>CM053594.1:119561063-119572481 GCA_028646575.1 Pseudocheirus occidentalis | reverse complement strand
AGAGAGAGAGAGAGAGAGAGAGAGAGAGAGAGAGAGAGAGAGAGGTTCCAAAGTAATGCAGCCTGGTGAGAAATGAGATGTTTTGAGTTGTGTTCCTTCCTTAAATGGAGGTTTTGGAGTTCATGGTTCCTCCCTCCAGTCAGAAGGACAGAGAATGTCATTGAGTGGAATCCCAAGACTGATGGTATCTAATAGCAAAATGATGAGGTTTTTCTAATAATGAGCTTTCTAGAACATGGTAGAGAAGTCCCAGAGTAGTCCCAGGTGAGAAATGAGGAAAGGCAGGGAGGGACTAGGTTGTTAAGGGTTTTAAAAGAAAAAAATATGATTCACCTATTTTATTTCGATTTGGGACAAAAAAGTTTCATATCTTGTTGGTTTTAATAGTGTTTGTAGTGAACACTAGCTCCTAGTTACCAACATCAGGGCCTTTAAATCTCACTTCTGTACAGTACAAGAGGACAATAATTGAGCAGCTTCCTCATAGCTAAAGACACACTTTAAAAAGTGGATGAGATTTTGAAGTTGATTAAATAGAAATGACAAACTGTGCTGCCTTTCTCAGCAATATTGAGGGAATAGAATAGTACCTTACTTGGATTAACAGATCGGTGGCTAGGGAAGCTGGAAGGAGAACGATGAGGGAAGGAGAAGAAGAGGGAGAGGAAAAGAAGAGAACAAAGGGACAAAGGAGAAAGAAAGGAAGAAGGAGAAGTAGAGGAAAAAGAGAGAAAGGGGAAGAGAGACATGGGAGAAGATGAGGAGAGGGAAAGGGAGAGTGGAAAGTGAAGGAGAGGAAGAGATAAGTGAAAGGGGAGAAAAGAAAGGAAAAGAAAGAGGGAGATGGCAAGGGAGGAAATGGAGGGAATGAGAAACAGGGAGAGAGGGAAGGAGATAGCAAAGGTCCTACTCCCCAAGGTGTAGGGCACAAAAGTATTTTTTTTGTTTGGTAAACTAAAGAATTGCTGCTTAGTAATAAAAGCGCAGAGCAGCACTCACACTATCAGCAGCATCTCTCATTCAGAGCTTATCCCAACCGCCCTTCCAGAGGGAGCTTACTTTAGCTCTTTAACAGTGACCAGTAGCTTCCAGAAAGGTTTAGTATACTTAAGTCATCTTCCAAAGAGGTGGCAATTAGGAGTTCTTTAATCCCCTGAAAGATAAGAAGGCCACCAAAGGAGAATGAGCTGAATGTTTTAGGTTTATAAATGCACATTAGAATAATATCAAGTAATCAGAGGCAAAACTTCAAAGGAACATACCATATTGGATAATGAAAAATTAACGTGATCAGTGTCTGGAAGGCAGTCTAGCAGCGTAGCAAGCGCTTAGTTTGGGTTCGTTTGCCAGCTGAGAAGTCCCCCATCCCTCAGTCTCAGGAAGCCACTGGGCTAATTAGCATGGATGCAAAAGTGTTGATCCGGAATGAGGGTTTTCAAGTTGGTCCCAGGGAGGATCGACTAAAACTGATTTGCTAATCCTGACCGTGAGCCCTCGGAATGTTATGAGATCAAAAGCATCTTGTGAGACAGGAGAACACTCTGAACGCACGTCTGCACACCCTTTCCAAAGGAACGTGATTGAACAAGAAGGAGCTGAATTCTTTCTGGGCGCTCCTTCTCTCCAAATTACTTTGTGTATATTTTGCATTCTTGTATACAAGCTGTTTCCTCTCAAGGGAATTTAAGTTCCCTAAGGGCAGGGCCTCCTAGTTTTTGTCTTAGTTTCGCCAATATCCAGCACAATTCTCGGCACATAAAAGGTAAGTAATAAAATGAATCTCGTTGAGTGGAGGGTTCCTCTGAAGGCTTGACTTCCCCCAAATACTTAAAGATTAAGTATGCTTTGTTTTGCCCTTAGGTTGTGTACCTGGGTTTCTGATACAAAACACTATTTTTTGTTTCCAATAAAAGTGGACTTGTAGGTGTTTTCCCATTTTATTTACTGTTCCTCCTAAAATGCAGATGATCTAGATACATATTTGGAAACTTTTTCATGCATGCATGAAAATAAGAAACCTCCTTGGGTCAGGCATTATCACTGGTGTTCAGTCAAAATGCTAGACTATTTGAGTCTATGTGCTACTTCCATGTGGGAAATGACTTCACACGCTATGTATCTTACTTAATCTCACTGCAAAATTTCCCCCTGGAGTATTTGGAAAGTAGTGGAACTTTTGATGAGATATCCCTCATTTCAGTACTGACAGCGTTCCTGATTTCTTTAAGAACACTTTGCCCATTAAAACAGCACCTCGAGGCCAAGATAGATGGCTTTCTTGGTTTGTCATGAGGAACAGTTCTGATGAGACCTTAATGAGCACGTTTCTTCTGTTCAAATGGATTTGCATTATGTTGCTATAGATAGTTTATGTTACAAATTGTATTGCTACGACACATAATCTTACCAAACACAGACAACATAGCTGTTACAAATTGTAATGCTACAAGAGATAATCTCAGCAACCACAGAAAACATAGCACAGCAAAGGTATGCCAGACTGGGAAATGGACCTAGTTTGCTCTCCTAGTTCTTTTACTTGGGCTATATGCTATTAGTTGTTCAACTGTCTCATCCTACGTTCTTCCATACTTTCCTCTACCCAAGAACTGAAATGGAGATCATCAAGGTTGTTGTGATAATTGAATGAGATAATATTCATAAAGTGCCTAGCACAGTGCCTGAAAGATAACAGGTGTTTAAGAATGTTTCTACCATCCCCCTTCCTCCCATGCTCTGATTCTACCAGTTGAATTAGATTTAACTGAAGTCACATACTCGTATAGCACATTGTCTAAGATCTTTCCTTTTCTCTGATCACAGATTGGGGAAGGAGAGGGAGAGAGAAGGCAAGACTGGCCAATGCATCTTCACACACACAATATTATCTGCTTATAATAATATGTGTGTGAGTGTGTGAAAAGGCGTAAGAAGTGTGGGTTCCTGATAAGTTACTGCTGCACTGATTTACTGGGGACTCTCCTAAAGGTTGTCTCCTTACCAATTCTTGTTGCTGAGAGGAACTTTGATGGCTCTTCCAATCTTCTGAGGCTCATAAAGTCGTAATCTCATCCAGTCTGCCATTCTGTCTCTAATACTCACTCAGCTCATATCAGGAAAGAATAAATAAAACAGAGACATAAAGCACAGGCCTGCGCAGCCATGTGTTCATGACCACTTTTTTCCCGCCTGGAGCCATAGATTACTTGACTTGCTAACAGGGAGGGAGAGAAATCTTTTCTACTCGAGCCTTTTTATGCATAGGCAGTTTGGCCAAGCATTGAATTAAAAGGCATTCTGTTCCTTCACTATGCAGTAAGCCAACAGGAAATAGTAAGAGGATACCTGCACCTGCTCTGAATTAGGTAGTAAAAGGGCCCGTCTATCACATACTTATGGAAACACGCTCACCAAGCCTTGGCTTGGCTTGGCAGTAGGCAAAACATATTGTACACCATCTAAGGACTGGACTCTCATTGGCCACTCCTCTCATTATACTGTTCATGATCTTGTATGACATGATGCAGTGGAAAGAATGCCAAAATTTCCTGACAATTTTAAAGTTATTGAGTCCCAGTTCATATTCCCACTCTGCTATTTAATAACATTAAGAAAATTCCAACTTCTCTGATCCTGCTTCTTCATTTCTGAAATCAGGGGGAGTTGGATGCAATGACCTTTGTCCTTCCAGGTCTCATTTATGATCCTATGACCTTAGGTTAGTCATGTAACCATCAAGAGTCTTAGTTTCTTCCATTTATAAATGGAATTAATAAGGCCAGGCTCATCTACCTCATCTGATTATTATGTACATCAAACAAAATATTGTAAATGAGAGCACTTTAAAACCTATTCTGTGCTCTGTAAAAATGTCAGGCATCATCACTGTTATTATGTTAGATACTTGAGTAGTCATCAGTGATTCAGGCATTCAGTGACCACCCTTGGAAACCACAATATCAGCTGCTAATATAATTTGAGCAAAGGGAATCATCAAAATCTTGTCTCCTCCCACTCAAATGCAAAGGTGCCTGAAATCCATGACAAAACCTTTTAAAACAGAGGAAGAAAGGACTAGAGGCAAATTTCAATTAATTACAGTTAAAACACACCCCCAACATGTCGCTCAAGATGTTAGATTGAATTTGTAATAAGCTAATGCCTTATATTTGGATACTATAATGTTATCAACAGAATGTGGTATTTTAAAACTGTCTTCCATTCCCTATCCCATCATTATCCATATTTTTATATAGCTGAGATATTATTTGTAATACTTATGTGGGTCTATATCCTTTCTGATAGTGCAAATAACACCCCTACATATACATACTTCTTTTTCTTCCATAAATGAAACACAGGGGCCACCCAAGGTGGTACTTTGAGTTCTGTTAACAGCCAAAGGATAACAAAGGAATATTTAGATTTTCCACTGGTTATTCCTTATTCTCACTGCCACTGATCCAATCTTTCTTTTTTCCAGTCAAATGTTTCTATGATGATATCCTTTATATAGGTCCTGGACATCCAACACACACACACACACACACACACACACAATTTTCCACAAGAAACTTCATAATTGGAGAGAGTAATGGTAATAAAAACTCACATTTTTACAATATTTTAAATGTTGCAAAGCATTTTCCTCACAAGAGGCCTGTGAGGTAGGTAAGGCAAATATTCTAATAACCATTTTATAGATGAGGAAACTAAAACATCGAGAAGTTAAGAATGGCTTGACCAAGTTTATACCAGAAATAAACGGTGGAGCAAAGGCTTAGATCCAAGTTCTCTGACTCTAAATCTACAACTCTTTCCACTTGTCCATAGGTACAGTCTCCTCAAAGGAGACTGTGAGTCATATCATTGGGAAGGTGAAGAGGATATTTTGTTTTCCATTATAAACCAGTTTTTAAACATGGTAATGGAATATGTCTTAGAATGCAACAAGTTTTCCTTGCTTTCTAAAGGATGTCTCTTGGATGACCTCTGACCCAGGGAAAATAATCTAGGGTAACTGGACAAATATATATTCAATTGGCCATAAAGGCTGACCTTTTGCCAAGTCATGTGGGAAGCACTGAGTCTATAAAGTCACCTCTTTCAAATCTTTGGTCTTCCTTCCTTCCTTCCTTCCTTCTTTCCTTCCTTCCTTCCTTCTTTCCTTCCTTCCTTCCTTCTTTCCTTCCTTCCTTCCTTCCTTCCTTCCTTCCTTCCTTCCTTCCTTCCTTCCTTCCTTCCTTCCTTCTTTCCTTCCTTCTTTCCTTCTTCCTTCCTCTGTGATTTCAATGGTGAGACGGAACTCCCTCTACTCATCTTTTAACAATCTTAGGGCAAATCATTTAGCATCTCAACTGAGATGTGATTTTCCTGAAGCTAGGACATTATAGTCAGTGTATATCAGAAGCAGGTCTTAAACCCATGTTTTCCTTATTCCTGTGCCAGATCTCTACCCACTAGCCACACTGCTTCTCTTAGCTTTTCCTTCTCTTATTATCTCTTTTCTCATACACATTTTAAAGCAAAAAGTAATGGAAGATCGACTGTTATTTGTTCATTTTCCATCACTATATCACCATGGTCCAAGTAAAAATGCCAATAGCTTTTGCCCCTCTGAGAATGTCCTTGCTCTCCCTAGAGGCACTCCTGCAAGTTGCTATATGAGAACCAACCCCAAAGAAGGCAGTAAATGCTTATGCTCACATCCATTCTAACCACAACGCCAAGACATGCACGGAATCTTTAAACGGACCTCCCACATTCTTGAAAGGATGTTTTCCATGCACAGTGATCCACAAATATTATCATTCCATGACAATGCAGTTTCATCAAGGTACGTCTCAATCCATGGGATATGAATCCCACACAACAGACGGGAAATTTGGCGCAGTGATGCGCACGCTGCGTGTGTTACTTACTGGTTATTGCAGTGGTCATACTGAGCCCCGTATGGCGTTGTATTAACGAATGGCATGCAAGCACCTTCTGTTGAAACATCTGTGACAGGAAAATTTCAGGCATTTTTCCAGATAATTTCTGTGCTCTGGACCAAATTTTCATTAGGACTATAAAACCTGGCAAGCAGTACTGTTGTGTATGATTTTTTAATAAACTGGGACATGCCTTTGTTAGAGGCGTGAGGAAAAGGGCTCTTTAGAGACTTCTTTCCATTACAAAAAGTTCAGAAAACATATGACAGCTCACAAAATAGCATCTCCTGACTTTTTTTTAAGTACAAGGTTTCAGGCTTCCTTAGAAATATAAAAAAAAAGATTTCCAGCTTTTGAAGCAAAACCAAAAATGTAGGTTTTCATCTCATGGATTAAATGAGTCTAACAGTGGCGTCCTTTAAAAAACACGTCTATGGAGAATGCATGCAACTCACCAAGACTAGGAGTTCTCGAGTTTTTTGATGCCCACTCAAGAAGGATTTTCACATGCTTTGGGAGGGCCACTGGCTCCACGTTAGGGAAAGAGCTAAGCACTTGGGTATGTATGTTTTGCACTCATAAACAACCTGGACTTAACAAGTAACATTACTCATTTTTTTCTATTTAAAATATACATTTTTTCACTCATTTCTTACTTCACTGCCAGTAAACACTCCACTACAGCCATATTGAACATGAAAACTCCCTTTTAGAATTCTTTCATTCTTGCTGCCCTGCTACAAACACTGATGCAAAACAAACATACTTGGCAATAAATATGTACATTATCATTATGTAAATAGGTGTGTTATCATTATACTAAGATGATGTTGTTCTTTGCAAAGCCTATTTTTCCTTTCTAAATACATGATGCAATTTAAGGTATAATTCACATTATACCATTGGGGCTGCATAAACATTTCAGATCAAGAAGAATTAGTTGCCTGAATATAACACAATGTTTATCACCTATGCATATGATGTGCAAAGCTACATCTTCCAAACAAACAGACTAATACGGTTTCACATTGTACAATTTCAACCCAGCAGTTAACAAACAGCCTTCAAGATGAATATCCATCTTGCGGCTCTGATTGAGTGCCACAAGATGACATTTTATATTGACAACATTATAAAATGAGATGATACATTTTAAACTGGATGAGATTAATGCTCTAATACTAACAGAAAATAGACTGCTTTTCTGAGCTTTATGTGAACTGTGAGTCTGATTTGGAAATATTACAAAGTTTGCATAAGCACTTGCTTATTCACTTCAAATGGCATTCTATATTTCCTCTCTGTAGCTTTGCAGAGATCTGGATTTGGAAACAACATCCTCAAAGGCCATTTATTCTAAACTGCTTATTTTATAGATGAGGAAATTAAGGCTTAGTGAGGCTGTTACTTGCCCAAAGGCACAGAGATGATGACCATCAGAGGCAGGATTTGAACACAGTGCCTGAGACTCCAGAGGCAGTGCTCTTTTCTCTGTACTGTGCTGCTGACAAAACTATTAATATAATTGTTAGTGTAATGAGAGAAAATTGTTAATACAGGCTGTAATAGGAGCTGCCTAAACCTCTTAGTCATCATGACAATGCCAAAATTCCAGTAATGTTCTTATATTTCTACCCTGGGGATAATGAGCTACACCCTAGATTGCCACACCAAGGGGTGTTGTCTTATGTGGAGCCTAGCTCAAGCTGGATCTTAGCTTCTGGTGTTCTTGCCCCCTTTCACTGGGATTCGTGATACGAAGGGAAAAACAACCAGAATGAAGTTGTTTTGATAGCTTGGAGGAGTCTGGAGACTGGAGTCTCATGACCAGGCTTTGCAACCTCTACTCTCTTCCCCCTCTCCTCTTAAAACTATAAAAACTTTTTCATGGGTCTCTTTGGTTAGAAAATCCGCTGGATGCTCCCAAGCAGGCAGGTTTGTTACCCTGTACTCTCAATGAAAGAAGCTTTATTCCTCAGCTCGTGGTTTTGATTTATCTCAGGACTTGACACTGCTAATAGTCTAAAGTCTGGATTTTGGATCTGGATTCTGAAATTCTATTTCCTCTTCACTTCTGCCAGGTAGAATTCATTCAAGTACAATGTCACCTTGAAAATTAGTCCTTTTCTGATATAGATAGATAGATAGATATCCCCTGTTGCTAGTGTTCTTTGTGTCTTGAAATTATTTTGTAGATATTTTGCATTTATTCTTTTATTTTTGCATTATATCATCACAGTAGAAGGCAATCTCCTTGAGGGCAGGTACTATTTTTTGTTGTTGCTGCCTATTGTTGTTGCTTATTGTTGCTATTATTGTCTTGGTATATTGGGCACCTAGTATAATCTTAAATATACCAGAGGCTTAACAGGTCTTTGCTGAATTGGGGCTCAGTCCTTCTATGGAAGCACAAGTGGTTAACTTATTTGTTAATCTGTCATTAAGAGTCCTCTAAAATTGGGCTCAAACCCTTTTATTTCCCATCTTATGTTACACTATATATCTTCATTACTTTATAGTACATTCTGACCAATGAAAAAATTAGTTTAAAAATAGATTTTAGTTTTAGTTTTAAAATAGATTTTTCCAAAGTTTTTTGTCAACCTAACAAAAATAAGAATGACAATTGTATTCCTTCCTTCTACAGTGAAAAGAGAGCTGTTCTGGGAAGCAAATAGAACCCTGTTCAAATATTACTTCTGACATTTCTGTGTGTGACTCTGGGCCAGTCATTTAGTCTTTCAGTACTGTGGGCAATTCTCTAAGACAATACATTGTGGACAAATTGCCTGCCAATCTGTTTTACAATAGGAAGCTTTTCCTCATTGAAAGTTCCCCATGCCACTGAAAATATAGATCCAGTCCCTGTTCTTATCCTGGAAAAATGTGACTGCAAATTCAAAATCAATGAATAGCTTTTAAAAAATACTTAGGATTTTTCTTTCTTTAAAAGAAACTTTGGGAGCAGAGTCGAGATGGCAGCATAGAAGAAGCAAAATTCTGCAGCTCTCCTCATAACCAGCTCAAACGCCTATGAAATATGACCATAAACAAATTTTAAAGCTCCAGAACTCACAAAATGACACTGTAACAAAGCTCCTGCTGAAGGCAACCTGACAGGCAGATGGGAAGGAGTTCATCACAGCACACTGGGAGCCCAGACCAGCACCACTTGAACCCGTGGCTAGGACCCTAGGGTTGCCAGAACAAGCTGTGGCTGGAGTGCAAATCACTGGAAGCTGTGGTGATTTCCAGAATTACCAGCCCATAAGAAACAAGGACTAAGTGAAAGGTCAGTGGAACTCAGATAATTTCAGGGGAGAGGGTCCAGCTGCCTGCCCAAGGGCTAGAAGCAGCAGAAGCAGCAGCACTGCAGCCACCTCCACAGGGCTGCTTCAGAAGCTCCCAGGCTGTAGATTGCATGGGAGTCAAGTGATCATTCAGAGGCTAAGTGCTCTTGCCTTGAGCTGCCTGGATTGGGATTGTGGTCTTGGGTGGTGGTCCAGAGGCATGTTTTCAATGAGCCAAAGCTGGTGAGGGCTGCAGAAATGGTGACCTCCTAATAGCTCCAGCAGGTGCAAAACCCCCAACAATTTGCAACAGAGCTCTCCTCTCTGAAAGCAGAGTTCTATTGAACCTAAAAGTGAAGTAGTTGACTGGCAACATGAGTAGGCAAAGGAAGCAAAGCATGGCCAACAATGCAACTTTAGATTCCCTTTTTGGGGACAAAAAGGATCAAAGCATGGAATGGGAGGAAGACAACACAGAACTCCTTCACCAAAAGCTTCCAAGAAAAATGTAGATTGTTTACAATCCATAGAGCAGCTTAAGAAGAATTTTGAAAACCAAATAAGAGAAGTGGAGGAAAAATTGGAAAGAGAAATGAGAATGATGCAAGAAAATTATGAAAAGAGAGTCAACAACCTGACTGAAGAAAATAATACCTTAAAAAACAGATTAACTCAAATGGCAAAAGAGGCCCAAAAGCCAATGAAAAGAATGCCTTAAAAAGCTGAATTTGCCAGATGGAAAAAGAATATCAAAAGCTTTCTGAAGAGAATAATTCTTTAAGAATTAGAGTGGAGCAAATGGAAGCAAATGACTTTATGAGAAGTCAAGATACTATTAAACAGATCCAAACAAATAAAAAAATAGAAGGCAATGTGAAATATCTCATTGAAAAACCACTGGCCTGGAAAATGGATCCAGGAGAGACAATTTAAAAATTATTGGACTACCTGAAAGCCATGATCAAAAAGAGAACCTAGGAATCATCCTTCAAGAAATTCTCAAGGAAAATTGCCCCGATACTTTAGAACCAGAGGTCAAAATAGAACTTGAAAGAATTCACCAATCACCTCTTGAAAAAGATCCCGAAAAGAAAACTCCTAGGAATGTTATAGCCAGGTTTTAGAGTTCCCAGATCAAGGAGAAAATATTACAAGGTGCCAAGAAGAAACAATTTGAATCCTGTGTAAACACAATCAGGTTAACCCAGGATCTAGCAGCTTCTATGTTAAGGGATCAAAGGGCCTGAAATATGATATTCTGGAGACCAAGGAAGCTAGCATTAAAACCAAGAATCACCTACTCAGAAAAATTGAGTATAATGTTCCAGGGGAAAATATGGTCTTCAATGAGGTGGAGATTTCCAAGTATTCTTGATGAAAAAACCATAACTGAATAGAAAATTTGGCATTCAAAAAGAAGAAGCATCAGAAGGTAACCATGGAAAAGAATTCTTCAGGAACTTATCAAAGTTGAACTATTTATATGCCAACATGGAAAAATGATAAATGCAACTTATGAAACTTTTCTCAGTATGAGGACAGTTGAAGGGAATATAAATGAATATATATATATACATATATATGTGTATATATATATACA
The DNA here is from genome assembly GCA_028646575.1 of Pseudocheirus occidentalis. Classification (NCBI taxonomy): domain Eukaryota; kingdom Metazoa; phylum Chordata; class Mammalia; order Diprotodontia; family Pseudocheiridae; genus Pseudocheirus; species Pseudocheirus occidentalis. The sequence continues at coordinate 119,561,658 of CM053594.1, read as the reverse complement.
TATATATGTGTGTGTGTGTATACATACACATATATGTCTATATAGGAGGGTATATATGCATATGAATATATATGTGAGTGTGTGTATATATATGTACATAGACAGAGGGTACAGGATCTATTGAATTGGATGGGATAATATTTTAAAAGGTAAAATTGAGAGGTGGGAGAGCAATAGTATGAGAGGAGATAGGGAGAGACAGAACAGGATTAATCCTCTCATACAGAAGAGGCAAAGGATAATTGTTACAATGGAGAGGAAGAACAGGAAGGCAAAAGTGAATGGATCAACCTTACTTTCATTGAATTTGGCTTAGGGAAAGAATGACATACACTCTAAATTGGGTATCTTGGCCTACAGGAGACTAGGGGGTTAAGGGGATGAGAAAGGGGGTGGATGGAGGGGAGGGCAGGTTGGGTGGGAGGGTTGTTAGAAGCACACCTGTAAAGCCAATCAGCAGTAGATTCCTGAGAGAATGCTACTGTGAAGAGCTTTTAAGATTCAGATTACACAGTATTAGTGAACACTCTGTTTATTCCATTCCAGATCTTTATTCAGTACAATGTTCACAGTTTCAACAGTTCACAATATTATA
>CM053594.1:119544069-119560563 GCA_028646575.1 Pseudocheirus occidentalis | reverse complement strand
ATATTATATATATATTTATTTATAGGTATGTGTATGCATAGATATGTAATATCTATGTATATATGCATAGATATATAATAAGCATGTATGTCTGTCTGTATATGCTTATTACTTTCCCTTTCTCTTTGCCTTGACAAAGTGAGTACCCCCTCTATTCTCCCTTTGGCTTCTCTTTACCTGTCCTCTTCTGCCTGAAGGCAGGAATTCCTTCTTGAGGGCAGGAATTGTTTTTAATCTCTGCTGGAGGCTAAGCTACCTATCAAGTCCATTTGACTTGTAAACGTTGCCAAGATATCAGGTGTCTGTTTCTAAACTTTGGACCATGTCCAGTGGCTTTTAGAGACTGAACAAGGCCATGTGGTCTGCTTCAAAGATAGAGGAGTTTTTGGATCTCTTGTTATTTGCATAGCAAACAGGGTGCTTGCAGGTCTACGCCAGGGAGAAGGAACAACTTGGCCTTGTGAAGGCCTTGGAGAGCATGAAGCTTCAAGGTTTAAAATGAAATTTAGCCAAAGGCTTTTGATAGATATTTGTATATCTGGTGCATAACATAATTCCTGGCCCATGGCAAGCCTTGATGTGTTTATTTATCTGAATGTCAATCAGTCAGTCAAAAAGGATTTATTAATCACCTGCTATATGCTAAACACTGTGTCAAGTCCTAGAGATACCAAAAAAAGTAAAAGATAGGCCCTGCTCTCAAGAAATTCACTGTCCATTGGGAGAGTCATGAAAACCACTGTCTATAATCAAGGTACATATGGAATACAATGGAAATAAACAAAAGCCAAACATTAGGGTTTTGGAGAAAATTATGCCCTCCTGTCATGTAAAGCAGAAAAGTCATCTCCTAGCCCAGATGAATTCAGAGTAAATTCTTCCCTATATGCTACAAAGAGTGAGATATAGTCTTCCTTCCATAAGCCATGAATAAAATCTGTTCATAAGTGACTATGAAAAGTGACAAAAATGTGCCTGTGGTGTATTATGGTCCATCATTCAAGTAATACAGAAATGCGGGGTTATGAATGGTTCAGGCGAGTCCTAGGAAGGGGATTTAGGTAAGGATGCATTAGGCAAGGATTTTTTCTGGTGTATGAGAGAATCGTATGCAACGAGGTTGCTCAGAACTTTGTACACCAATCGATTTTTCAGAAAGACAGCCATGCTTTACTGTCCAGGAGACAATGCAACAGCACATGTTCCTCCATAACTTTCAGAGGGAGAAAGAGAAATAGTAGAAAAGCAAAATGAGATCAGGGACTTTTTTTTTAATGCTAGTAGAGCCACAGCTGATGGTGGCGCTCATTCAGTCCTAGGTCCCACCACAGCTTGACTCTGTTCCTGCGCCCAAAGCTAAGTCTTTAACAGACCCTCTCATAATATTGCCTAACCTGAGTCATGAAGGAGTTGTTTATGTACTGTTTAATAAAGTAGGGAATCAGGGGCAGCTATACGGTGCAGTGAATAGAGCACCAGCCCTGGAGTCAGGAGGACCCAAGTTCAAATGTGACCTCAGACACTTAACACTTACTAGCCATGTGACCTTAGGCAAGGCACTTAACCCCCAATAGCTCTGCCTTCTCTGCTACAACACAAAAGACAAAAAAGAAAGTAGGGTATTGAGTAGTACATTATGGAAAAAATGTGCATGCAATGTTTTTTTTAAGTTAGTTTTATGAAGATTCACGCACGTTATTTTTTTTAAATGAGTCTACTTTGTATAATGGATACATTGCACGACTCAGAGCCTGCAAAATTTGGTTTCAGATTCCTTTTCTAACATTTATTAGCTGTCCCTAAGCAAAGTACTTAACTTTTATGATCTTCAAGCAACTTTCTGAAGCTCATCTCCTAAGTTACAGAAGGGTTACAATCTATATTAGTGGAGAGACTTCACATGCTTAAAAGTTACTTCTGCTGATCTTTTTAGTATTTCTATGTTTCATGATATGTACACATATAATACATGCATATACATATTACTATACACATGTATAAATGCATTATACATACTTGCATATGTAGAAGAAAATACACAATTCTAGCACTTGAAGAATTAACCCTTTACTATCTGGAAATTAGTCTACCAAGAACCATGCATTTCTCCCCAGGTTTTTCCCCAAAGTTTTCACAGTAGTTGTTTTCACATAATTTGAATATCTGAGTGACTCCTCTGAAGCTTGAACCTTGTCCACAGTGCCCACAAAGTAAGGCCAATCAGACGTTTGCCATGACTCAGTTCTTCTATCCTTCCAGAACTGTATTAAAATCTTTTCAGTGAGCTGCTGTGTGGGCACTTTTGCAAAATCCATTAGATGACTGTTAAATTCAGACTTAGGTACACTCAGAAGATGAATCATGCTCTTTCTCAGTCACTTGGCTTTTCAACATCTTTTTGTTAAAGGCAAGATGCAAAAACTCTCTTGTGACTCTTTCATCAGTCATCAAACTCGTGGCTTTTAGAACACGTTGGTTTTGAGAGTCTTTTCACAAAGCACCTTGAAGCAGCTTGCCATGGAGCTGGTGAAAAAAGAAGGCAGATGCCTGGGAAAGAAATTTTTGCTTTTAGTTAACATATCACAGGATGGGACCTGTGCCCAAACTTGAAGCATTCAGAATATGTATTGACATCAAAAGAAGTCCTCTTCCTTTTCCAAGGACTGCTGGATTGACCTTTAGATTCAAATACAAAAAAAAATCTGTCTCTTCCTCTCATTTTTCTCCTACCCTGCCTCTCTCCCAGTTTTCTCCATCATTCTCCCCATATCTCTCTGCTTCTCCATCTCTTTCACTCCCTCCCCCATCTCTCTCTGCCGACTTTCTCCCTCTTTTCCCATGTCTCTTACTCTGCCTTTCTTTCTCCACCCCTTGACCTCCTTCTCTTTCTCTCTTTTCAGTACCGCCTCCTCTCATCCTTCTCTCTTTTTCCTTTGGCTTTGCAGGAATTTGCCTTGTAAAAATCCAGTCATGTCTATTGGTACTATTTGCTCATGTCTTCGTCAGTACTCCCAGAAAGGTTAGATCTAATGGGTTGCTAAGAAAACATATAAAATCTTGACTTTCCTATCAGAAGTAAAGTGGAGGAAGACAGAGTTAGGACTGTCTTTCATCAGTGCAATATTTATAGCTAAGCAAATGAACATTTCAGTTCTGCAAATCCTAAATTTGTTGCCAGACAGTATCTGGAGATTGTTTTGTATGTTTTGATTAAATGCAGATTCCTTTAATTCTCCCCACCGCCCCTCCCCAACCCCAACCAAATCAGTCCTGCTTTCAGGCCTTGTTCTTTGTCTGTCCTAGTTCAGCTCTGTGATGAATGAGATGTCCAATTAATGACCCACATCACTGAGAGAGAGGACGTGCAAAGAGTCTCTTTGTTCCTAGCCATGTAGGTTCATCTAAATTAACTTTGTATTGCAGTTCTATGGCAAAACCTAAAACCTGTTTTTAAAAATTCAAGGAAGAATTCAAAATTAGATTTGAATTTGTTTTCAAAAATGATACATTTCTTAAAATTTAAGGCCGGGTGAAGAGTATAAATGTTTAATTCTATCCCAAATGGAAGAAAATAATATGGGGAAGTCACTTCTAATAGTTGAATAAATGAAGACCAAATATGCCATATTCCAAATTGTATTTCTCACAATGACTTTTGGAATGAATATAGCACTGGACTTGGAGTCAGGAAGACATATATTTGAGGTCTGTCTCAGACACTTACTATATAATCCTGGTCAATTCATTAGTTTTTCTGGGTCTCAATTTCCCCATTTGTTAAATAGTAATGCTAATAGTATCCATCTCACAGGCCTGTTGTGAGGGTCTCATGGCATAATATACAGAAAGAGATTTGCAAACCTCAGAGGACTGTATATAAATTTCAATTAGTACTAATTAAATATTGAACAGAGATATATTGCCTGCCTTTTGCAAGCAAAAAGGTATAATGCTAAGTATATACATATAATCAACATACTAAAACCACCATTATAGTAAATCATTCAATTTTTGTATCAAGTTAATATCAGGGTAGGGAGACATTTTTCTGTCTTGGGTAACCAGAAGAGACCAGATGTGATATGTGGAGAATGGTAATACAATTAAGTTTTTCTTTTCAAAGACTTTTTGGCAAATGGACAGGGAAAAAACAAGCATTCAAGCTGATTTATGATAGACATAGATAGACAGACAGACAGACATACAGACAGATAGATAGATAGATAGATAGATGGATGGATGAATGATAAAAACATGGAAGACAGAAATGTAGATTTTAACTAAAGGGTATAAAGAAATAGAAATGACATATTATAGATAGAAAGATAAGACAGGGAGAAATAAGAAAGTTATACAGAGACACAGATATAGAGAGAGATGGAAAGGTAGATGAAAGATTGGTGGATAAATAGATTGATATAATATGATATGATATAATAGAAAGATCATAGAGATAGAAGACAGAGGGATATAGATTATAATTATAGAAGTATGTAAAGAAATAGGAATATAGAAAAAGGTAGATAATAGAGATATGAGAGAGAGAGGGAGGAGAGAAAAATAGGAAGATTATACAGAGATATAGAGATAGATGATAGAGAGATGGACAAGTAGATGTCATATAGATTGATAAATGAATAATTAATAGAAAGCATATTTATTAAATTCATTGTCAGGCACTGGGTTAAGCTTACAGATGTAAATATGTCCTTGTCCCTGCCCTCAAGTAGCTTACATTATTTTAGAGGAGACAACACATAAAGGGGAGCTGAAAATAGGTGACTGTAGTCAGCTGACTAACTACAGGTATAGGGATTGCTATTACTGGTGTCTCTAGTCCCAAGTGTTTATCTGGTTGTTGGCCTAGAGTACTATTACAACAGCATCAACCTATGTCTGTTGAACACATCTTGTGTTAAAGAGATTCCAGGGGAAGTAGAAAATTTTGGTTCCTTCACTTAAGTTGATTATAATCTAAACGTGCCTGAATCAATCAATTCTAGGGAGAATGGTGTGGTGCAACAGGCAATGTGCCCAGAACTAGAGGTCCTCTTTTTATTATTTGGGGGATGTTGGGAAAGTGACTTTACTTCTCAGGTCTCATTTTGGTCAACTATCAGATAATGGAGTTGGATGAGATGATAGCTAAGATCCTTCCCAGCTCTAAATCCCATGACCCTAGTTACTTTCTTTTTTTTTTTTTCCTTTTTTTTTTGGAGGGCAGTTGGGGTTAAGTGACTTGCCCAAGGTCACACGGCTAGTTTGTGTGTTAAGTGTCTGAGGCCGATTTGAACTCAGGTCCTCCTGACTCCAGGGCCAGTGCTCTATTCACTGCGCCACCTAGCCGCCCCCCTAGTTACTTTCTAGATGGAATATTCTATCATACAATCCATCACAGAATCATCCAAGTCCCTTGTGTCTTAGGTGAATATTTTCAACTCAGCTATTTCTAACACATTACATTTAGAACATGGGTTTGAATACTGTCCACACACCTAGGTGACAGAGTGGATAGGGTGCTAGACCTGGGTTCAGAAAGACTTGGGTTCAAATCCAATCTCTGATACTTTCTATATATGCATCCCCAGGTAAGTCATATAACCTCTGTCTGCCTCGGTTTCCTCCTCTGTATAACGAAGACAATAATAGCAGCTAAATCCCAAGCCTGTTGTGTGGGGGGGAAAAGATAATGTTTCAGACCTTAAAGTATCATATAAATGCTAGTTATCACTATTACAACTCACAATTATTTTTCATTGTGTTGGAATGTGGAAGGAAGAATGGGCATAACTCTAGTACCTTGTGAAAAATGGAAATTCAGTGAATATCTATTTTAATTGAATTAAAATGAATGCGTCCTTATCCACCAGAGAGCTATATACTTTGTAATTAATAAAATAGAAAAGGAACTTTTTGAAAGTTTTGCTTGGGAGCTAGAATTTAAGACAAACACCTGATTTAAAGTCATATCCATTCAAAGAAATTATTTCTAGTATGCAAAATCAGAGAATCATAGATTTAGATTTAGAAAGTGTTGTAGGAGATTTCTAGTTCAACTTCCCCATTTTACAAATGAAGAAATGGAGGACTGAAGAAGTTAGGTGACCTGCCCAAGGATGGAAGAGCCAAGATGAACACATGTCCTCTGACTGCAAATCCTGTGTTCTACACATTGAAATCAGAATCAGATTTCAGCAATACATTTATTAGATAGATACAGACCATATTTAATGGTGATTCATTGTTCTTCTCTTGGTATGAATAAAAAAGTATGAAATTTATTCCTCAACCTAAACCAAACTTCTTATTTCACTTCTTACACAATGTCAGCAGTAGGTCAAGGGAATCATAAGAAATATTAAAATATGCTATAATATTGAAAAGTGTCTTTCAATAATCCAGTGATGGTTAAACTACTACTATCCCCATTTTATAGATGAAGAAACAAATTCAGAGAAGTGAGTACCTTAAAGTTAAGGAAAATTTGGATCCAAGATCTGAATCCATGTTTTTTTTTTTACTCAGTTTTATGCCCGTGCTCTTTCCACTACCTCTCATTGCCTCTGTGACCAGGGCAAAGCCCTTCTGGGCTCTATGCTTGAGATTCCTCATTTCTAAATTACAGGGGTTCAGCTTCATAATACGCAGGATTTCTTCTAGCTTTAAGCACCATAATACTATAGACACTCCTTGGCACATCTAAGTTTATGAAATAAATCAAGAAAGAATAGCTCATTAGTAGGGGCACTCAGTGCTTAATGAATACAGAGTTATTTACAGGTTCTGAGGTCAAAGGTTTGCAACAAAGTCTTAAGCAATACATTTATTAGATAGATACAGACCATATTTAATGTTGATTCATTGTTCTTCTCTTGGTATGAATAAACAAGTCTGAAATTTATTCCTCAACAACTTTATGCATTAGTTTTGAGGGATGGATTCATTTTGGAATTTGGATCAGATTATTGGTTCAGGACATTCCTGATATAGGAAATCCCTCTACCTTACAGATCTTCACCTACTCTGAAAGTTGTAGCTGTTTAGGGTTGTCTGGGTCACTGGGAATGGAAATTCCTTTCCCAGGGTTGCACAACCAGTAAGAAGAGACAAAAGCAGAATTTGAACAAACATTTTCCTTACTCTAAGATCAGCTAGGTACCCATGCTACCTCTGGTTACTGCTTCAGGATGCATTTATTTGAGGTATCCTTAAGTATAAAAAGAGTATTTTCCCTAAATTTCTTTATCTAAGACACAGAGGAGTTAGATCTTGAAGGGATCTTAAGATTATATGGTTTAAAGGCTTCATTTCACAGATAAGGAAAATGAGACCTTTGCCATTCTGCCAGAATACTAAAATCATCCCTCTGATGATTCTAATTTATCATGTATTTATCTTCTTTGTATGTAGTTGTCTGCCTGTCATCTTCTCTGTTAGAGCATGAGTTCCCCAAGGCCAGGAAATGGCTTTTGCCTTTCTTTGTACCCCCAGGATTTAGTACAGGGCCTGGCACATAGCAGATCCTTAATAAATGCTAGTGGACTGACTGATTGAGGCCAAGACAAATGAAGAGACTAACCTGAGGTAAGTTAGGAAGTAAACAGAAGAGTCAGGATTTGAAACCAGGTCCTTTGATTCCAAATCAGGTTCTCTTTTCACTATACCATGTTAAACCTAATAAATGCATTTTTTTTTTTTGCTTTTTGGAGGGCAGTTGGGGTTAAGTGACTTGCCCAAGGTCACACGGCTAGTTTTTTGTGTTAAGTGTCTGAGGCCGGATTTGAACTCAGGTACTCCTGATTCCAGGGCCGGTGCTCTATTCACTGCGCCACCTAGCCGCCCCTAATAAATGCATTTTTAAAAAACTATTTGTAATAGAGGTAATAAATATTAGTCAGTCACTAAAGAAGACTCATCTTTCTGAGTTAAAATACGGCCTCAGACTGTGTTTCCCAGGCAAGTCATTTAACATTGTTTGCCTCAGTTTCCTCATCTGTAAAATGAGTTGGAGAAGGAAATGGCAAACCACTCCAATATCCTTGCTAAGAAAACCCCAAATGGGGTCACAAAGAGTCAGACAGGACTGAAACAACTGAACGACAACAAGAAGAGCTGCAACAAAGCATTTATTGAGTACCTACTGGGTTCTGGCAACTGTGCTAAAATCTGGTTATTCTGGTCTGAAAGCATGAGTCTGTGGGAGAGAAACAATGCAATTCTGTTCTAGTTTTGTTGTTACTACTGAGATGGTTTGTATAGTTTTAAGAATGTAATTTGTAATCACCGTGATTATTAGGGAGAAGTGGAAAATTGTCAAGTCTGGACCTGTGATTTCATCCATTTAGGGAATGCTAAAGGAGAAAACTCCCTCTACCAACGGTGAGCAGCTACTATTCAGAAAGTTATAATCTTAGGAAAGGATCTGGAAGTGCTAGAGGTTAAATGACTTCCCAAGGAAGTATATATCTGGAGCAAGACCTGAAACCAGGTCTTTCACCTAGATGGTGTAGTGGTTAGAGTGCTGGTCTTGGGCTCAGAAAGTACAGAGTTCAAATTCTGCCTCAGCTACCTTTCAGATGCATGATTTTGGTGGTTTATTTAAGCTCTCAATCTCTTTTTCCATATCTATAAATGGGGGTCAATTTCAAATGAGATAAGGCATGTAAAGGGCTTTGCAAACATTAAGGCACCATATTAATGGGAATTATTTACTTATTTTAAAATTAGTGAGCCAGCTTCTGCTCACTTCGTGGTACTGCTTTATCATTCATCCATTAAATATTTAACAGTAATATTCTGGTGTCCATCAATCTTTTAAGCAGAGGATGGTTGGCCATTTGTCAGGTGTATTTTAGTGAGGATTCCTTTTGGATATACTCTAGGCTGAATGGCTGCTGAGGTCCCCTCTAGCTCTCAAGTACTGTGATTCTCTCTTTTTTTGTGATTCTAGTACTGAGCTTTGTAGGTTGTGAGGTTTGAGGTGAGAAATTTCTACCAAGCAATTTACTCCCTCTCTGTTGCCTGATTATCTCTGTGACCCAACGGCAGGAATTTGTGAGCTGAGGTTAGAAATGCGGCCAGTGAAATAGAGTGTAACAAAGTGAACCTAACTGGCCCATATGGGAATCCAACCCTTGGCTTTGGCCTCATTAGCACCACCTGAGCATGCCAACATGTCTATTGCAGCGACTGGTTTCACAATACAACTTAGTCGAGGGACGTCGCCATAAACTTGTCTGTGTTGTTCTTTCGGTGAATTGTGGTTCTCCACAGTGCACTTAGAATCCCATCTTTCTTCTAAATAGAGAAGCAATCATCTGGTTGTGACTAATTTTCTCCAAGATTTCCAGTTGAACAGCTGTGCCGTAGGGGGAGATGTTGAAAATGATTTGGGGCTCTCATACAGACCCAGTTTCAAACTAGGTCACTGGAATTGTATGTTGAATAACTCACATTATATATCTCTAGTTTGGTCTGGATTTGAAGGTAAAACAACGCAGCAGCAACAAGAACAACTACAAAAAGTCACCAATGCAAACATACAGATCGCTTATCATGGAAACAAGTCTCTGGAATTACTCAGTCCTTTCCTGAGCTAATAAAGAATTACCCAGGAAACAACGGGAAAAGTCTCTCTGACTCTACAAAGATCCTACCAAGTCTCTGGAGCAGTCAATCATGGATTGGAAGAAAAGAGCTTGATGCTGGTCCTGCATTGAACTTGTTTTAACCACATACTAGTGGATAGAATGCTGGACTTTGTGTCAGGAAGACCCGGGCTCAAATCCTGCCTAGATACACACCATTACACAAGTCATCGACTTGCCTCAGTTATCTCACATGTAAATGGGACGAGAAACAACACTAACCTCACAGGGTTGTTGTGACAAAGTACATTACATGCATGGCGTATATAATATACAAAGTATGCATGTAATTATGAAAACACAAAGGCCTCTGTGTACATTACATTAAAGAGTTAGATGAGTAAGAGCTACTATTCTCAGCTTTTAGAAGAGTATGTAGCAAAATGTATTGCCCTTCTTTTGAAGTACATACTTAGGGGTCTTAAGTGTGTTGTTTTTTTAGGGATATCATTATTAGCATGATAGAAAGATTATTAGGTTTGAATTCAGAGGATTAAGTTTGAGCCCTGGCTCAGTCATTGACTTATGGGCTATATGAATATTTAACCTAAATATCCATTTCCTCATTTCTGTGTGTGTAGATGTGTGTGTGCACGTGTATGCGTGTGTGCATGTGTGTATGTGTGTGCGTGTGTGTGTGTACACACACAAAGTTTTACATACATTATCTCTTTTGGTCCTCATAACTGCAAGGTAAGCCACGTAATTCCTAATCTGTTATCTTCTAAAATGGGTATGTCAACCCTGCTGGATCAAATGAGATAGTGGTAATTAATCACTGCCTAAGCATGATCCATCACATTAGAATGATGATGTCCAATTATGTCCAATCAGCTTTACTGAAGCTTGTTAAATATTGGTGATAGCCAAAGACATTTTTATTTTATTTATTTCTTTTAATATTTTTATGAAACCTATGATTTCATCAGTATAAGGCGCTCCTGTGAGGAACTTCCTTACCGAAACAGAGTAGTAACTTCTCTACAATAAATGGTCTCAGAGAGAGTTGAGGGCAGAGCCAAGATGATGAAGAAAAGTCATGAAGTTGCCTGAATTCTCCCCAGTTTCCCTCAGAAACAACATCAAAGTCAAGCCTCTAAATAGATTTTGGAGCAACAGAACCTACAAAAAGATGGAGTGAAGCAATTTTCCAGTTTAAGATAAATAGAAAGACTTCAGAAAAGTCTTACTTTTGGTAAAAAAAAGGGGAAGATAGCCTAGTTCAAGTGGTGCCCTGACAAGCTAATTGGAGGCTTTTAGCCACACACAGATCAGCAGCCAACCTCCCTCAGTCCTGCCTCAGCAGGCCAGTGGCATAGCATGCTGGCAGTAAGGCCTCCAGTCCTAATACAAAAGGCAAATTGCCAACCCCAGAACCTATCCCCTATGTCCTTGACCCACCTCACACAATATGACTAGGCCAGGCCACCCAGCTCAGTGGGCCAAGCACCTGAGGCCTGAACACAGAAAGTCAGTGATCAGACCTGTGGATCCCAACATAAGAAGCTTGGTATAGTAACCCCTGTGCCTTAGTAACAGAGTTTAACTCTAAAAGTCATGAAACAGACTTAAAATAAACCAAAAAAGTACAGAAAAGCTGCTATAGTCACAATGAAGATCAAAACACAAATTCCGAGGAGGACAACAATCTCAAAATGTTTACATGAGAAACCTCAAAGGGAAATATTAATTGGTCTCAAGTCCAAAAAGCCTTCTTGGAGAAGCTCAAGAATGATTTTAAAAATCAAATAAGAGAAGTAGAAGAAAAATTGGGCAAAGAAATGAGAGGTATGCAAAAGAAAGTCACCAGCTTGGAAAGGGAAGGACAAAAATTGACTGAAGAAAACAATTCCTTAAAAAATGTAGAACTGGCCAAATGTAAAAAGAGGCACAAAAGCTAAGCAAAGGAAATAATTCTTAAGAAATTATAATTGGACAAGTGGAAGCCAATGACTATAGGAGATATGAAAAATAGGTCAAACAAAATCAAAAGAATGAAAAAAGAAGAAAATGCAATATACCTCACTGAAAAACAACCGACCTGGAAATTAGACCCAGAACAGATAATTTAAGAATTATTAGACTGCTTGAAAGCCATGATAAAACAAAGAGCCTGGACAGCATCTTTTTAAGGAAAACTACCCTGATATCCTAGAACTAGAGGGTAAAATAACTGAAAGAATCTACTGCTCATCTCCTGAAAGAGATCCTGAAGTGAAAACTCCAAGGAATATTATACCAAATTCCAGAATTATCAGGTCAAGGGGAAAACACTTCAAGCAACCAAAAAGAAACTACTCAGATATAAAGGAGCTACAGTCAGGATTACACAGGATTTAGCATCTTCCCCATTAAAGGATAGGAGAGTTAGAAACAGAATGCTCCAGAAGGCAAAGGAGCTTGGATTACAACTAAGAATCAACTACCCAGAAAAATTGAGCATAATCTTTCTGGGGAAACGATAGACATTCAATGAAACACAGGACTTTCAAACTCTCCTGATTAAAAGTCCAGAGCTGAACAGAAAATTCAATCTTCAAATGGAAGATTCAAGAGAAGCATAAAAAGGTAAAACAAGAAAAAAAAACATATTATGCAATAAGGTTAAACTGTTTACTCCCCTACACAGGAAGATGATGTCTGTAATTCCTGACAAGTGTATATCTAGTAGGGTATTTAGAAGGAGTATACTTAGACAGAGGGTGTAGATGCAAACTGACTTTGATGTGATGATATTTATTTTTAAAAATTAAGGGGTGAAAAAAGGATTGTACTGGGAGAAGAAGAAAGGGGAAGAAGGCTAAATAAGATAAATTACATCACATGAAGAAGTATAAAAGACCTATTACAGTACAGAAAAATCAGGGACAGGTTGAGCATTATCTGAACTTTACTCTCATAAAACTTGGCTCAAAGAAAGAATAACATACACTCATATTCAGTTGGGTATAGAAATTTATCTTACTCTGTAGGGAAGTAGGGGGGGTAAAGGGAAAGAAAAGGGAGGGAGGGCTGATAGAAAGGAGGGCAGATTGAGTAAAGTGATGGTCTGAAACAAAACATTTGTGAAGAGGGACAGGGTGAAAGAAGAGAGAAAAGTAGAAATGGGCTTGGGGAAATAGAATGGAAGGAAATACACAGCTAGTAATAATAACTGTGAATGTGGATGGGACGAACTCTCTACAAAATGAAAGCAAATAGCAGAGTTGATTAAAAATCAGAATCCTATAAAATGTTCTTTACAAGAAACATAATCAAAGCGGAGAGATACACAAAGAGTCAAGTTAAAAGGCTGGAGTGGAATATGTTACGCTTAACTGAAGTAAAAACAAAACAAAACAAGACCCTGGTGTAGCAATCCTAATCTCAGACAAAGCAAAAGCAAAGATAGAAGGAAACCATATCTGCTAGAAAGTGCCATAGACAATAAAGAAATATCAATATTAAACATATATGCACCAAGAGGTATAGCATCTAAATTCTTAGAGAAGTTAAATCAATTAGAAGAAAGATAAGCAAAACTATACCAGTGAGAGACCTCAACCTCCCTGTCTCAGAACTATATAGATCTAACCATAAAATAAACAACAACGAAGTTAAGGAGATGAATGGAATTTTTAAAAGTTAGATATGATAGGCCTCTGGAGAAAAATTAATAGGAATAGAAAGGAATATGCCTTTTTCTCAGTGGTATATGGAACCTACACAAAAACTGACTGTGTATTAGGGCATAAAAATTTCACAATCAAATGCAGAAAGGCAGAAACATTAAATGCATGCCTTTCAGATCACAATACAAAGAATTACATGTACTAAAGGACCATGGAAAGATAGATTAAAAAATTAATCAGAAACAATAATCTAATCCTAAAGAATGAGGGGGGCAAGCAACAAGTCATAGAAACAATCAATAATTTAATAAAAGAGAATAACAATAATGAGACACCATACCAAAATTCATGGTAGGCAACCAAAGCACTTCATAGGGGAAATTTTTATCTCTAAATGCTTATGTGAATAAAGTAAAGAGTGGATCAATGAATTGGGGATGCAACTAAAAAACGAGAAAAAGGACAAATTAAAGATGCCCAATTAAATATCAAATTGCAAATTCTAAAATTTAAAGGAGAGATTAACAAAATCTAAAGTAAGAAAACTAGCTAACAAACTAAGAACTTGTTTTTTGGGGAAAAACAATAAAATTTATAAACCTTTGGTGAATTTGATATTAAAAAAGAAAGATAACAAAATTATCAGTATAAAAAATGAAAAGGATGAATTTACCACCAATGAAGAGGAAATTAAAGCAATAATTAGGCACTATTTTGCCCAATTATATGCCAATAATTCTGACAGTCTAACTGAAATAGATGAATATTTACAAAAATATAAATGACACAGATCAAAATAAGAGGAAATAAAATACTTAAATAACCCCATTTTAGAAAAAAAGAAATTATGCAAGCCATCAATGAGCTGTCTAAGAAAAAAATCTCCAGGGCCAGATGGATTTACATGTGGATTTTACTAAACATTTAAAGAACAATTAATTTCAACATTATATAAACTACTTGGAAAAATAGTTGAAGAGGGAGTCCTACAGATTTATTTTATGACACAAAAATGGTGCAGATATGTAAACCAGGAAGAGCCAGGAGAAAGTTATAGATCAATCTCCTTAATGAATATTGATGCAAAATTTTTAAATTAAATATTAACGATGATTATAGCAATTTATCATGAGAATAGTACACTTTGACCAGGTGAATTTTATAACAGGAATGCAGGGCTGGTTCAATTTTAAGGAAACTATCAACATAATTGACCATATCAATAACAAAACTGACATATATCATATGACTATCTCAATATATGCAGAAAAAGCCTTTGATAAAATATAGCACCCATTTTCATTAAAAACATGATGGAGTATATGAATAAATGGAGTTTTCCTTAATGTCATAAGTGGTATCTATCTAAATCCATCAGCAAACATATTCTATAATGGGGATAAGCTAGAGGCTGTCCCAATAAGATCAAAGGTGAAACAAGTATGTCCATCATCACTACTATTATTCCATACTGTAATAGAAATGTTAGATTTAGCACTAAGAGAAGAAAACAAAGTTGAAGGAATTAGAATAAGCAAAGAGGAAACAAAACTAACACTCTTTGAAGATGATATGATGATATACTTGGATACTTATGCTTCTGATCCTACAGAATCAAGGAAAAAACTACTTGAAATAATTAACAACTTCAGCAAAGTTTCAGAATATAAAATAAATTCACTTAAATCATCAGTATTTCTATACATTACCAATGAAGACCAGAAGCAAGAGATAGAAAAAGAAATTCCACTTAAAATAACTATAGACTATTTAAAACATTTGGGAGTCTATCTGTGAAGACAAACCCAGGAACTACCTTAACACAATTACACAATACTTTTGAACCATATAAAGTTAGATCTAAACAACTAAAAACCTACCAATTTCTCATGTGTAGGTTGAGCTAATATAATAAAAATGACAAGTGTTACTTAAATGACCACAACAATCAAACTACATAAATCATTTTATACAGATAGAAAAAAATTTGGGGTGGAGCCAAGATGGTGGCATAGAAGCAGTAAAGTTTTGCAGCTCCCATACAGCCACATTAAATACCCAGAAAATATGGCTCTAAACAAATTTTAGGGCTCCAAAACTCACAAAAATACAGAAAACACATCTCTGGCTGAAGGCAGCTCGGCAGTTGGGCTCATTGCAGCAGGCTGGGAGGCTAGGAGGCCAGCCCAGCCCAAAACCATGGCCTGGCCCTAGGGCAGTCTGGAGAAGCAGCAGCTGGAGTCTACAATAGAGTGGATTGGTGGCACCTGGCACAATTCCACATTTATCAAGACAGAATCAAAAAGGCTAAGTCTTTAGGTCAGTGGAATTCAAGCTAAATTTTGGAGGGGAAAAGTAGTCTGACTGAACTGTCCCCAGGGCAAGAAAGCAGCCCAACCTGGCTGCTTCAGAGCTCATGGCCTGCAGACCGCAGGGGGGCCACAGCAATTGATCAAAGACAAAGGTCTCTTGTATTGAGCAGCCTGGATTCAAATTGTGATCTTGGGTGGTGGTCCTGGAGTGCACTTTCAGCAAGCCAAAGATGGTGGGGGTTGAAGCACCCCTCCCAATAGCTCTGGCAGCTGTGAAAACGCAAGCAATTTGGGACAGAGCTTTCCCCCCTGGAAGCAGAGTTCCACAGAGCTAAAAAATCAAGCAATTAATTGAATGGCTTACATGAGGAGAAGGAAGAAAACTAAGATCATCAATAAAACTCTAGAATCCTTGTTTGGGGACAAAAAGGATCAAAGCATGGAACAGGAAGAAGAAAACACAGTCAGAACTCTCACACCAAATGCTTCCAAGAAACATGAAGATTGCCTACAAGCCATAGATCAACTTAAAAAGAACTTTGAAAACCAAAAAGAGAAGTGGAGGAAAAATTGGGAAGAGAAATGAGAATGATGAAAGAAAGAGTCAACAACCCGACTGAAGAAAATAACACCTTAAAATTAGAATAACTCAAATGGCAAAAGAGGCCCAGAAAGCCAATGAGGAAAAGAACACCTTAAAAACTCAAATTTTCCAGATGGAAAAAGAATCTCAAAAGCATTCTGAAGAGAATAATTCCTTCAGAATTAGAGTGGAGCAAGTGGAAGCAACTGACTTTATGAGAAACCAAGATACTATTAAACAGTTACAAACAAATGAAAAAATAGACAACAATGTGAAATATCTCCTTGAAAAACAACTGACCTGGAAAATAGATCCAGGAGAGACAATTTGAAAATTATTGG
>CM053594.1:119523399-119543569 GCA_028646575.1 Pseudocheirus occidentalis | reverse complement strand
ACTAGGAATTAAGATATACAGGGGCTAGGGCAGGGAGACCCTCCCTGCCCTACCAGAAAATTAGAGAGCAGACCAAAGGAGGGGCTCTACACTGGGATCACTGTTTGGGGTTTGGGGTAGGGGAAAGACAGGGAGAAAATTTGTAATTCAAAAATCTTCATGAAAATGAATGATGTAAACAAGAAACAAATAAAATTTATTACAAAAAAATCTAAGGATAAGGTAAGAACTTATGACCAAATAAGAGAGAGAGTACCTTATGAAATGCAAAGTGGATAATTTTGGAAACATAATATTAAAAAAAGTTTTTGTAGAAATAATACCAATGTTGCCAAGATTAGAAGGAAAGCAGAAAGCTGCAAAACAATTTTTATAGTTATTATTCCTGATAAAGGTCTCATTTTTCAACTATATAGAGAACTAAGGTAAATTTATAAGAATACAAGTCATTCTCCAATTGATTAATGGTCAAAGGATTTGAACAGACAGTTTTCAGATGAAGAAATTAAAGCTATCTATAGTCATATGAAAATTCTCTAAATTACTATTAATTCAAGAAATGCAAATTAAAACTTCTGTGGTATCACTTCATACCTATCAGATTGGCTAACATGACAAAACAGGAAAATGATAAATGTTGGAAAAGATGTGGGATAATTGGAACACTTGTTCCTGGAGTTATGAACTGATCCAACCATTCTGGAAAGCACTATGGAACTATGCCCCAAAGGCTATAAAACTGTCCTTTCCCTCTTATCCAGCAATACCACTTCTTGGTCTGTAGCCCAAAGAGATCATACAAGTGGAGAAAGGACCCATATGTACAAAAATGTTTATAGCAGCTCTTTTTATAGTGGCAAAGAGTTGAAAATTGAGAGCATGTCCATCAATTGATGGCTGGCTAACCAAGTCATAGTATATAAATGTAATAATATTCCATTACATTGTGCTGTGTTGTGCTATATTATATGGTGCTATAAAAATGATGAGCAGGTGAATTTCAGAGAAACCTGGAAAGACTTATATAATCTGAAACTGAGTAAAGTGAACAGAACCAGGAAAACACTGTACACAGTAACATCAACATTGTGTGATGATATGGTAATCCAAGACAATTACAAAAGACTCATCATGAAAAAATGCTATCCACATCCAGAGAAAGAACTATGGAGTCTGACTGCAGATCAAAGCATACTATTTTCACTTTAAAATTTTTTTTCTTTCTTGTGGTTTTCCCTTTATGTTCTGATTATTCTTTCACAACATGACTAATGCGGAAATAAGCTTAGTGTGTTTGTACATGTATAGTCTATATCAAATTGCTTGCTGTCTTGGGGAGGTGGCGGGGAAGGAGTGAGGGAAAAAAGGTTTGGAAATCAAAATCTTATAAAAATGAATATAGAAACTATCTTTACATGTAATTGGGAAAAAATACTATTAAATGAAACAACAACAACAACAAATAGTATCAGAGAGCTTCATGGGACACTAAGAAGATACATGACCTACCCATAGTCATATGGCCAGTAAATGTCCATGGCAGGATTTGGACCCAGGTCTTCCTGACTGATGCTATCCACTAGGTAATGCTGCCTGTCTTGAGAATGATTATCAAGTATCATAATTCATGTAAATAAAGCACTTATATACTTTGAGTCTACTAATTAAAACTATAAGTATGACAACAGAATAGAAGAAAATGTAAGACAGGAATCAATCTTCCATATTTTTCCTTTTGCCAAAATACAGAAGAAAAAAGGTTACTATGTATAGTATAGCTTTACATATTTTATATGCATGTATACACACACATTTCTGTCTAATGATAGACTTCTCTATGGTTGGGTGGGGAAGGAGAAAATAAAATTAAAAGTGCACAACAGAAAACAAGAGAAAACTTCAAAGAAGCACAGAAGAGTAGGCTAGCGTTGAAAATAATGTATAGTATTTATAGCATAATTATAAAAATAGTAAACAGTGTGAAATGAAAATTCACAGTTTTAAATTGAATCTTCTTTTTATGTTGTGCTGTCTATATGGAAATATTCTTTTTTGTCTTTTATATTTAAGTTCAAAATGAATAAAAATTGAACAACAAGAAAAAGATTTTCTCAGCTAACTCTATTCACACATCTTAAGCCTATTTAAGTGGTGACAAAATCAGAGAAACTCTGTCTTTCCTGGTGCGAATAGATTATCATCTTCAGGGACTAACGTATCTTCATATTAATTGGTGCATCCTCTCTCCTTTATAATATATGGTTTTCAGAGCCTATACTCATTCTTGATGCCAGTATGTGAGCAAGGAGGGATCTCAGATGCTGCAAGTGCCCAAGGAGTGACAGAGGCTTTAAAGAAAAGGAAAACACAAAGGTTTTTCATCCATGAAGGGAGACTTCTAACTGGGGTTCCTGGTACAACTTTGAGGCTGGCAGTTGACAAGAATAACTAGTGGTAGCTCAGACTGAGCAGATACAAAGTAAAAAACAACAACAAAATTCTCTGAATTCTCACTGGCTTGGCACTCCATCTGCATGTAACTTACCTGACCAAGATATGGCTAGAAAATGTCATGGGAGGTGGGGGTGGTTAGCAGGGGGTTTGTTGTGCATTACCAATCTTAAAGTGGCTATCCTGCCCTCTCATTTCTGGAACTTGAGCCACAGCCACTATCTTTGTAGCAAGAGTGTTCAAAAGGCTTGAGAGCACCAGCTACAAAGGATCCTTGGCTTTACAATGGCTTTAAGCAATCCACAAAACCTCTAGGTATCGGCTTCCCTGTTTATAACATTCAGATGTTAAATTCCTTTACCTGAACAAAATGGTCATGATTAGGAGGAAGATGATAAAGAGAAAAAAAAAGTACATGTATAGGGAACATGACAGTTACTGGATACAAATGCCTAGAATGGGATATCAGGGGCTAAATTAAGGAATCCTGCTTTGTGCATTAGTGGTTTAGAAAAATGTGGGATTAATAATCAGAATAAATTTCCTTTATTTACCCTGGGACTTCTTTATTTGTTCTTCTTCAGTCCCAAGTTTCTTCTTATCCCTTCTACTTTCTTTGGGATTCCAATAATAATTAAATTCATAAGAATAATTTAATGTGGAAGGCAAGAAACGTAGTTGTTGTTGCCCTATAAAATGGAGTTTTTAACTACCAGTTTTTTTCATTCAATTTATGCAAGACAACAACATAAAAGCTCAACATCTTATATAAGTAGGAATCAGAGATTTCATTTAGTATAGAGAACTCTCAGGTGAGGAAATTGCCTTTACCAATTTAGGTCCATATCTTTTCTTAGATTTATCATTTTAGAGAGTTACTAAAAACACAGAATCTGAATGACTTGTGCCAGGGCTATAAAACCAATATGTGTTCTATGGAGGACTTGAACTCAGATCTTCTCGACTCTGCAGTGACTCTCTATTCCTAGTGAATAGCTCTATCCACTATACCATGTTAGGGATACATTAAAGGTGCTTAATAAATGTTTGATGTTTAGCATTTTTTTTGAGGGAGGAAGGCATAGCAATTGGGGTTAAGTGACTTGCCCAAGTTCACACAGCTAGTAAGTGTTAAGTATCTGAGCTCAAATTTGAACTCAGATCCTCCTCACTTCAGGGCCATGTTTTATTGACGGCACCACCTAACTACCCCTGTTTAACATTATCCTCTTGTCTCTACATTGTTCTCATGATACTTCATGATAAGTATGATACCTTAAGAACTAGAAACTTTTAAAGTCTGTTATCATCACATGCCCCCACTCTACTCCTTTCCCCCAATGCAAGAATCTTCTCTGCAGTGTCCCTGATAAGCGATCATTTAGCCTTGATGTTGAAAATCCTGTTGAAGTTCACTGTTTTATATTTTCCAGAATTTACTTTCTGTCCCTTTTTAAATTATTAATTGATTTGTTTATTTACTTTAAGTTTACAAGATTCAGTTCCACACTCCCTTGAGTTTCAAACGTTCTCCCCTCCCTCGCTGCCCCCCTCCCCATGGTGGCATGCAATCAAATACAGGATCTGCAAATACTTTCACATTGGACATTAGTCTGGTTGTACAGAAGGGTTTCTGTCACTTTTTGAAAACAGTACATTTGTCAGTTTCCTGTATTATACACCCTCATTGTTATGTTATACCTCATGTTATACCTCATCATTAATCCATCGATAAATGCCATATAGTATATACAAATTCTTTTAGTATTTTGGGTACAAATTGACCGATCTAGGTGAATTGCTAATTAATTTACAAAATTATGAAATGGGGCAGGCACGTTCAATTCTTCAGATACTTGGCAGGGAAAAAAACTAATATGGCAATGGGAAGAGAGGGAGCAATCACACTTTGATAAGACAGTGGAGGTAAAAGGAAAAACAGCATAGAAAGCAGAGAGACAAACAGCAAAAAGGAGAGGAGTACAGAAACAGTGAGGGGACAGGGCCGGTAAAGAAAGGTAGGTGGCATGAAGAAAAGAATGGGGAGGGGGAGAAGTACCAAAAGTGAGTCATGTAACCATGGATTAGAGTTGGCAGTATTTAGCAGCATGAACACAGATGGTGATGGAAGAATGCTTGGAGGGGGTAGACATTTGAGGTCTCATTTTTCTAGGGCTCAGGGGGTAACAGACTGTTATCTATGCCACATTGGGGTTAGTTCATTAAAGTACCCAAATCATCTTAAAGTTGTTGGAAAAATAATATATCCATGCCACCTCAAAGTTATCAGCACCAGTTGGTGTTCACCACTTGATCTTACTACACATGTCTGGATTTTATTTGAGATTTACATGTCATACCAAAATGCCCTGACAGCAAAATTTAGCTGACTTCCCTTGATTTAGCACATATTATCAGGATGTGATTTTTGGTTAATAAATGATAAATTTACGAATTATGCTCCTTTTATTGTTGGGATTGTCTGTACATGACTTCTAAGTTCCCCTTTGCAATCTTGCTTCTTGCTATTACTTTTTATTGGCTAATTATAAATGTACTCACTATACTGACTAGGGACAGCTAGCTGGCACAGTGGATACAGTAACGGGCCTGGAGTCAGGAAGACATGAGTTCAAATGCGACCTCAGACACTTTCTAGTGTCTAGTGATCCTGGACCAGTCACTTAACCCTGTTTGCCTCAGTTTCCTCATCTGTAAAATGGTCGGGAGAAGGAAATGGAGATCCACTCCAGTGTCTCTGCCAAGAAAACCCCAAATTGGATCATGAAGAGTCAGACATGACTGAAACAACGACACTGACTAGAAGGTGGAAGATTACGTGGAGGGACCAGAACAAGATACAATTTTAATAGACCAGGAGACCTAAACTCAGCGGCTGAATGTACTCTTAGTAGGCAAACAGCCAACTAGCATTTATTAAGACTGGAAATATATACCAAAAGAACACATCGTTTGGGTGTCAGTTGTTTTTTAACTATGGTACCTCTTCCCCTTCCAATATGAAACTCAATGTCCTTCAAGAGATTTTGTTATTTAGTCATTTTGGTCATATGACTTCATTTTGGGTTTCTCTTGTCAGAGATACAGGATTTCCTTCTCCAATTCATTTTACAGATGAGGAAACTGAGGCAAATAGGGTTAAGACTTACCCAGGGTCACAAGCTAATATGTTTCTGAGGCTGTATTTGAACTCACAAAGACAGATCTTCTTGATTCCAAGCATAATACTCTTACCACTGTACCACCTAACTGCCCTTGGAAGAAAAGATGGAAGCAAAATAAAAAATCTTTGTCATTCTATTTTCTCTCAGTTGCCTGTTAACATCATATAATTAGCCCCAAACAATAAGCATGCCCCTTTTTTCTTCTTACTTCAAAGACAGGTTTAGAAGTTCTTTGTTGTTAAGATTTTCTCTCAAACTTCAGTCCCTCTGAACTTCAACCTTACTGATACTATTCTTAAAGACTTCTGCAATTTCCTATATATGCTTTTCTTCATGTGTCCCATGCTCACCAGAAAGCTCTCTATTAATAACATGAATCTATCTCTAAGTTTCCCAAGATTTTCCTCGCCAAGATCATTCATGATTATATTATCAAAATTTCATTTGAAAGTCTCCTAACCCTCTTGAGCTTTATCCCTTTCTTTTAAAAGTTGTATACTGGATAGGGCATAAGACGGGGATGATAGGAAGGAGGGCAGATTGGGGGAGAGGGTAGTTAGAAGCAAACATTTTTTGAAAAGGGACAAGGTCAAAGGAGAAAATCGAATAAGTGGGGGGCAGGATAGGATGGAGGGAAATACAGTTGGTCTTTCACAATATAATAATTATGGAAATGATTTGGATAACTACACATGTACAACCTATATTGAATTGCTTATCTTCCCAGTGGGGGTGGGTGAGGAGAGAAGAAGGGAAAAAATCTGGAAATCAAAGTTTTAAAAACAAATTTTTAAAAAAATTATTTTCTACATGCAACTAGAAAATAAGATATACAGGCACTGGGGTATAGAAAGCCATCTTGACCTACTATAAAGTTGGGGGGTGTTAATGGGGGTGGATATAAGAGAGAACAGATCGGGGGAGAGGGTATTCAATAGGCTTGCTATTTGGGGGTTCAGGTAGGGGAAAGATGGGGAGAAAAAATTGTAACTCAAAATTTTGTGGAGATGAATGTTGAAAACTAAAAATAAATGAATTAATTTTTTTTAAAAACTCTTACACCATGGGATCATGTCTATATTTTGAAAATGGTTTACCTAAAATATGTGGTTTTCCATTCCCAAGCTTTGATTATCACAGACCCTAAGACATCATGATTACTTTCCCTTAATGAGTCCTATCATTCCCACTGCACCAACTAGTTTCTCCTTTTCACTCAGAATTAGGTCCGGTGAAATAATTTCTCCCACATTCTCTGCCTTCTAGGAGATGAAAGTTTTACAGAACCATAGAATCTTGATAAAGATAAGTCAAGAATTTCTAATTGTCTGCTTTAAATGGCATGAAACTTCCAATATCTGTTTAGATAGGTAAGTATGCCCCATAACAGCTGCGTCTGCCCATTGCTTTTGTTGTTGACGATGAGTTATTTCAGTTGTGTACAATTCTTCATGAGTCTACTTGGAGTTTTCTTAGAAAAAATACATGAGTGGTTTGACATTTCCTTGTTTAGTTCATTTTACCAGTGAAGAAACTGAGGTAAACAGGCTTAACTGACTTGCTCAACTAGTAAGTGTCTGGGGTCAGATTTGAACTCAGAGGTCTTCCTGAATCTAGCCCCAGAGGTATATCCACTGTACCAACTAGCTGCTCCGAGCTAGAACTTACTTCTATGTTAATTTCATGATCTGGACCAGGAAGTCATTCTCCATTTCCTCCATCTAGCTGGGCAGTCTGTAGAATACTCTCAACACTATCGCTTCTATTTCTCTCTCCTTTCATCTTCTCTTTGCCCAACTTACATTCTTCATAATTGGTTTCTTTAAGGTGGTGAGGAAAGCAGAAACTTGAGAGAAACAGTATAAAAGACAGCTCCCTTGTATTCATTGCTCATTCTCTTTGCGAAGAGCTGTGACCTCATTTGCCAAACTCAAAATCACATTGAGATATTCTTTTCTTGGTACTATTTTTGAATATGCGTCTCATCATTTAAAATGTATGTTTTAATCAAATCAGGCAAAGATTCTTTGGGTGATTAGCCTGGGATTTTCATTCCTTGAATCTTCTTGGCTGGTAACACCCAACTTTCCACCATCTTACATGCTTCAGACACTGTTGATTTTCCAGTAATAGTCTTTCCGACATTCCTGTTTATTTTAGCTTGTTTGTGTGAAAGCTGACACCATACAATGATGAGAATCACATTTGAGCTTAAGTGCTTTACAACTAATAGAGCTGCTAGCTAGAAGTTCTGATGATGCCAACTTTTATATAATCAGTCATTCCAAAGAAGCTTTGCCTTGCTTTCTTCACATGAAAAGACATAGGAAAAAGTCAGGCAAGTCACATAGTCTTATTTGAAAATAAGGTTTTCAGTGAGCGGTGGTCAGAAAAATAAGGTAGGAAAGATGAAAATATATCTCTAAGGAAATATTTTTAAATGTTCATTCTTATTTGCAAGTTTGGCTAAATTCCTGTGTGAATTGCATATTAAATATGAATCCTCAACTCAAAGTTAACATTGAAAGGGGAAGAAAAATTGTGTAATTATGGAGAATATTAGCGACTCAAATATCTACTGGAAGTTTCAGACTTAAGAGAAATGTCTAAGAAATTCTTGATTTACCCTCCCAGGGATTCTGTGATTCTGTGACAATTTCATTTCCTTGAAGGTGAAGGACAAGGAAGCAAAATGTTCTGCTCCAAAAAGGAGGAATTATCTAGTTGTGGAAAGGCAGAGCCCTTTGGAGAAATAGTGACCATGATACTTTAGACTAGTTTGTGATTTCCAAGGAAGGTGATGCTAGGTTATTGAAGGAATGAAAACAGGAAGCATCTTAGAACTGCTGACAGAGAGCCATACAAAGGACATAATAGCCCTGTGATGTTTCCAACAGATGTGAGTGACCAGAAGACATGGAAAAGATCTTTTCTGTCAGCTTTCAAACCAAGTTACTTTCCCCTCACCTCCAAGCATTGTTGGCTTTGATCTCAAACTAATTTTGAAACTCTGCGAATGAAGTTTGCTACCCAGGGGCCACATTTGCATCACTTCCCTCCATTGGAAAGTGAATATTTTGTGTGTCTTTGAGCATTGTGCAATGGTACCAAAATACACAGTCAGGTGCTATTTGGAAGCCAGCATCGCACTTACAAATTGGTTGTATTCGCTTGAGTTTGGATTAACTTTTTCTTACTAAAATCCAAGGAAAATTTGTCCCCAAAACATATGTACTTTGCTTGAATGCCCAATGACCCCAATACACCAGACTTTGAGAGCACCACATTGTACCCTTAAAATATAAACCAGGCCTTTTCTGCACCAACATTAGTTCATGTAGAAACAAATACTCCCAAACCTACCACATGCTGTATTTCTTTGCAAGGTACAGCATATTTTGCTCACTGGGGGAAAAAAAGGATAGAAGGCAAGTAGGCTATTGTGTTGTAACAGTTATCTCTAAGTGAATGGAAGGAATTGCTTCCAAATGCAGTAACAGAATTATTGTAGATTAGTATGGCATTTGGGCTTTAGTGCGGAGGTAAAATTGTTTTCCTCTATTGCACGACCATGATCTTGAAAGTTTTCATTTTATTCCAATAATGGAGGTGCTTGATCACATACTGAGTCAGGTAAATCACAAAGCCAGCTCTTCAGCAGTCCTGGGAGGCCATAGCGAATGGCACAGTCAAAGACTACATTAACTGAGAGATTGTTTTCAGGCAATTCCACTGAATAAAATCTAACACAAGCTCATTTGATTTGGATACAGTGGAAAAGGGTTTTTGTTGTTGTGGTTTTTTTTCTGTTAACTGTGATAAAATAATGCAAGAGCAGCAAATATATTTATTGTAGGACCCCCAAAAGAAGTCCAAATATTATTTCAGGCTACAGTCTTACATTACCTAGAGGCTTACAACACTAAGGACAAAATGCCCAAACCTTAAACACTGAATATCAATTAAAGAAATGTGAACTCCAGGAATAAATTGTAATATTAAAGAACCCAGGATGAAAGAATGAAGGGTACAAACTTTGCAGGATTAATTACAATGGCACAGATGTGACTGCTTATAATTTTTAACATGAAACATGAAAGGGACAGCAATTTGGCATAGCACATTAAAAAAAACGACCTTTGGATAAAGCTTTGAAGTAATGAGTCTTTCCTTTTGAAAGTATATGCTAAAAGCAGGCAGCACCTCGTTTGTGATATCAACCAATTAGGGCTTAGTTTAGAGATCAGATAGAAGGATTAATTCAAATTATCATCTCTCTCTATAAAGGTTTGACTTGGGACAAGACTGCCACTTTTGTCCCAGGCAAGAAGCTTAGAATCTGGAGTCAGGGTGGGTAGAAGCTAAAATTTCATTCATAGCATACAATAGGGCAGATGAGATTCAGCAGTGCCCTGTTTGATTGATTGATTCCAAGTCTGAATTAATGCTAAAGAACCAATGATAAGAATGCCTCTAAAAGCCACCCATCTAAGGAGAACCACTCAAAATGTAAAGATAAAAAAGGAGGGACCAGAGAAAGAGAGAAAGATACCTTCACCATACACTTTCCCTACATCCTCCCAACATAGACAAGCCAAGGCCCTTCTACCCATTAGTCAAATAACCCCAAATCAAGGCTATCAGATTGGAAACTGTTCTACCAGCACTGGCTGATCTTTGGAATAATAATAGTCAACATTTATGTATCATTTTAAGGTTTCCAAATGCCTTTACATATATTATCTCATTATCTCATTTAATTCTCACAACAGCCCTGGAAGGGGGAGGGATCACATTATTTCTCTCATTTCATCATTCCTCACATGAGGAAATGGAGTCACAGAGAGGTTAGATGACTTGCCCATGATCAAACAGCTAGTAGGAAAGGGAGATAGGAATGAGCATTTATGCAGTGTTTCTATGTATCAGGCCCTGTGCTAAGCACTTTTAACAATTCAATCCTCGGAACATCTTTATCAGAGACTTGAACTCAGGTCTTCCTGACTCTATGACCATTGCTCTATATAATATGCTACACTGATTATGCTATTAGGACCCTTAACACTGTGCTACTGTTCCTCCCTATCAATGAATACAAGGCTTGAATTGTTTTTTTTTTTAATGATGTGAATACATTTTCCTTCATTTGTCCCCCCACTATGGCCCAGTCCCACTTGGAACTAATGGAAGAAGTCTATGAGGTGACTAATAGTAATGATGGGAGTGGGGGTGTGGGAGGGGGAGAGGATGTCTATTGCCATGAAACAAAACAAAGGCATCTGGACTGTACTGAGTTGAAAGCATTCCTCCTTAACTTGGCACTCTAAGCAGCTGAGATATCAAGCCATAAACATTTCAAAAAGCCAGTAATCTATCTGTTCCTTTGACTATCAGTGACAGTTTGTGCTATTGGATTTCGTTTCCAAACCTCATATTTCTTACCTGTAAAATGTTAAATAGTCAAAAAGATTTTTTTTCATGAATATAGAATGATGATTTTAGAAAATGCATTTTCAAAAGATCTTGGCAAGCTGCAAGGCCCAGTTAGCACAAAGCCTTACCACATCTGCTACTACCCTTCTTCCTTCTGGTAAACAAAAGAGTATCATTGGGAATTATGGGATTCCAGTGGTTTTCATAAGGGAGTCAAATATACCACCTAGATATAGTAGGAGAAGCACCATGACATGGTAGATAGAGAGGTAGCCTAGGAATCAGGAAAGCCTGGGCTCAAGTCCCTCATCTGACAAATCCTGGTTCACAGGAGTGTGCTAGTAAATGTTTAACAACCAGCTCTCCTGAAAAAAAAATCATGTACCCACAACATACAACTTTAATCTGCATCATCAATAATTTCTCCATCACTTTCTTAAGTGCAGATAATCTACAAAACAACAAAGCAAATCATGATTTTAGAGTTTGCTGATTTCTGGGGTGTAAACATACATGTAAAATGATTGAAGAAATACCTTAATGTTAGCTCCCCAAAATGTGGATTTTGTGGAGTGATTTAGAAAATCACTGATCTGATGAAACAACAGCACAGAACATTTCCATCTCTTGTGTGGATGAGTATTTAGATCCAGTTGGGTTGTGGATCTTTCCCTGCCAAGGCTGGTCCATCTTCTAAATCTAATTCCTACTGTTTCTATAATTTGTGATCTCAGAAAATCAGGCTGATAGTATATTTTTGACCAACTTTCTGATGGGAATGAAGGTGTTTCTTTTTTTCCCCTGAGTTAGAAGTCTTCCAGAAATAAATTATCTGAGGTAATTTGAGCCATTGGGGCTGAAACCAAGGAGGGCAATGGAATTTCACAAACAGAACCAATCTCAATCATTTTAAATTTTGGAATGGTGTCTGAATGTTTGGGCCTGATTTAGAAGCCAAGAGCTTCACTTGACACTTGCACACATGTGTCTGTATGGTAGAATGGCATTGTTTTTGCAAAAGGACAAAGAATGTTGAGTAGACACTTGGGTAATGTATCTGTAATAAAATGTTTATAGGTGACTCAGAGTAATGAATATGCCTTAAAAGAAACCTGAAAAAGAGGGGGTTTTGGAGTCCTAGTATTTCCCAACTAAAAACAAGGGCATTTTTAGGAACTTACAGTTGTAGTCATCAAAAGCAGACCCCCAAGACACACACACACACACACACACACACACACACACACACACACACACACACACATAGAAACTCAAATCAATTAAATTCAACAATCATTTATTAAACACATACAGTGTGCTAGGATAAGAGACAGTTTGGTGCAATGAGTTAGAGCAGTGGTTCTCAACCTTCCTAATGCCACAACCCTTTAATACTCATATGTAGGCGCATCTGCTTGTGGGCAGACCCTCCTGGAGACAGCTAGAGGAGTGGTGTCTCACTTCCTAAGACCATGGGAAATATGTGTTTTCTGATGGTTTTAGGCGACCCCTGTGAAAGGGTCATTAGACCCCCAAAGGGGTCACGACCCATGGGTTGAGAACCTCTGAGTTAGAGGAATGACCTTGATCCAGGAAGATTCAAGTTCAAGAATTACTTCTGACTCATATTGCTGGGCACTTAACACCTCAGTTACCCAAGTGCCTCTATAAGACTATAAATTAAAGATTATTAATGTATGGTGTTTCTACACTGGGATTTCTGTAAATGAATAAAATCGTTGGTACAGACCATGTGCCAGTCACAATGTTTTAGGAATAAGGGTTGCAAATGTGAAAAAAATATATCCACAAACGAAGGGAGTTATTTTGCTAGTTAGGAAAACACACACTGTCAAACATGACTCCAGGTCAAGAGTGAGAAGTGCAAATAAAAGATATACTAGGGGAAATACTCCTAACAAATTTGAGATGGAAGAGAACATTGTCAGTTGAGTTTGGGGAAGGCTTCAAGAAGTAGGTAGAATGTGAATTAGATCTTAAAAGAAGAAAAACATTTTAACTAGCAGAAATAAGGAAAGAATACATTCAATTTGAGTCACAGGATCACAGAGGGACCTCAGCAGTCACTTTATCCAACCCCTTTGTTAGATAGACCAAACAAGCAAATGACCAGCATTTATTAAGTACCTACTATTTCCCAGGCAACGGGATCCAGAAAGTCTTATCCAAGGTCCTGATGCCTCTTAGCTCCAAATCTGTCACTGTACCATATTGTCTCCCAATTCAATCATCTACCAGACATTTTAAAATTACCTACTAAGTACAAGGTTTAGGGCTAAGTACTGGGGATACAAAGAGGAAGAACAAAAGCAGTCCTCCCACTGAAGAAGTTTTCAATGGTCTTCAGGGAATGGGCTTTGGACAGGAGTTGAGTGAAGACATAGTAGTCTGGAGAAGAGCTGGTAGCTAGCTCCGTTTGGAACAATGAGTAGTGAGAGAAATGATCCTGATATCCTGATGCTTTTCCCCCTCCCTTATCATGTCATCATTTCTAGAGAGATTCCTGCATACAAAGCACTTTCACATATATTATTATATACCTTAAAACAAACCTGTGAGATCAGTCAGTCCACAAGCATTTATTAAGTGTCTATTATACATTATGCATTGTGCTAAGCACAGGAAATATAAAGAAAAAGACAGTTCTGCTTGCAAAAAGCTCAGTATCTAATGAAGAAGGAAGTAAATAAGCATTTATTAAATGCCTGCTATCTGCCAGGTTTTGGGCTAAGCACTTCACAAATATTATTTCATTTGATCCACACAACTAGTCATTATTATTATCCATATGGTACCTTTGAAGAAACTGAGACAAACAGAGGTTAAGTGACTTGTCGAGGGTCAATCAATGAGTCAATAAACATTTATTAAGCACCTACTCTGTGCTGAGCATGTGCATGAGGACAGATTTGAACCCAGCTTTCCTGACTCCAGGCCCAATGTCCCATCCATGGTATCACCTTGAGCAACAGGTGAACAACTATGTACAAATGAGCTATGTGCAGGATAAACCAAAAAAATCAACAGAAGGAAGGCAATAGACTTAAGGGGAAATTTAGCTGCAACTCAAAGGAAGCCAGGGAAGCCAGGGAGAGGAAAGTATATAGTAGTATAAAGTAGTATAAAGATTTATATCACCATTTTATAGGTGAAGACACTGAAGGTTAGGGTAGCTAAATGATTTGTCCGCTGTGAAGCCAACAGTAAATGAGAAAGTTGGATCTCTAACCAAGTCTTCTACTGGCTTCATGAGCTTTCTCCTATCCTAGATCACAGTGCCTGTTTTCTTTTGAGGTTTATGGCTAGCCAATTGGTAGGAGCAATATATTTTTATTTAAAATAAATAGCACATTTTATTTTAGCAATTATCAAGTGTCTATTTTTCAGCATAGTAAGCATCAGATGAAGATAGAATTTAGGTGTAACACTAAAACATACTTAGAACAAGAACAAAAAATATATGTCAATATTAGCTTCATTATGAAAGGAAAAAATTTATTCCTGGGCACTGTCATCTATTACTTTGGCATGTCCTAGGCCATGGGTAGGAAACCTGTGGCCTTGAGACCACATGCAGCCCTCTAGGTCCTCAATTGTGGTCCTTTGACTGAATCCAAACTTCAAAGGACAAATTGTGAACAGAACAAACTTCTGTGAAGATTGGATTAAGTTAAAGGGTCACAAGGGGTGTTGAGGCCACAAATTCCTCACCCCTATGACCTAGGGGGTGCCTTATAATCTACTCCACAGTCACAGCCTTAGGATTCTGGGATCTTTCTATCAAACCTACCACTTAATTCCTTCATATGTGTTTTCTCCCTGAATTAGAATATAAGATCCTCAAGATTAGGGACTGTCTTTTTCCCCACAGTTTTTTTTTCTTTTTGGAGGGGCAGTTGGGGTTAAGTGATTTGCCCAAGGTCACACAGCTAGTTTTTATGTTGAGTGTCTGAGACCTGATTTGAACTCAGGTCCTCCTGACTCCAGAGCTGGTGCTCTATTCATTGCACCATCTAACCTCTCCTTTCCCATAGTTTTTATCCCATTACTTAGTGTAGTGCTTAATAAATGCTTTCGTATTCATTTATTCATTCATTTGGTGTCAAATTTATAAAGGAAAAGAGCATATTTTGCTTCTTTAAGTGAGAATGTTTCAGGTTTGGATTATCAGAGTTTTGTTTTTTTAAGCCACAAGAAAATGCTTGATTAAATTTTATTTTATTTTTTTCTTGAACAAATTATTTCAGTATTACTTGGCAGGATTTTTTTTCTCATGAGACACAACAGAATTGAGAATTGAAACCTCTGTCGGATTTGTGAATTCAAAGGGAGATCCAAGACTGCAATGGTGGAGGGATTGGTTGTAGGTGAGTGGGATAAATGGGTGATGAAGGTGGGAGTCATAGAATGGGGCCCATAACTGGAAAATGACTCAAGCAGATTAGACCTTATTCAAATGAATGGATTAGCTAAAAGAGAAGACCAAGTGACATTGTCTATTCAGGATATCCAGGAACCTGAGGGAGAAGCACTTCAGTAGAACTCAACACCAAGAAAAATAAGTGATATTCTCATCAATGTATATGACTGACCATTAAGGAGAAAGAGGAAGTAGATGACAGGATGATGAGAGAGGTCACAGACCTTCTACAGAGCAGTGAAATAGTGGTGATGAGGGACTCTGACTATCTGGGTATCTACTACAGCCCTCTCTACCCAAAACAGAATAGCTCAATAGGATTTGCCTTGTGTTAATGAAAACTTCTTCCTTCAAAAGATGATGACAGCGTTGCTCTCAACCTGATTCTCACCTGTAAGGAAGGACCAATGGCTGAAAGAGAAAAGATGGGGGAGCTGGGGAGTTACCACTCCAACTTCAGACTCATAAGAGAAGGGAAGATGGATGTATTGAATGCACACTTTTGGTATTGGAAGAGCAGATTTCACAGTGGTTAGAGAAAGGAGAGTTAGGATCTCATGGATTAAATTCTGCTGAGGAGGGCAACCCTAAAGTGGTGGGAAGCGCTGAAAGATGAGACTCTGAAGACAGAAACAAAAACACTTTTGAAGAGCAATAAGAATATAAGCAATGATGTAGTGTTTACATACCATTTTAACATTTTCAAAGTGCTTTATACATATTCTCTCATGTTATGCTCACAATAACACTGGGTGGTAGGTATTATTATTACCTTTATTTTTACAAATGGGGAAAGTGGTTGCTAAGTAATTTGCCCCAGTCCATATAATTAGCATATGTCTTAGGAAATTCAAATCTGTCCTCAGACACTAGCTGTGTGACCCTGGGCAAGTCACTTATGCTCTGTTTGCCTCAGTTTCCTCAACTCTAAGATGGAGAAAATAATAGCATGTACCTCCCAGGGTTTTTGTGAGCACCACCTAAGATAATAATTGTAAAGGCTTTAGCATAGTGCCTAGCAAGTATTAAGGACTATATAAGTCTTAGCTATTGCTAGTAGTAGTAGTATGTAGGTTTACCTGAATCAAAGTTCAACTCTCTATTCATTGTGCCACCTAACTGCCAAATATTATGTGACACTTGAAAGTTTACAAAAATATATCATCTCAATTAAGTGTCCCAATAGCCCAATGAGATAGATAGTACAGGTATTATTATACCTAACTTATAGATATAGAAAGTAAGGTTCATAGGTGGTTAGGTGGTGCAATGAATAGAGCGCTGGCTCTGGAGTCAAGAGGACCTGAGTTCAAATCTGGCCTGGAACACGTAATACTTCCTATCTGTGTGACCTTGGGCAAGTCACTTAACCCCAATTTCCCTCTCTTCCCCCCTCCAAAAACCAAATAAAAAGAAAGAAAAGAAACTAAGGTTCAGAAAGGTTGCTCTTACTCAAACCACATAACTGATAAGGATTGGAGGCAGAATGTGAACACACCTCTTCTTGACTCAAAGTCTCATGCTTTTTACCAATGTGATTCCATAGTGACTCATTGACTAACATTTATTTTTACAAGGCATACACAAAATATTGGAAAAAAAGAGTAAAGAGGAATAATAATGAGAAGAAGAAAGAAGGAGGATGAGACCATCACTTCCAAGGAAGGATAGCAGCCCTCCTTTGGGTAGATGTGATGATAATAATTGATAATAGTAAGAAAGAAGAACTATTCAATTCATTGATAGACTTGAATTGATCAGGAGTTGAAAAGCAACTTAATAATGGAGAGAGTAATAGAGCCTCTCACTCCCTACATGAACTAAGATTGCCAAGCCTGAACGAAAGTTACCTAAGAATACAGGTGTGATGGCTGACCTAATCTTTGCAAGATTGTAGAGCAAAGGAGAGGTGCAGGACTGGAAAAGGATAAACACTACCATCTTGTTCAACAAATGGAAGATTATAGATTGTGAAAGCTATCAAACTTGATTTTAATTTCCAGCACAATTCTACAGTGGGCATCTGAAAAAAAGTAGTGATCAGGGTCTGCATGGATTCACAATAGACAAATCCTTCTGGATTGACTTTATTTCCTTTTTCACAATAATTACACTGAATCATCAGAGAAATACTTTAAATATAGTTTACCTTGATGTTATCAAAGGACTTGACAATATCCTTTAGGCTATTCAAATGCACAAGATAGAAAGATATTGGCTATGGTTAAATGGATTTGGAACTGGTTGAATGGACAGACCATAGTTAATAGTAACAATGTAAGTTAGAAAGGAGACCTTTCCTGTTCCTGGAAATCTCTGGGGGTATATCCTTGATCATGTCCTGTTAAAAAAACCTTTATAAGTGACTTGGATAAAGGCATAGATGGGTGAATATAAAATTAGGTAATGGCAAAAATCTGGGAAGAATAATCGTTGAATGATGTAAATAGGATCCAAACATATCTTGGTAGAATGTTGGGTCAAATTTAATAGGATGTCATATAACAGGGACATAAAGTTGTGTACTTGGGTTTGATATGTTAAGTTGCCAATTATAAGATGGTTTGCCCCTCATCTGGGAAAAAAAATTTGAAGGCTTAATTGCCCTACTAACTCAACATGAGTCAGTAGTATAACACAGCAACACAAAAGATGTGATAATAATAGTTGGCTTTTATATAGTGCTTTTAGGTTTGCAAAGTGCTTTCCAAAAATTATGTCATTTGAAACTTGCAACAACCTTGGGAAGTAGATGGTATTTCTAAGTGCATTTTATAAAAGAATATATCTAGTTGTCTACAGAAAGCAATGCATATTGTTCAGAATGTGGGAGACAATAGTCTTTGACATGCTCAAACCACATCTGGAGAAGTGTGTTTCCTTTACATTTAATAAGAAAATGTAGGGGGCAGAGCCAAGATGGCAGCATAGAAGCAGCAAAGTTTCACAGCTCCCACACAGCCACCTTAAATACCCATAAAATATGATTCTAAACAAATTTTAGGGCTCCAAAACTCACAAAAATACAGAAAACACATCTCTTGCTGAAGGCAGCTCTGCAGGTGGGGCTCATCACAGCAGGCTCGTAGCTGAAACCAACCCAGCCTGAAACTGCGGCCTGGCTCCAGGGTGGTCAGGAGGAGTCACAGCTGGACTCTCCAGGAGAGTGGATTGGAGCAGCTGAGGCAATTTCCAGATTTATCAAGCCAGAAGAAATAATGGTAAGAGAAAGGTCAGTGGAATTTGGCTTAATTTGGGGGAGAAAAGTGGTCTGGCTGAACGGACCCCAGGGCAAGAAGCAGCAGAGAAGCCACTTGAGAGAAAAATCATGAAAAGAGAGTCAACAACCTGATGGAAGAAAACAACAACTTAAAGAACAAATTAACTCAAATGGCAAAAGAGGTCCAAAAAGCCAATGAGGAGAAGAGTGTCTTAAAAAGTTGAATTTGCCAGATGGAAAAAAATCTCAAAAGCATTCTGAAGACAATAATTCCTTAAGAATTTGAGTGGAGTAAGTGGAAGCAAATGACTTTATGAGAAACCAAGATATTATTAAAACAGTTACAAACAAATGAAAAAAATAGAAAGCAATGTAAAATATCTCCTTGAAAAAAAACCACTGACCTGGAAAATAGATACAGGAGAGACAATTTGAAAATTATTGGTTTACCTGAAAGCCATGATCAAAAAAAGAACCTGGAAAGCATCCTTCAAGAAATTCTCAAGGAAAACTGCCCTGATGTTTTAGAATCAGAGGGCAAAATAGAATTTGAAAGAATTCACTAATCACCTCTCAAAAAAGCAACCCAAAAGAAAACTCCTAGAAATGTTATAGCCAGGCTCTGGAATCCCCAGATGAAGGAGAAAATATTACAGGTTGCCAAGAGAAAACAATTTGAATACTGTGGAAACACAATTAGGATAACCCAGGATCTGGCAACTTCTACACTGAGGGATCAAAGGGCCTGGAATATGATATTTCAGAAATCAAGGGAATTGGGATTAAAACCATGAATCACCTACCCTGAAAAATTGAGTATAATGTTCCAGGGGAAAATATGGTCATTCAGTGAGGTGGAGAACTTTCAAGCATTCTTGTTGAAAAAACAAGAACTGAACAGAAAATTTGACATTCAAACACAAGAAGCATGAGAAGATAAACATGGGAAAGAAATCATAAGGAACTTATCATATCTGAACAATTTACATGCCAATATGGAAAAACGATAATAGTAACTTATGAGACTTTTCTTAGTATGAGGATAGGTGACGTTAACACAAATGCATATATATATGTATACCTACACATATGTCTATACAGGAGGGTATATATGCATATGAATATATATCTGAGCACGTGTGCATATGTGTACATAGATGTAATAGAGGGTGCATAATCAATTGAATATGAAGGGAAGATACTTTGAAATGTGAAATTCTGAGGTGGGAGAGGACTAGAATGAGAGGAGACAGGGAGGAACAAAATGGGGTTAATCATCCCATATAGAAGAGGCAAGGGATAACGGTTACAACTTCACTTTCATTTACTGTCATTGAATTCAGCTTAGGGAAGGAATGACATAAACTCTAAACTGAATATCTTGCCACACAGGAGAGTAGGGGGTATGGGGATGAGAGGGGGGATGATGGAGGGAAGGGC
>CM053594.1:119507561-119523299 GCA_028646575.1 Pseudocheirus occidentalis | reverse complement strand
AACTGGGGTAAGGAGACCTTCCCTGCCCTACCAGAAAGTTATAGGGGCTTTGGAGGAGGGCCTAAAAGAGAGTAGATCAGGGGAGAGGCTTTATAGTGGGATTGCTATTTTTGGATTGGGTGAAAGATGGGGAGAAAAATTGTAGCTCAAAATCTCGTGGAAAAAATGATGTAAACAAGAAAATAAATTTTAAAAAAAAGAAAAAAAGAAAATGTAGAACATTCTGAGAAATGAAATGAACATACAAAGGGCCACAAGATCAAACCATATGAGGATGGGCTGAATGAGCTATTTTTAACATGGGGAAGGACTGTAATAGCTATCTTCAAGCAGAGTTGGTGATAAATACTTAACAATTAGCTCAATTAAAAATGTATGTACAATACATTTTTAACTTTAATCCGAATTACTGATATTTTCTCCATTATGTTCTTAAATCTAGATCATCACCAAAGTAATCAATCAAGTCTTGATTTATAATTTTTGACCATTTCTGAGATGTAAATGTTCACAGTGAAAATTTGACAGTTACCTCTCAAGGGCTGTTTCAATTTGGCTCCAGGACTCCATTGAAACCTTAGGTATTTCAAATGTTCTTGCACAGAAGAGGATTCAAGCTTTCTCCCTTTGTACCCAGAAGACAGACCTAGGAGCAATGGTTGAAAGCAATGGACAGAAGTTGAAGAGACAAAGATTTAGATTGGAAGCATGGAAAACCTTCCTCCCTGATAGAACTACCTAAAAATATAATGGGCCCCCTTTTCTGAAGCAGAGTCATTCTGTTCCCTGGACATCATAAAGACTGAAAAACACTTATAGGGTATGCTTCAGAGAAGATTCTATTTCAAGTACAAGTTGGACAGGCTGGTCTTTAAAGGCCTGCCAGCTCAAATTCTGTGATCCTGCGAAAAGAGCAGAAACTTCTTGAATCCAACCTTCCCCCCACCCCTCAAAGAAAGGCCATTTTTGTCAAAGGAAATTGTGATTATTTCCTCCTTATTTCACTTATTTGGAGTTGAATTTGTCACCAAAAAAAGACGATTAAACTAAATCTCGACCTTCCCTAAAATGCCAGCTTACCTGGAAGCATGCTTGATTTGGAACAATTAACAATGCTCTGCAGGAAAATAAGCACTTCGGTTTCTCTTTAATTTGGTACTAATATTTGAAATAAGTGTGAACACAGCAGCAGCAAAGGGGAAATCACACAAATAACTTATTTTAATGACTTACAGCTATGAAAAGTACTTCATGTTCCAAAAGAAAATAAATATAATTTTCTGGGCCACTGACAACCTCCACTGATAAACTGATATTTTCTTCAAGCAGAAAAAAAATACGATAAGTAGATGACTAAACTGTCTCTGCTTAGAACAAGACAAACACACATGAGAATTTTTAGGTGAACAGGTGACACAGTTATTATTAGATGTGTTTCTTGTTTACAAGTAGGCCACATATGGAGCCTGGGCATGTAGTTCTAGGACTAACTTCAGAAACAAGTTATATTGATGTGGTTAAAGACTTGAAACTGTGTGAAAACTTTTGGAACCTAACTGTAGATGGTCCAGGCTACATGAACACATCATCCTTCTGTGATCATCAAATACAAATGTAGTGGGTTACTAAATGCCAGTATACATTTATCCTTGTTGGGTGGGCCGCCCAGAGGGCACCACTTCAAAGGCATTCCATGGGGTTATAATCTTAAAGTTAGTGGGCTCCCACTAGTCTATTTACCTTGTATTATAATCAAGTAGACACAAATATTGCATAGTCAGAATATTAACTACAGACATTACTCTGCTACTCCATGAACCTGGACCATCCTCTCCCACAAAGACATTGGGGAAAATGAATAGAAATGCCGATTGTGTAGAAAGGAACAAATGCAGGAAACACATGAACAAGGCAACCCAAGCCTCTGTTCTTCCTCTTTTCATGGTGTCCTCCAGCCTCTTCTCCTGGGGTCAGAATCTGCTAGATAGTTCACGCAGCTGGACTCTCTAGATCTTCTCTTATTTACTACTCAACCCCCTTTTCTGTAGTCAGGAATGACAGTCCTTAGAGCCACCTCTTCATCGTCATCTGCTCTGAATGTGGTGATGCCAACTCTGAGAGTGGCTATACTGCCCAAGGGAAAAGAATAGAAATCCTCTCCCCAACCCACCCTCCAACTGCCCTCTGGTAGAGGTGCAAAAGTAGTATTCCACAGTGCTATTTTCTGACATAACTTCATGGACTGTGCTAAAGGCTGGCAAGTTTAGCTTTTCAAAGGACCCCGGGAGAATAACCAATCACTCACCAGCCACTGGAAAAATGCCTTTTTAATTTCATGGGGGAAATGTCATTACTCTTTATCGAAGGAGAACAGAATTTGGGCATAGACACTTAAAAAAAAGTCACACTAATACCTTGTTATATTCCCCTAGTCTTTATAATTACATCAACTGAGAGAGCACATGGGGGGAATATCAACTTTTCCCTCTCCTCTCAGGCCCCAATACATATATCACATATCTGTTGAGTACATAGTGGTTTATTAGGGCTAAGAGAGTTCTATAAAATGAGGAAGGACCCTCAGACACGATGTAGTGTAAACAGAAATCTCTATGAGATACCAGAGAGGTGAGCATCCAGATGCTTCTTGAAGATTTCAACTACCACCTGAAACAGTCCACTTTACTTTTAGACAGCCTCATTAAGAAGTCATTCCTGACACCAACCAGAAATCTCTCTCTCTCTGTCATTTCTTCTCATTGCTACAAGTTCTGGATTCTGAAATCAAGCAAAACAAATCTCGACCATCAGTCATTCAAATATTTTATTTGTCAACTCATCCATTCACTAAACATTTGTTAACATCCTGCTTTGTGCAGTCAATGAGCATTTAAGTGTTTACTATTTGTCAAGTACTGTGCTGAGTGCTGCAGAGGGAGAAAAGCACAAAACAGTCCCTGTCCTCAAGGAGCTCACAGTTTAATGGAGGCAGCAGCATGAAAACAATTAGTTACAAACAAGAATGTTGCTATTGTTGTTGTTCAGTCATTTTCAATTGCATCCAACTCCTCATGATCACGTTTGGACTTTTCTGGACAAAGACACTGTCATCAAATTGCCACTTTCTTCTCCAAATCATTTTACAGATGAGAAAATTGAGACAAACAGGGTTAGGTGACTTGCCCAGGATCACACAGCCAATTAGTGTCTGAGGCAAGGTTTGAAGTCAGAAAGATGAATCTTCCTGAATCCAGGTCTGGCACTCTATCCACTGTACCACAAGCATATATTAGATAAATTGGAGATAATCAACAGAGCAATGTACAAAGACTTGAAGGCAGCTAACATTTTCCTCTTCTGAGGTCTCTCCAAGATAAACACCCATCATTCCTTTAATACTTCCAGATTTGATTTGGGATTCCTTTAAAATCACAACCACCTCCCTCTAAGCACACACAAGCTTATCAATGTCCTCTGCCAAAATGTCATACCTATCACCAGAAGCAACACTCTACTATATATGACATATCTAACCAATGTCGTATATAGTGATGATCGTTATTATTCTTTTTGCTTTGCTTTCATTCATTCAACCAACATTCACATTTGCTTTTTTTACATCTGCGTCACATTGTTTGTTGATTCATATTAAGCATATAGTTGATTATAATTCCTAGGGCATATAATCACATGATTTAGAGCTGGAAAAGACCTCAAAGAGCATCTAATGCAACTCCTCATTCTACAATTTTTTTTAAAATGAGTCCTAGAAAAGTAAATGACTTCCCCAAGGTAACACAAATAGTAAGTAGCAGAGACGATAGTCAAACCCCAGTACTTTTCCCACTACATTATGCATTGTTCCATTTCATTTTCACATGAACTATTGCATGATTCTTTCAAGTTTCACTTGTGCAAGTAATTTTTCAAATCCACATGGGACATTTGTCCCTAGGAATTCCATCTATTGAGCTACATCCCACTATTCTCTTCTGCTAATACACTTTAGCTCAAGATTTTAGCACTCATCATATTAGCTCTTCTTCCCAACTTCTTTGCTATCCACACATTTGAAACATGCTCAGCCACTTAGTTGACAAAATCAGGAACAGGATACAGCCAAGAACAAATATTGGTCATAAGGCTATTCTTGCTAGAGATTTTTCCCTCATGTTTCTGACTGGAGTTAAGGAGACCTGGATTCAAATCCTACCGACCTCTAATCCCTAAAGGTTGTGTGATAGTGGATAAGTGACCTAATCTCTGCATGCCTCACAAGATTGTTGAGAGGTACAACTAAGATAATGTTTTGAAATGTTTTGTTAATTGTAAAGTGCCATCTAAATGTCTGTTGTCATTCACTCATTCAACATGGATTTATTGAGCATTCTCTGTGTGCAGTGTTAGGGACTGTTAGAGATACAGAGTTTAGAGAAAATACAACCCATTACCTCATCTAGTTTATCATCTAGTGGAGACACAAGACAAAGACATAGATAATTCTAACATAAAATGTTTTGTGATATGTACATTAGAGCTGTGAAAAACACATTGGTATGTGATATCAAAGAAAGAAAATCATTAATGATGGAATGATCAGGGAAGGCTTCACTGTGAATGTTGCACTTGAGTTAGACTTCAAAAAATAGGTAGGAAATATACAGATGAGTCAAAGAAGATATTCTAGGCATAGAATATACAAGGACATGGAGGCTGTAAAGCACCAGGCACATGCAGAGAACAGAGAGTAGAAAGATATATCTAGAAATTGAGCTAGGGCTAGAAAGACAAGATAGTGCAAGATTGATTATGAAAGCTGCTTGTGTCAGCAAAAGAAGCTAAACTCAATAGGCAATGGGAAGCCAAGGACATTTTTGAGCAGATGAGTGATATGTCCTCAACACTGCTCTTTGGAGAACAGTAGGACAAATCTGATCTGTGTGACCCTAGGCCAGTCACTTAACCTTGATCTGCCTTAGTTTCCTTATTTGCAAAATTAAGATCATAGAACCCCTCCCCCCACAACATTGTTGTGAGGATAAAATTAGATCATATTAAAATATTTGTAAAGTGCTCTGCATACCATAAAGCCCAAAAAAATGCTCACTATTATTTTTATTATCAATATTAAGAATTGCTTTACTTTTCTATCAGTATCCTCAGAATTTAGCATAGTGCATCATACATATCAAGAGCTTAACAAATGTTCTTTCACTCATTCATCCCAGAACCTAGCACAGTGCCTTTAGTTTAGTAGGCACCTTATTTTGTCAGATTAATAACTGCAGCATTTCTGAACCACCTCAAACATGGATACAACCTTTAAGTAGAGTTGAGCATTTCTATTTAGGCTCCTGCCCAACCTCCTCCTCCCATTCCCTCCCCACTTTTCTTTACTAATATTCAAGTCAAGTGTCTTTTCTTCTTCCCTGGAAGCAGGTGCACTCCCAGTTTTTAATTGGGTAGCAGGGCTGCTTAGTGTGAGCAGTGCAGGCTGCTGGCAGCTTGAGATGTGCTAAATCCAATCAAGCCACCCCTGAGCAGCAAAAGAAGCAGGCATTTCTTCTACCCACTCATTACTTGTGAAACCTGAATTTTTTCCCCAGGTAACAAGTGCTTCAATTTTTAATTCTTAAAAAAAAAATCGCCAGGTGAAGTTGAAGGCATTGGGTTGTTTTTAGACACTTTCTTTAGAAATAAAACCATCATGAAGTTTCCTTGATTGGTTTGTCCTTGCTGCGAAATGCCATGACTCCTTACATGACTGATGTCCCTGGATGGGATGTAGAAGAGATTTCTAGGGAGCTTAGAATTTTCTTCAAGATGACAAGGT
Organism: Pseudocheirus occidentalis; assembly: GCA_028646575.1. Lineage (NCBI taxonomy): Eukaryota > Metazoa > Chordata > Mammalia > Diprotodontia > Pseudocheiridae > Pseudocheirus > Pseudocheirus occidentalis. Next base: position 119,517,466 of record CM053594.1, on the reverse strand, counting down.
GGCTGGCAAAAATATCTTCAGTTTCTTTTTTTAGTTGTTGCTCAACTACCATTTATAAAAGACCTACTCTGTGCCGGACACTGCCAGGAAACTTTGTATGTTCCTGTGATGGATTTGTTTTCAATAGTGAGACAAAACATATTTGAAATTTCACAGGCTAGACCAGTGGTTCTCAACCTTCCTAATGCTGTGACCCTTTAATACAGTTTCTCATGTTGTGGTGACCCCCAATCATAAAATTATTTTTGTTGCTACTTCATAACTGTAATTTTTCTACTGTTATGAATTGTAATGTAAATATCTGATATGCAGGATTTGTTTTTATTGTTACAAATTGAACATAACCCACAGGTTGAGAACCGCTGGGCTAGACCAAGGGTGTGATGTTATGATCTTTTCAATGAATGGTTTTCCTCTGTAATTTGGGTATTTAATAATAGCTAATAGTTATATAGTCCTTTAAGGGATTTATAAATGTTGTTTCATTTTATCCTCAAACAACCCTAGGAGGTAGAGGCTACGATTATTCCCATTTTCTGAATTACGGAACTGAGGTAAACAGAGGTTAAGTGACTTACCCAGGGTCATCTTAAAAAAGGGAAATTTCATTCAAGTTCTAAATAAAACTCAACTTTCTACAGAAAACCTTTCCTGATCTCACTTTATTCTGCCTGTCCATTGTTGATTATCTCCAATGTATTCCATCTGTTTCTTACACATTGTTATTGCTATGTTGTCAACCCCATTAGGGTGTGATGTCCCTGAGAGCAGGGACTGTATTTTACTTTTCTTTACCTCCCCAGCACTTAGCATGGTATCTAACAAATAATAAGAGCTTAATAAATGTTCCTTGACTGACTGACACAAGAGCCTGAAGCTGGATATAAATTTGGGTCTTCTTGGCTCCAAGTTCAGTTATTCTATTCATGGCACCACTTAGCTGCATATGTATTTAGAAATGTGAGGTCAAGAAGTTTTTTTTCTGGCTTCTTTCTTCCAAGACAAATAAAAGAATGAGTTTTTTGTGAACTGTCATCTCAGACAAATACCAGACAACAATTCTAGCTCATATTTATATAAACATTTGCCCTTTAAAAAAAACTCATGGGATAAAAATTGCATGAATTTTTACTTGCTACAAAAAAAATCCCAGCTAAGTTACCATAATTTTAGGAAATGGATAACGTACAGTGACTCAAGGAACATCAGCTTTGGAGTTAAGGTGACCTGAATTCTTATTTCATCTAAGATATTTACTAGCTTGTGACCCTGAGCAAGTCCCTTAACCTATATCTGCCTCCGTTTTCTCAACTGTAAAATGGAAATAAAAATAATAATAATACCTCCCTCTCAGCATTGTTGTAAGGATCAAAGGAGAGGGTATTTGTAAAATGCTTTGCACAGTGCCTGGAACCCAGTAGTGTTTAAGAAATGTATTTTCCCCATCCCTTCTTCCCTGCCTCTGGACATATTCTAGTCATGTAAGTCATAGGCAAGTCACAACCTCTCAGTGTCCCCAGGCAAGTCTCTGGAACTATAGTGATAGATAAATTGCTCAGTTGCATCAGTAGAAGTGATTTTTCACATTGGGAAATCCTCACAATGATGAAATTATAAGTTAAGATTTACCTCTCCAAGGGACTGACTCTTTTGAAAATCCCTTTTTCTATGTCTGCAGCTCTGACTTTTCTCTCGAGTTCCAGTCTCACATCTCCCTCTGCCTATTAGACATTTCCACTTGAATGTTCTACTCTCACCTCAAAGTTAACAAATTTACAACTAAATTTATCATCTTTCTGAAAAAGCCTGTCTGCATTTCCTGACCATGTTTTTTTTTCTGTCACCCTCCCAGTAACTAAGGAGCAAGATATTACTGTCATCTTTAACTCCCTCTCCATCTGTTTCCAATTGGTCACCAGGATCTGCCAATTCTTCCTTCTTAAAATCTCTAGCATATATCCCATATTATCCATTCCCCTTCAAACCCAAATTGAAAATTATTATTGATTGTTACAAAAACCTCTCTTCCTAACTGCTCCCGCCTTAAATCTATCTTATATAATACCTCTGTCAGAATAATCTTCCTTAAATATCACATTAATAATGAGATTTCTCACTACCTGTAACCAAGGATGTCCTGATGATAAATGGTTAACAGTTGGCTCTCTAAAGGAAAAGTGAAAGTTCATTCAAAGCACTTTGAAGTGTAATCTGCATTATTAATATTTTCTGAATCACTTTTTAAAGTCTAAACAATTGACAAAATGATTAATCAACTCCTGATTTAAAGCCTTTGCTGATTTCCAAGGTATAAACGTTCACAGTGAAAATTTAACAATCAGGTCTTGAAAGCCAGCATGAGCCAATTCCAGCAGATCCCTGCCTTAATTCTTAAGCATTTACCTTGACTTTCAAGGTTCTGACCCCAACCTAATGCTCCAATTTGGATTTCTACTGTAGGCTACCATAAGCCCTCAACCTAAGTTAAGGCAATCTGTTGAGCTCCGTGAGTTCACCTTAGATCTTTATTCAGATATTTCTTGATTGGAATGCCATCCCTCTCCATTCTACTTATCCAAATCCTACTTTGTTCTATGTATTCAATATTCAGGTAAGATTATTTGATGTTGTCAAAAGTAACTTACAAGCAAGAGTTGAAAGTGTCTTCTTAAAGCATCTTCCTAGGAGTTGAAGTAAGATTTTAGAAATCAGAAGGCCTGACCTTATATTTCTATTAAAGATGTATTTGTGGACAGAAGGGCAAGTCACCAGCTATTGGTAACTCATATTTCCTCTCTTGCAATGTATAGTATTATTCATCTAATGTATGATTGCTATAATATAATAATCTGATTATTATCGTGGACTCACCCCAAGGTTCAATGTAATTTTATACCTCAGAGAAGTCTGAAATCTCACAATTTGCCCTTTTTATTCCTGTGAAGATAAAACCACCATTCCCTTGAGATAAGGTGTTGTGTTGTAACAAAACACCAGACTTCAAGTCTGGAGAAACTGTGGAGGACCAATTTCAGTTCTGCCTCTAATACTTACTAACTGTGTTACCATGGGCAACTTAATGAACCCCCCTAAGCTCTAGCTGCCTAGCTCAAATAGCATTTATTTAGACTAACTGAAGCAAGTTACCATGCTAGGGGCTGGAACTGTGAAGACCAAAAGGAAACAATTCTATCCTTTTGGAGTTGATATGACACAGGGAGAGGAGGGAGAATAGTATATGTACACAGACAAGTAAATAATAGATATAAAGTTCCTTTTGGTGAAGGGCAAAACTACCAACAACTGGGAAAATCAGGAAAGGCCTTGTGGACAAAGTGGTACCTGAGCTGATCCTTGAAGGTAGTAAAGGATTCCAAGAGGTAGGGAAGAGGTGTAAGGACATTCCAGATAGTGGGGATTTGAGCTAGGCAAAGGCATAATGAGGAACAAAATATTAATGTCATGTATAGAGAACAGCTAATAGGCCAATGTGACTAAATGGAAAAGTACCTGAGTCGAAGTACCATGAAAAAAAACCTGGAAAAGTAAAGTAGACTAAAGTGATTGCAAGATGTTAAATGCCAAACCAAAGAATTTGTATTTTATCTTACACACAATTGGGAACCACTGGAGTTTATTGACCAGTGGGATGATCTGGTCAGACCTATACCTTGAGTCTACCTCGAAGAGTCGTTGGGTGGATCATATGAAATGTGTTCAGTATTTTATAAACCTTAAAACTCAACAGAGGTGACACCTATTCTTATTCTTATTCTTATTTATTATTATTGTGATTAAGACCAGATTTTCTTTCTGTGAAACTGCTTAGAGAAATTGGGTGGGAAGATTCATTTCTGATAAACTTGGATATTAGAATCAATGGTCTTATTTGATTGTAATGGGAGATGGGAGGGGCTTGCCAATGAGAGCCCAATCCTTGAAACATGTATCGCTACTACTACCAATCCACATGGAACTTTGGGAACTGACTTCTGATCGTGATGGTTCAGGGTTGGGTACTCTGTGATAGCAAAATCTCTTCTAATTATTGGCAGAGCCTGAACTGAGCATATATGAGAAAGCTATGACCTGCCCATTTCTGTCCTTTTTTTGGTCAACTTTAAGCAGAAATATTATTTTGAGTTTCTAGGTGGGAGAAAATGACTACTTTACCCCACCTATTAGTCAAGTGCCCATTAACATATAGCTTCTCTGTTTCTTCATTTACCTTTCTTCTTTCCTGATCCTGGGTAAATTAGTATTTTAAGATTGGCGTATTCAGTCAATTACATGAGTTCTAGAGATCATAAGGTCCCAATCGAAGTTCTGTTGGCAATCAGAGAATGGAAGTGAGTGGCAACCTAGAGATGAATGTGCACAGGCAGTGGATTTTTAGGCACTGCATTATTTAGAGAGTTTGCATAATGGGAGCTGAGTGGCCTAGGACTGCAGCAGTCAAGGTCAGGGAGGAGCCAATGACACTGCCAGCAGTGATTAAGCTTCATTAAGCCCAGTAGCTGATTGACTCTTCTAGTGAAGATGTGGTATCATCTAATGAGCCAGTCTAACTAAACAAAGTAGATGCTCATCCATTGTCAATGTCATGAAATAGATTTGGTGGAAACTTGCTAAGGAAGAAAAGTACTCCCAATAACTAGGATCTGTGGTAAAATATATTCTCTACACATATGCATCACTGTCTTCATACCTTAAATTTGAAGTCACTCTTCCCAGGAACCTTGTGTGGGCAAGGGGAAGAGTACACTCCTGACTTGGGAGGGATGTTTTTACCAACCGTTCTTGCTATATCTACTCATTAAATGTCTTTTCTAAAAGATAATGTAGTTTAACCAGTTGACTGATAAAAGTGAACATATCAGTAGGGGCTCAGTAGCAGCCCCTCAGAACTCTGAGAAAAGAGTGGTAGTAATTTTCCTCTGGAGACCCCATCCTGCCAGTGCAAGTTGTAAGAGCAAACTCAGAAGTGGTGCTGTACATTCTCTTTTAGAATCACCAGAAGTGTAGATCATATCCAGAAGCCAATTCACATTTTTATACGCAGAACTAAATAGGAACAATAATTGTGATGTTCCTTCCTAAAATACCCTAAATTCCACAGAAAAACTCTATCTGAACTGTCACAGACAAAAGAATTCCTCTAGCCTTCCTTGAGGAAGCCAAGTTAATCCAAAGGAAGAGCGAAAATTAAAGTCACAAACCAACCTAGAACCCTTAGGGAAATATCAGTATTTCCCCCAAGCCACTAATATTATAATTCATTTCAGGGTTGAGACTTTTTATTCCAACTTTCATACAAACAGTCCAATAATAAACCCTTGATTAAGGAAACGGGATTCTAGTGAAAGGGCTGAAACAAGCTTAATTGTAGAGGTGTGATTAGTGCCACAGTGATAGACTCCCAGGTAATGATTTTCAAAATTTTATAGGAAATGTTTAACAAGATGATTGCTTGACTGTAAAATGTCTCTCTATCAGAAAATACTCTTTGAAAGCAGTGTAGGGCATGGTTGTGCTAATACATCCATGAATGGTAACATTTCTTTTAGAGTTTTGATGAATGCTAAAGCAATAACATTATTATAATGATTCCAGCACCCAGAACTGTGAAAATAGCTAACAGGATATGAACACTTTACCAGATCAATCATTTTTTCATTTAAAATTTCAACTATTATGTGTGGTATCAAACAAAGAAAGGTACCACTTTAAGGGAGTAATTTCTTTATCCAAATGATAGGACTTAGTTTGGTTTGGGAGGGAAAGAGGGGAGCACATGAACAACCATAAAAATATACACACAATATACATAAATAAACACAGACTACAAAGCTGTAATTGTCATAATACACACAGTATTTTCACCATAAAATTTTTATGGATGTTAATTAGATGAATCCTCATAATGCCTCTGTGGGATAGATATTAAAAATATAGGCAAATATATTAAGCAAAACATGCAAAGCCATGAAGGCCTTCCCTTTGTAGTAAGTTAAGCTCTTCAGAAGGGGAATTAACTCCTTCTAACCATGTGGAAATCATTGGACCATCATTTCACAATAATATTGGGTATTCCTATGACCTTTCTAAATTTCAAAGGGCTTTCACATCTGTTATCTGTTTTTGTTTTGGGTTTTTTTTTCTTATTTCTACCATGTCATGGGTTAGTGTTTGTTTTCCCGGCCTTCAAGAATTAGTTACATAACTCAGATTAAAATGCATTGACCACCGTCGGTCTCAGAGAACAATCATGAGCTATACTTTCCTCATCTCTGTAGAGAACTTTAGTACCTAAGGTTAGATCATAATGGGTGGCAAATATGGCATCTGCCATCAGATGAGGACATTTTATTAGGCAGTTTTCTTTAGCTAAGTTTATTATGTTTCAAGAGAGTTTTCAATGGATATAAATATTAAGGAAATAGCTGTAGTGTTGTTTGTTTTTAATTGCTGAAACTTTAAAACAAAGCCAACAAACAAAAAGCAATTAGGCATATGACTAAAAAAAAAAAAATCAAAACACCGGTAATGTCATTTAGTTTCTCAGTACACTCTTGAAGCAAAACCATACTTGAACCATTCTAGAAAGAGAAAATTGCATGCTCTTTTAAGAGAAATTATTATATCTCATATTATATTTCACTTTGAAGTTTACAGAACATCTTTCTCACCTGCAATACAATGAAATAGGTAGTGTGACTGTTATTTGATTAATTTTAAAGATTTAAAAAATGAGTCTTGAAGAGACTAAATAAAATGCTCCTAGTCACATGGCTAAAATACGTTGGGTCTGGACTTGAACTAAGGATTTCATTTCTGAAGAATGGAGATTTTCCCACCAAATCTTACTGATTATCAGTTTTGTGACACTTTTCCTTGTATTTAACACAAATCTCATGCTGAATCAAACTCATTTTTTTTCTGCCTTTTCCTCAGGGGGTGGGGGTGGGAAACAGTTTTCACATACAGGGAGTCCCCAAAGTCTTAGTACAACCTTAATAATTTAAAGCCTCAAAAGCTTAAAATTTCACTAAGACTTTGGAAATACCCTCTACTTAAAGATAATTTTAAATAACCACCACTTTTTTTTCTTTTCCTAATTAATATTGTATCAGATTTAGAACTAAAAGAGCTTACAGAGATTACCTAGTTAAATACCTTCAAATCAGGACAGTGAAAGCCAGAGAAATAAAGTCACATTCCCCCAAAGACAAACAGGAGAAAAAAGGGATAGAATTGAGATTTGAACACAGGTCCTCTAATTGTAAAACGACCTCTCTTTCTAGTGTACCAGTTAGACTGAAGATAATTGTCCATGTTTAGCCTGTCTAAATTTTCATCATATTTTCCATAGCCATCATTGAAGTTAATCAATTAGGATCCAAATTCTCTCTTAAAAGAGGACTAATATGTTTAAAGTCTAAAAGAAATCCAGGCAGAATGGCAACAGTTTCAATGACGATCTGTATGATGGAAAGAAGTTTAATTAAAGTGTTGGAGTTTAAAAACAGTTGTTGGAGGTTGTTTCTTTTTAATAGAATTAGATTTGTTATATTCCAGGGACTTCTTGGACTCCATCCAAGAGGGCTTAGAGATGGAAGCATCAAAACAAGGCCATGGTGTAAGAAGAACACTGGATTGGAAATCCTGAGATCAAGGTCCTAGTTCCAGCTCTCTTGTCACTATGAAACCTTGAATAAATCAACTAACTTCTCTGAACCTTACTTTTATCTCCTGCAAAATGAGAGATCTGGACTAGAAAGTCTTTCCCACCTACGGGATTTATCTCATTTTTAAGGCAGCTGCTCATATGAGGTGTTTCTATAATATGGATTTAAAGAGAGTATTATAGCAATGATCCAAGGGAGCTTCACTTCTATTCTTCTTTCTTTGTTTCTTTATGAGTTTTTGTAGCTGTGCAAAAAAAATGTGAGTCTTATAAACTCTTCTACCCTTGGGAAATTAAATAGATTTGACAGAGAATTGGATTTGGAGTCAGAAAGACATTAGTTTTATCCCTACACCTGACCATTTACCAGGTGTATGAATATAAGCAATCACTAAGACTCTCAAACTCAGTTTCCTCATTTGAAAAATGAGAATAATGGGCCAAGATGGTGGCGTAGGAGCAGCAAAGTCTCACACCTCCCACAGAGTCACCCTAAATACCCATAAAATATGACTCTAAACAAATTTAGGGCTCCCAAACTCACAAAAATACAAAAAACGCATCTCTCCCTGAAGGCAGCTCCATACGAGGGGCTCATCAGGGCAGGCTGGGAGCCGAGGCCAGTACATCCGAAACCAAAACCACAGCCAGGCCCCAGGGTGGTCAAGAGGAGCCCAGCCACAGCCTGAGTCTACCAGTGAGCAGATCTGCAGCACCTGGAGCAATCACAAATAAGGATTAGAAAAAGGACAGTGAAAGTCAAAAGCCTGAAAGCTTTCAAGCTAAATCTGGAGGAGAAAAAGCAGTTTGGCCAATCTGCCCCCAGGGCAAGGAAGCAGGGCTGCTTCAGAGCTCCTGGCCTGCAACCCCGCAGGGGGGCTGAGATGATTGATCAGGGCCAAGGGTTCTTTCATTGAGCGGCCTGGATCCAGATTGTGGTCTTGGGTGGTGGTACTGGGGTGTGCTTTCAGCAAGCCAAAGCTGGTGAGGGCTGCAGCACTCCCCTAATAGCTCCAGCAGCTGTGAAAACCCCAGCAATTTGGGACACAGCTTTCCCCCCTAGAAGCAGAGCGCTACAGACTGAAAAAAAAATCAACCAATTAATTGACTGGCCAACAGGAGGAAATGGAAGCAAAATAAGAACAGCAATAAAATTCTAGAATCCTTTTATGTGGACAAAAAGGATCAAAGCATGGAACGGGAGGAAGACAACACAGAACTCCCACACCAAATGCTTCCAAGACACTCGAAGATTGCCTGTAAGCTATAGATCAATTGAAAAAGGACTTTGAAAAACAAATAAGAGAAGTAGAGGAAAAATTGGGAAGAGAAATGAGAATGATGCAAGAAAATCATGAAAAGAAAGTCAACAATCTGACTGAAAAAACATTACTTTAAAAAATAGATTAACTCAAATGACAAGAGGCTCAGAAAGCCAATGAGAAGAAGAATGCCTTAAAAAGTCAAATTTGCCAGATGAAAAAAGAATCTCAAAAAGCATTCGTTCAGAATTAGAGTGGAGCAAGTAGAAGCAAATGACTTTATGAGAAACCAAGATACTATTAAACAGTTACAAACAAATGAAAAAATAGAAAGCAATGTGAAATATCTCTTTGAAAAAACCAATGAGAAATCCTCAAAGAAAATTGCCCTGATGTTTTAGAGTCAGAGGGCAAAATAGAACTTGAAAGAATTCACCAATCACCTCTTCAAAAAGATCCCCAAAAGAAAACTCCTACAAATGTTATCGCCAGGTTCCAGAATACCCAGTTAAAGGAGAAAATATTGCAGGCTGCCAAGAGAAAACCATTTGAATACTGCAGAAGCACTATCAGGATAACCCAGGATGGCAGCTTCTACACCGAGGGATAGAAGGGCCTGCAATATGATATTTCGAAGACTAAGGGAGCTGGAATTAAAACCAAGAATTAACTACCCAGAAAAATTGAGCATATCATTTCAGGGGAAAATATGGTCATTCAATGAGGTGGAGGACTTTCAAGCATTCTTTTTTTTTTTTTGCTTTTTGGAGGGCAGTTGGGGGTTAAGTGACTTGCCCAAGGTCACACAGCTAGTTTTTGTGTTAAGTGTCTGAGGCCGGATTTGAACTCAGGTCCTCCTGACTCCAGGGCCAGTGCTCTACTTACTGCGCCACCTAGCCACCCCTCAAGCATTCTTGCTGAAAAAAAAAAGAACTGAACAGAAAATCTGACAAGCA
>CM053594.1:119491226-119507061 GCA_028646575.1 Pseudocheirus occidentalis | reverse complement strand
AGGGGAAGTCAGGGTCTGGGGGAGGGATGCTGGAAGTACACACTTCAGGAAAGGGACAGGGACAGGGTAGAGAACAGAACAAGGGTGGGATAGGAAGGAGGGACAAATGATCAGACTGTCACAATATGTCCACTGTGAAGATGTCCTGTATAATTACACATCCACAGCCTGTATTGAATTGCTTGGCCTTCCAGTGGGGGTGGGTGACAAGGGAGGAATCAAAAGAATCTAGAATTTAAAGTTCTGCAATACCTGCAACTAGGAATTAAGATATATAGGGGATGAGGTAGGGAGACCCTCCCTGCCCTACCAGAAAGTTAGAGGGGTGTTGGAGGAGGGCACACAAGAGAGTTGATTGGGGGAGGGGCTTTATAGTGGGACCGCTGGTTTGGGGTTGGGGTTTGGGGAAAGACAGGGAAAAAATTTGTAACTCAAAAATCTCATGGAAATGAATGATGTAAACAAGAAAACAAATTTTAAAAAATTTAAAGAAAGAAAAAAGAAAAATGAGAATAATGATACTCATGATCCCCATCTCACAGAGTATTTGTAAAGCTCAAGTGAGGTCAGGGATGTAAAACAAAAGCTTTACAATCTCATTTAAATGATTTTATTTGTATAATTATCAGTCATCATTAGTAAGAAGCTTCAAACAACAAGGGAAAGAGAAGGGAGTAGTCAATATTGCTAGGTTCAATGTATATTTCCCAGACCTAATAGTCTTGAAAACTATTTGAAAGGCTCATTATATGATGTTTAGTGAAATGGAAGAATGGCCTTCTAGTTCATGCAATTTACAACCTTGGAGCCAGGAACCTCTGAATTCAAATCCAAATTCTAGCTGAGCTATGTGACACTGGACAGGTCCTTTAACTCTATAAGTCTCAATTTACCCTTCTATAAAATGAAGGTAGAAGAGCAGATGTCTTCTGAAGTTCCCTTTCAGATTTAATCTCTATGATCACATAATATTACTTGTATGTCCCACAAATATCACTTGTCTTTAAGTTACTGACATGATTAGTTTTTGCTTATGATGATGGCTGACACTTTTGGCTATTCTCACTGAGGTCTAGCCGTTCTCCATTTTGTATTCAGAAATTTGTTTTTCCCATTATTCCATTATCTTTTTTTGCTATCAGCACTTTTAAATTTAGTATATGCAAGAACCTCTCTATGACACTATCTGTCTTAGAGAGAAATTTGATTATAAGGGGTAGTTGCCTTGTACCTCTTCTAAAGGAGTTTCATAAAAAAAGTAATATAGAAATGCCATTGTTAGCACATGCCATCTCTGAACCCAGTGCTAGACAAATGGTGGTCATGTGGAGTCTATGGGTCTCATCTCCCCTGAACTCCTGCACACTTGAGTTCCAATGGCAGGTACTTTCAATGCATATTTACCTGCTTTGACTCACTGAATTTTATCCATATTTTAAAAAAATAGGATCTCTAAAATTAATTCAGACCTGAGTATTCATTCCAACTGCATCTTTAGTCCTTAAACCATCCCACCTTTCTAATAAACACAGACAAGGAACACAAGATCTGAGTTTGAAAGCTAGAAAAGCCTTCAAAGGTCATTCAGTCAATCATAACCCTTCATTTCACGGATAAGGGAATAGAGGCCCGAGGAGGGTAAATGCCAGTGCCACCCAGGTGATAAGTAGCGCAATCCAGGATCTGAATCAGATCCTTTGACTGGAGAGCCAGGTTTTTTGGTTTGCTTGTTTTATTTTGGTTTTTGTTTTCTTTTCTATCTATGAGTTAAGAGAGAAGAATCAAGGACAAACCTTAGTTCCTAGGAGGATGGAACAGTTCTCAACAGAAAAAGGAATATTAGCAGAAAAGGTACATGAAGGGGGAAGATGATGAATACTGTTTTATACTTCATACATATTAGATTTACATAGGACATGCTGGCAAAAAAATTCAGAAGACAGTAGGAAAGTGAGATGGGTCCTTAGAAAAGAGATTAAGGGCTGATTATGTCTATTTTGGAGTCAACTATATTTTGGTGCTGTTATTCAGTCATTTCAGTCATGTCCAACTCTTCATGACCCTATTTGGGGTTTTCTTGGTAAAGATACTGGAGTGGTTTGCCATTTCTTTCTACAGATCATTTTACAGATGAGGAAACTCAAGCAAACAAGGTTAAGTGACTCACCCAGGGTCACACAGCTGGTAAATGTCTAAAGTTGGATTTGAACATAGAGTCTCCCTGGTTCCAGGCCAAGCACTGTGCCACCTATCTACTCAGTCAACTATATATAGGTAATGATTAAAGTCATTTGAGCTTAAGAAGTCAATAAGAAAGTTGAATCCATGGGATAGATATTATCAAGAATGAAAGTCTAAAAAGAGTTGAACACAGAAACTTGGGAGAAGGTGGTCTGTGAATTATGATCTTGCAGAAGAGCTTGAGAAAGATAAGTATGAGATGAAGGAGGAAAACTAGGAGAGAGCACTATTTCAATCACTGGGAAAGGAGAGGACATAGAACGGTCTGGAGTTTTCAGCATTATAAAATACTATAGTGAGATAAAGGAGAATGAGAAAGACCATTGCATTTAGCATCAAAGAGATCACTTATAACCTTGGAAAGAGAAGTTTCGGCACAGTAGTATGAAGAGGAATGAGAATGCACAGGGTAGAGTAGCAAGAGAAAGATAGAAAGTAGAGGCAACATTACACACACACACACACACACACACACACACACAGAAGTTTGGTTCTGACAAGGAGGAAAGTATAGGAACAATAGATTGAGGAGATGAAGGAGATTTGGGTAGATTTGTAAAGCAGGAAAGAAGATGATGAAAGGCAGTGATAAAGGGGTAGGTTCCTGAAGGAGACTGGATGGGTTGGAATCAAGGACACTAGTATATTGCTTTAGTTCTTTGTACATTTAAGTTTTCTGTAATAGTACAGATTTATACACTTTTTTTTAAATGGAAAGGTGTCTTAGAGATAATCTCATCCATGGCTAGGACACCTGAGCCCTGGAGGCCAAGTGTGTCCTTCTAGGTCCTTGAGTGTGGTCCTTTGTCTGAATCCAAACTTCACAGAACAAATCCCCTTAATAAAAGGATTTGTTCTATAAAACTTGGACTCAGTCAAAAGGGCTTCCCCAAGGACCTAAAGGACCACATATTCCCCACCCTTGATCTAATCCAACCTTTCCATTTTACAGGAATGGAAACAGAGGCACAGAAAAGTTAAATGATTTGTCTAAGGTCCCATAGGTAGTGAGTGGAGGGGCTGGGACTAGAACCCAGGTCTTTTCTCTCTAAGTCTAATTAGCGCTCTATCTAAATGTAGATAGACATAATATTTTATCTTCCCCAGTTACATGTTAAAGCATTTTAAAATATTTTTAAAGTTTTAAGTTCCAAATTCTAACCCTCCTTCCCTTCCCTCCTGCCTCCCAGAGATGTTAAACAATCCAATATAAGTTTAATTAGTGCTTTTTCCATTATGTCAAGGAACCTCATTATTCAAATGAAAATAATGGCTAATCTATCTGGATCTTGCGTATCTCATCTGTAAAATAAAGGAATTCTAGGTTCTAAATGTGCTCAGTTATAAGTGACCTTCAATTTTGACAACATATAGCATATACCCTTTCTATCCAACATGCTTCCTAAATGATCGTGAAAAGTCAGTTAACTTGTCAATGCTATAGTTAATGCTCTAAGTTACAGAAAAATTGCCTATCTGCATTGGTAAAGTTAGCTTCCATAATGGAAGCCCCTTCCACTGACAATACCACAGGTCTAATTCATTGTTCTTCCTTGTGTTCCATAGGCATGGAAACCATTGTACCTTCTTGAAAATATTCCTAATGAGAATTCAATGACCACAAATTTATTCTCTTACCCAAAACCACTTGAGATTAAGCACAAACACATTATCAGTAACCATGAAACTTCAGCCATCACTAACAAAAACACTTGATTTCTTGATTTTACACGATAGCCTGTCCGTGCCAGACCTCATCTGAAGTACCATATTCAATTTGGGGTACCACAATTTAAGAAGGACATTGATCAGCTGGAAACTTTCCAATGGACAACAACCACCAATGACCAAGAGCCATGAATCCATATCAGATGAAGATCAATTGAAGCGTTAGTTAAGTTTAACCTGGGGAACAGAAGAATCAGGTAGAATGGACCTGACAGTTGTGTAAGGGAGATGAGACGTGCTCCATTTGACCACAAAGGGCAGAACCAAGAGCAATAGGCAGAAGTTGTAAAGAGATCCATTAAGTCTCAATATCAGGAAAGGTTTCTAATGATTAAAAGTGATCACAAGTGGAATAGTCTGCCTTGAGAGGTGTCAGGTTCCTTCTTCTTGGAATTTTACAAACAGAATATGGACAACCACTTGTCAGAGAAGTTATAGTGGTGATTCCTTTGGTGTATTGATAGTAGGGAGGTTACTGAGGCTTCCTTTCAACTCTCAGATTGTGTAATTCAGTGATTCTATGATTTTTGGCTACTTAAACTTAGGCCCATCTGTTAAGATGGCAGGAGTCCCTCCTCACAGGTTGATAGGGCTTGTATTTGTAATGCCAGATGACAAGGGAATTAAATGGGCATTCTGAATACCTCCAAAGGTCATATTTCTCTCAGGAGGAAATTTCTCTTCAGTAACAAGCACTGACTTTGCCAGTTCCTAATATTTTTATAGCAATCACCAGCAGAATATGCAATGGATACAGTTAAGTTGAAAACTAAAGAAAAGCAAGGAATCCACTTGTGTAGATCAACTCACAGGATAAGACTTAGCAACCTCGCCCCAAAAAATGTTATGAAACAACCGCCCCCCCAAATGAAAGAACAAAACTGACCACTCAATGTCTGAAGTAGGCCTCAAAAACTATAATCATTTAATTTAGTGATAGTTTAAAATTTTGCATAAATCCATTGAAAATTGATTATCAGTAGTTAAGTAAAATAAAAATAATTTTTGATTATCAGTAGTTAAGTAAAATAAAAATAATTTTAAGGTTTACAAAACTTTTTATACTTATTATCTCATTTGATCCTTCTATCAATTCTGTGAAGTAGGTGCTATCATTTTGTAGATGAGGTAACTGAGTCTCAAAGAGGTTAAGTGACTTTCCCAGGATCTCACAACTACTAAGTATCAGAGGCATGATTCAAACTCAGGTTTTCCTGACTCCAAGTCAAGTACCCTATTTGCTATGCCACTTTATTGTCTTCTACAGACATTAAATGGAGCATTTATGTGGTCAAAATTATTTTTGCCCAAATTAAATATGGATGGGCAATTCTGGCCTGTTTCAGGTTCAAGAAACATCTTGAACTGTTTTCAGATGTTTGGGGTTTGGCAAAAAAAGAGAGAAAAAAGGTTTTGCCAGCAGTTTTCTGCTTAATTTTTTAAACCCCCTGTGTATATTAAAGGAAATTTAATACTTATGTTTGTGATTTATTTACAATAAACTCATTAAGTGGTTATTTTGTTAGTTATTTGATGTCTAATGAGTCTTTTAGGGAGCTTTTAGTCTGTTCTTTTTCTAAAAAATTAAAATGAAAGTTCATGCTTTCCAATGGAAAGCAAAACTAGGAATCTAACAAGATGAATCTGGTTCTCTATTGAGCAACATGTTATAGCCCGGGTCCAGAACAAGGAAGGTGTTTATCTTCCAATTTTAATTTGAAAGATAAAAGATTTTATGGACTCATCAAATCCTAGGCATGAGGTGTTTATTCTCTTGAGCATACACGTGTCGATGAAACATCCTCAGCATGTTTTGTGGTTCAGTTCTTTTATTCACAAAGCATTCTTTCTTTGACTCCCTGGTGCTTTAAGGAAGAACATAAGGGTCATGGTGAAGGGAGGGAGCAAGAAGTGTCAAAGATGATTGCAGCATGTGTCCACTTTGGTAAGAGCTGGTTTGGATTCTGAGAAAAAGAAAGCAGAGCAAAGAAATGAGTAAGAGAGAAGGATAGAAGAGGAAAGAAAAAAAAATAGACCAAAAGTCACAAAGACAACATACACTATTGCTTTTCTTTTTTTGCCACCATAAAAGACACACAGTTTCCTACATTATGCTCACAAAGTACTATCACATGTTGTTACTAAAACACATTTTAGGACTCTAGCTAAATCAGCATGTGGAAAGCAAGTTTTCACCCTGGTGATTTGTCCTGAATCAAATGATTTATAATTAAGTCTACGTCAACATTAGATGTTCTATTATATCATTTCTCCAATATGTACACACATACACACACACACACACACACACACACAAGGTCCATAGGTCCATAAAGTGCCATTTCAAGTTTTGGTAGCTTAAAAATGTGCTACAGATTTTGGGATATCCTCTCTATGAGATAATGTATGTAAAAATGCATTGCAAACTTTAAAAGGTCGTATCAATGTGGTTAACTGCTACTGTTGTTGCTGCCGCTGCTGCTGCTACTGCTTCTACCATTACTATAATTGCTATTTCTACTACTGCTGCATGTCTTAAACCAATAACAGCTCTTTTACTACAGTAGTAGCCATACAATGTGGAGAGAACTCAAGGATGATTCCCAATATGATACATGGACTTTTAGGAGGTCATGGGCATGAGTCACACTGGGTGGGCAGGCATGGATGAAGTTGTTATATACTTTATTGGGAGGAGTCCCCCAAGTGGATGAGATCACAAATCCCTTTTAGCATTGGTGTATACATGTATAAGTTTATGCACCATTGAGATATTTGATTTGATCATTTATAATCCCTTGCTCTGGCCATGAAACTGGGCCACGTTCTTTTCCAGTCATATATTTCTTTCTTCATATACCTTATAATACTTCTTGAGCATAGGCCACCATTGGAAATATATTGTAGCAAAAGGAACCTACTATATATCTGTGTCAGTGGTTCTCAACCTTCCTAGTGCTGCAACCCTTTAATACTCGTATGTGGGTGTATCTGCATGTGGACAGACCTGCCTGAAAATGGATAGAGGAGCAGTGTCTCAGTTCCTAAGACCATCGGAAATATGTGTTTTCTGATGGTCTTAGGTGACCCCTGTGAAAGGGTTGTTCACAACCCACAGATTGAGAACTGCTGATCTGTATACTCATTGCCTTTTGGGTCACTGGCAACTGATTCTTTATTGATAATGATGATCAAAGACTTCCAACTATACACTCAGAGCTGAGAGAATTTGTGCTTGAAAAGATGAATCTTTGTGACAAGAAGCAACTTAGGATAATTAACAGCACTTCACTCTTTCCCAAATGTAAACTAACCAATTGTCTGTCTTCTTTTAAATTCTAGGCTAAATTCACTATCTGTAGTGCTTCTTCTATCTAGATTTATCTATTGCTGTAGCTACAGGTATCTGTCTATCATCTATCTATCTATCTATCTATACTGATACACTAAATCACAAGCCTATTAGAATATTTAAATGTCTGTATATATGCAAATCCACACACATTGATACATATATGGATATATTTAAACGTATATCTGAATGTATCAATATTTGATTGAAATATAATTATTCATTTAAATTTTTCCTTTAGTTTTTTAAAGGTTCGAGTTGGTAATCTCTCAATGACATTTATATCTCTTTCTGATATTAAAAGTAAGAAGAGGGACATGTTTAAGAAGAATAAAATGCCCTTGTTTGAATATCAATTATTTAACAATATGTCCATTATATAATACTTTTTTATTTTCCTTTTGCTTCTACAGATACAATGATGGTCATAATAAGAAGAATCACTTTGTCTATATAGAAGGCACAATATGATAGTAATTATATACTCTTCATGGTTTGCAAAGCACTTTAAAATATTATTTCATTTTATCCTCCCAATAACATTGGATAAGTGCTACCATGATTCCCATTTTATGGGTAAAGAAATTGAGGTACAGAGAAGCTTGGTGACTTTTCCAGAGTCACATACCCTATAAGTGCCCGAGGCCAGATTCAACTCAGGTCTTACTCTCTTTAGGCCCAGCCTTCTATCCACTTTACTACGTAGCTGTGGAGAAAAGGGAAAGGAAAGGAACAAGACAAATGTATGATTAGAGTTTTAAAACAAATTTGAAGATTTTCTGGAAGAGGGGAAGCTAGATGATCAGAGGAAGACATAGCAGCAACTATTTGTCCATCTAATGACAATAAAGAGGTTGGTTGTTTTTTCCAGAGCATTGATCTAAGATATTACAGAGAACCTCTTACGATCTATCAAAATGAGTGGTAATCACCCAATTCTGGTCATTCATGTAGTCAGAAAGACCATCACTAGAAAGAAACTAAGAAGAATTACCAAAGATTATGAAATCTTGGGCAAGAAAATAAAGATGATATGAGAACAGAATGTGTTTTGTTTTGTTTTGTTTTCACAGTTGCCTATTGGAGGCAAGGAATATGTAAGAGAAAAATAAATTTAGGAGGTAAACATCTAACTAAATAGAAGATCTAAGTAAGTATCTGAGAATGGGATTTGGACTTCCTGAACATAATTGAAATATAGGCTT
The DNA here is from genome assembly GCA_028646575.1 of Pseudocheirus occidentalis. Taxonomy (NCBI): domain Eukaryota; kingdom Metazoa; phylum Chordata; class Mammalia; order Diprotodontia; family Pseudocheiridae; genus Pseudocheirus; species Pseudocheirus occidentalis. The sequence continues at coordinate 119,498,535 of CM053594.1, read as the reverse complement.
GACATTCCAATCAGAGATAGAGTATACCCAATACAAGAGGGTAATAATATATTTTGTGGATATCTTCAAATCTAATCCCAATGCCTTTAAAATAAAAGAATGCAAGAGCAAGAAGACTTAGTATGTATATTCTTCAAGTTATATATCATAGAGAGTAGCAACAAAGAAGGAAGATTGATAAGAGTTGAGACACCCAGAAGTTCACAGAAGGCAAAAATTTATGAAAGGAGCCAGGAATAAAACATGTGACCTTGAATGTATGTATCCAAGTAGACAAAATATAGGTAATAGGCAAGGAGTGCCAGAAGTTCTAGTATATAATAGGAAAATTTAACTTTAAAGGTGTCACTTAGACTTGTTGAGAAATTCATGATTGAATGGTTACTCTAGATGCCTGTACCTTATTCAAAAGAAACAAGATAGGGGTGGCTAGGTGGCGCAGTGAATAGAGCACCGGCCCTGGAGTCAGGAGGACCTGATTTCAAATCTGGCCTCAGACACTTAACACAAAAACTAGCCATGTGACCTTGGGCAAGTCACTTAACCACAACTGCCCTCCAAAAAGCAAAAAAAAAAAAAAAGAAAGAAACAAGATGAAGAATCCCAATAGGGAGAAATAAAAGGGCATATACTTTCATGCAAAAACAAAGCATCACCAATAGAAGTTGGGGGAAGCATGGTTTGATAGCAGTTGTCCTGAAAAAAAAAAGCTCAGTATCAATCAGCAATGTGAGATAGCAGCCAAAAAAAAATAATGCAATCTTCGTCTGCATGGACCAAGATGGACATAGTTTCTAGGAAAATGAAAGCAATAGCGTGCATCATTGCATTCTGTCCTTATCAGACTTTGTCTGGATGACTGCATTCTGATCTGGGTTTAGGAAGGACATTGTCAAACTGGAGAATGTACAGAGGAGAGCAACAAGATGTTGAAGAAGCACAAATTCATGCTATATGAGGGTGATTTGATGGAACTGAGCATGTTTAGCCTAGAAAAAGAGAAGACTGGAGAGGTGGGAAGACATGATAATTGTCTTCAAGTATTTAAAGAGGAATCAGCCTTCTCTTGTTTCACCCCAGAGTGCATATTCAAAATCAATAATGAAGAATGTGTGAAGGATTTCCCAATAATTAGAGCTGTCCCAAAGTAGAATGGGTTGCCTTAGGAAATGTTAGGTTCCCCCTCCTTGGAGGTCTTTAATAAAGGCCTGATGTGATACCTATGTTGGGTATGTTATAGTAGGAATTTTTTTAGTCTATGATTTGGACTAGAAGGCCAATTAAGTCTCTTCAAATTCTGATGATATTCTGTGATTCCATGATTCTGTGTCCTGGACTAGGATTGTAGAGGTGAAAACATATAAGGATTATATATAGATTGCAAAAGGAACAATCAATAGAACCAGGTAACTAATTTGGAATGAGAGCCAAGGTTTACTGACCAAGAACATGACAGAAGATACAGAAATAGGGAAGGCTGTAAGAGTTACCAGTCTTGATGGAAAAACTGATGGATGAACTCAGTTTCAAACATATTGTGATGAAGAGGATTTTTAAGTGCAAATGTACAGTAAGGCAGCAAAAGATATTCCAGTGGAGGTCATGCTTCTCTCCATCATGGTACTAGATGGACCTAGTGGTTCGATACTGCTACAAAAACTGGACTGGCCACTAGACTCTGTGATTCTGACTCACTACTCAAAATTTTCATAGCTTTGTGAAGAGCAGGGAACCCAAAAGCACCTCTGAAACCACAAATCACCAAATAATCTTCACCAGTCACACACACGCACACACACACACACACGTGCGCACGCACACACACGCGCGCACACGCACGCACAATGTACTTGTAATATCTTTCATTTGAACCCATCCTGCTTTGGTAAGTGTGACTTACAGATTCAAAGGTGTAAGATATGATTTACTTACCCTCCAGTACATTCCTGGTTTTTTTCCACATAGACATAGAAGGATATTGCCTAATATCGTAAAAGATTTCTAAAGAGGGAGATCATTGATCTGCAAATCTATCACTTTTAGAAAACTTATTTTCTAACATCCAAAATTACATGAAATAGAGCTTTCATGCTCTATGCTTAATAGAAGAACTCTCTCCTTTTTGAAAGACTCATCATGAGGGTGATTTCAGTAACAAATTCCCCTAATGGATTTAAAACAATAGTAATTTCACAAAAAATGATTTATAGGTAACTTTTAAGGACCACATCTGTTTGTAAAGTGAGGTACATCTTTAAGGAGAATTTTAAACTATTTTTGGAACAACCTTGGACATGTGTTTCCTGCTATATTTGAACTCTTGTGGAGAACAGAAATAGAATCCTTCTCCTCACTTACTCGTATATTGCAGAAAAGGTGAGAAACATTGCCTTTAAAGAAAACCAAAATCAGTCTTCCATCTCTGTAGGTGGCTGTTTCATATTGAAAAGGGAACCCATGAAAATACAACTGAAACTGTTAAGACTATTTACATTATTTCCTTTCTGCATTTTTCTGAACTTTTTTGTGGAAGGGAAGCATGTGTATTTTCTGAAGAGATAATGGCACTGGTAAAATTTCTATTTTATTTGTTACATTAACTGCTGTGAAATACGATTTGATTCATTTCAATCTGGGAGTGATGAGTAAGGAAGAATGTGTGTAGATTCTGTGGTGTGTTTTTGGTCTATACCAGGAAACATCTGGATCTTCTAGCTTTTCCTTAAAGGAAAATGCTTCTGTATGAAGATGGGGAAGTTTTTCAGAAACTAAGGAATCCTCATTCCCCTCCTCCCAAGTTGTCAAGAACTATATCTTGATAGGACTTCAATAATCAATTGGGGTCACAGATTTAAAATTAGAAAAGACCTCAATGGTCATTTAATCTAACTTCTTCACTTTAGAGATGGGGAAACTGAAAGCCAGAGTGTTTAGTGACTGGTCCAAGGTCCCACAAGTAGAAAGTAGCAGAGTTGGATTCAAACCCAGGTTTTCCAACTCCAGAGACAATACTTTTTTTCCATTGCTTTGGAAAATACTGTATTTTAACTGACATTTTACTAATCTAGCATAATGACTTCCAAAGCCATCTACCCTTAGTTTATGGTAAGTTTGAACCCAGGTCCTTTAACTGGAGAGTTAGGCTTTTCCCATTGCACCATGGGAGCTGACTTGACATTCAGAAGCATCATTTTCTCTTCTTTAGTACCTGATGACTCAATCAGAGCGTCTCTAATTAAAGTCCTTTTTGTTATATAGTGACTAAAATAATTGGGAGCTTTTGCTTCTTCTCTTTTCTCTAGCTTATAGACCATCGAATGATTTGATGTAAATTTCTATCTCTTCAATATGGGGGAATTCTATCATTTCAGTGTGTGGCTTACCTAGGGTATATGAGAAAAACAATTATCAGGTATAGAGAGTGGGCTACTTTCAAGCAGATCAAGCAGGTAAGATGTTTTATAGACTGTCAGACCTTACTGCTGGTTTAGATTTGAGGAATTACTCTGAAAGAACAAGGCAGGTTCTATTTTTGACAGTTCAGCAATGAGACCACTTGTACATTATGACCCGATTTGATTTACTGTAAGAAAATAAGAGTGCTGTAATTTGTAAAAGACATTTATTACATGAGTCCAAGAGGAAAAAAAAAAATGCTTAGCGTCTCTGTCCATCCCCATCTGGTTTTATTTTAATCTCACTCTAGTCACATATGAAATTTTGCTTAGCTGTCTTCATTTTCTTAGTCAATCTTGATTAATGGCCTTCAAAGTAAAAATAATTGGCCTGCATCAGGCTTGTTTTATAACTCTTGTTCACAAAGAATGTGAAAGGCTGGAAAATGAGCCGAAACAGAAGGAATGCATTACGTTAGCCTTTGAGAAAGAGCAGTCCTCCAGTTGTCTCACTGTGTATTTTTATAACAGGCGCCTCCTTGACCGTCCATGATATTGCAGCTATGTGGTGCCAAAAGCTTATGTATACTTCATCAAACTGGCCATGTCACATCGATGGCTCCAAGCGGCTGCACATGTGAGGGCAGTTCTCACCCGGGGAAACACTCAGGCCAGAGAGCTTCGAAAGTAAATTATCGAGGAGGCTGAGGATATGAAACCCAGAAGTTAAAATGAGGAAGGGGGAGGAGGTTAATTGTCTCAGAAGTTTAAAGGGTTTGTTTATAAGACGGTGTTCCAGTATGTGCATTTTTCCCCTTCTTTTAAAATCTTTTGCAACTAAAAAGTAGTTGGCAGGACATTTGAGGAAATGTGGGCCCCATCTCAACATAGTGGATTGGAAATTGTGCTTTCTTTCAAGGTATCTGCTTCTGGGTGAACTTTCAGTTAAGGAGGGTCAAGAGATGAATTTTATTTTTTTTAATTCCTTATCATCAGAAAGTATTTTCTTAATGACTACTTTGCAGAAGGAGAAACATGATATATCTTCATGGGCCAATCTTCTTTGATTATATTGAGTAACACATTAATATAAAAACTTTCAAAAGAATCTAGGAGCTTTCCCAGTGTTGTGTTTTCTTTTGTTTTCCAGGATCTTTTAGATATTCTGGTGTGAGATTTTTATTTTTTAAAAAAAAACCATTTAAATTCTATATATATCTAATCCAACACACTTATTTTTACACATGTGGAAACTGAGGTCTAGAAGGGTTAGGTAACTTAACCAAAGTTATATAGTTAGTAAGTAGCAGAGTTCTTCTTAAACTTATATACTCTAAATCCAATGAATTTCCCACTATACCTTGTTGTATTGGGGGAAGGAGGGTTGAAATAAAGATGCTTTGGCTGTATTATTTGGAATTTGAAATAGGTTCTTAAATTTGGGTTTCATATGGTAGCCTGGGCAACAGAGGTCCCCTCACCTGCCACACCTTAACCTTCAGCTCTTTTCATGTTGTCATGAATGAATGAATGAATGAATGAATGAATGAATGAATGAAATCAAGAATTTAGTAAGCATTTATTTCTAAGCATTGTGTTAAGGACTGAGAGATAGAAGTAGTCATGCAGCAAAATGTATTTTCCCCATGAAAACAATGTTAAATCCAGCAAAACAATTCAATTCAAACACTATTTATTAAGCACTTCCTCTTGACTAGAAACTGATTATGTAAACACACACATATACACATATATAAAGATGTGTATACATGTGTAATTTTGATACATATATGTATGTATATACAAATATACTCATAGATACAGATACATATGTAGATATAGAGATAGAAATAATTGGCTATAGATATTAATATATATATATATGCTATTTTTAGATGTTTTTGCTTAGAAACTTGCATTCTTTTTTCCTTATTCCCTACCAATCCCTACATAGATAGGACAACTTTATTTAGACTGAATAAAATAGATACCATAAAAATGGACCTCCTTTTTTCCCGGTTAGGAAATTATTTGGGTGAATTTAGGGAGGGTAATGGTGAATACAAAAGTACAAACCATTTTCCTCTGAAGACCTCAGTATACTATGCTTTCCCTTTATGGTAGACAGTTCTGTAACAGAGTACCCCAATTATTTGTCATGAAATGGAATCTATTTCCTATGACATAATAAAAACAACAATAGCTACTATTTATACAGCATTTTAAGGTTTGCAAATTCCTTTCTACATTAGATCATTTGATCTTCAATTAACCTTGTAAAAACAGGGACTGTTACTATACTTGCTATACAGACACTAAGTGAGGGTAAGTGACTTGCTCAAGGTCACACAGCTAGTAAGAATCTGGAGCAAAATTTGAACTCAAGTTTTCTGACTCCAAAACTAACACTCTATATGTTACTATACCATGAGCCTGCCACTTTGAATAAATATCATTCAGACCTTGAACATTTTTAGTTTTAGCTAATTCACATATAAAATTATAGTTTTGAGATAATAATTTTTTAAAGAAAAAATCGAAGTTCTTTCTGTTTTTTTCTCTTTTTTCTAAACTTTTGTTTATTTTTAGTTTACATCATTCATTTCCCTGAGATTTTGAATTTCAAATTTCTCCCCATCTTTCCCCTACCCACCACCCCAAATCAGCACTCTCACTGTATACAACCTCCCCCAATCTGCTCTCTCCGTTTTCCTCTCCCATTACCCCTCTGACTTTCTGGTAGGGCCAGATGGATCAACCTACCCCAGTACCTGTATATTTCCCTCCTTCCTATTCCATCCCCTACTTGTTTGTTTTTATTTAAATTGATTTGTTTATTTACTTTTAGTTTACAAGACTCAATTCCAGAGTCCCTTGAATTTCAAGTTTCTCCCCTCCCTCTCCCACTCCCCAACCATGGCAGCATGCAGTCAAGTATAGAATCTGCAAATACTTTCACACTGGACATTAGTCTGGTTGTATAGAAGGGTTGAAACCAATGGAGTGGACAATGGGAAAAAGGAAACAAAACCAAACATGGAAAAGAGCAATAGCATGTAGATTGCTTCAATCTCCTTTTAAACTCTTTTCTTTCTAGATCTTTCTCTGAATGTAGATAGACATCTCCTTCCATCCTGAGATTTGTGGAGTTCTCTTATAGCTGTGTGTTACTAAGAAGAGTCTAGTTTATCAAAGCTGGTCATCATACATACCATGTCTCTGTGATTGTGTACAAATTTTTCCTGGTTCTGCTCTCCTCACTTAGCATCAATTTGTATAGCCTTCTCCAGGTAAATATGAAGTCCATCTCTTCCCCATTTCTCATAGCACAATAGTATTCCATTACATTCATATACCACAACTGGTTTAGCCATTCTTCGATTGATGGACATCCCCTTAATTTCCAGTTTTTGCCACCACAAAGAGAGTTGCAATAAATATTTTTGTACATATGGGTCTTCCTACTGTTTCTATGATTTCTTTGGGATTCAACCCCAGAAGTGGTATTACTGGATCAAAGCGTATGCAATTATTTATAGACCTTTGGGCATAGTTCCAGATTGCTTTCCAGAATGGTTGTATCAGTTCACAGCTCTACCAACAATGCATTAGTGTTCCAGTTTTTCCAAATCCTCTCCAGCATTTGTCATTTTCCTGTTTTGCATTTTAACCTGTATGGCAGTGAGATGTGGTCCCTCAAAGTTGTTTTGATTTGCATTTCTTGAATCACCAACCCCCACTTGTTCTATTCTCTACTTTGTCCCTGTCCCTTTACAAAAGGGTGTTGTAATGGTAATTAATTTGTTTGATCAGATGTTAAGTAGATCCTAGTAACCTAATGTTAAGTATAGAACTCTGTCCATTGGTGAAAAGGTGTGAATTCCCAGAACTCTGTCCATTGGTGAAAAGGTGTG
>CM053594.1:119428971-119490726 GCA_028646575.1 Pseudocheirus occidentalis | reverse complement strand
AGAAACAATTTGAATACTGTGGAAACACAATTAGGATAACTCAGGATCTAGCAGCTTCTACATTGGGGGATCAAAGGGCCTGGAATATGATATTCCAGAGATCAAAGGAGCTAGGATTAAAACCAAGAATCACCTACCAAGCAAAATTGAGTATAATGTTCCAGGGGAAAATATGGTCATTCAGTGAGGTGGAGGACTTTCAAACATTCTTGCTGAAAAAAGAACTGAAAAGAAAATGTGACACTCAAATACAAGAAGCATGAGAAGGTAAACATGGAAAAGAAATCATAAGGAACTTATCAAAGTTGAACTATTTACATGACAACATGGAAAAATGATAAATATTACTTATGAAACTTTTCTCAGTATGAGGATAGGACAAGGGAATACAAATGTATATATACCTATACATACACATATGTCTATATAGGAGGGTTTATATATGCGTACGAACATATCTGAGTATGTGTATATATGAGTACATAGAGGGCGCAGGATCAATTGAGTAGGAAGGAACAATACTCTAAAAGGTGAAATTCTGAGGTGGGAGAGGATTAGAATGAGAGAAGACAGGGGAGACAGACTGGGCTTAATCATCACATATAGAAGAGGCAAGGGATAATTGTTACAATGGAGGGGAAGAACAGGAAGGCAAAAGAGAAAAGGTCAACCTTACTCTCATTGAACTTGGCTTAGGAAAGAAATGACATAAACTCTAAACTAGTTATCTTGCCACACAGGAGAGTAGGAGGGATGGGGAGGAGAGATGGGATGATGGAGGGGAGGCAGAGTAGGGGGGAGGGTTTCTGGAAGTACACACTTCTGCAAAGGGACAGGGACAGGGACAGGGTAGAAAATAGAACAATGGGGGGCAGGATAGGAAGGAGGGACATATAATCAGTCTCTCACAATATGCCCACTATGGAGATGTTCTGTGTAATTACCCATGTACAGCCTGCATTTAATAGCTTGTTCTTCCAGTGGGGGTGGGTGACGAGGGAGGAAGGGAAAAAAATCTAGAATATAAAGTTCTATAATCAAATGTCAAAAATATATATGTATATATTATTATTATCATTATTATTATTAACTACATCCAACTGGGAATTAAGATATACAGGCACTGGGGTAGGGAGATCCATCCTGCCCTTCCAAAAAGTCAAAGGGACAAGAGAGAGGACATAGGAGAGACCTGATTGGGGGAGGGGTTATACAGTGGGATGACTGTTTTGAGATGTTGGGTAGGGGAAAGATGGGGGAAAAACTGTAACTCAAAATCTCGTGGAAATGAATGATGCAAACAAGAAAATAAATTTATATATATATAAAAGAAATAGCAATCAGATGATAAAGGACAAGGTCCTAGATTATAGCACAGGAAATGGAAGGAAAGTCTGAATAGTCTGAAGGGGAAAAATATCAAATGATTTGGTTTGAAGATGATTCCAAGGCATAGAATCATAGAGCCTGAGATTTATAAAAAGATCTCAGAAGCCATCTTAAATTTAGCAATACCCTATCTGAAATATGTCCTATATTTTATATATAGTCTAATATGACTACTATTCTGTAGGTCAGGTGAGTTCATTTTCTTATTAAAAATGTTCAGTGACTTACATTCACTGGTAATGCTCAAAATCCTTTGCCTGGCATTCAAGGGCCTCCAAAAGCTAGTATCATGCTTACCTTACAGTCTTGTTTCATATTTCTTCCCACGAAATAAGTGTGTTCTGGTCAAACTGGACTCACTATCTATCCCCTGAACACACCCTTCATTGTTCTGCTCCTTGCTTTTGTTCACATTGTTTCACGTCTGGAATGCTCCCACTACCCCTTCCCCTTTTGTCCATTGAATTGTTACCTGTCCTTTAAAATCCAACTACAATGTCAACTCGTACATAATACCTTTTCTGATGTTCCTCATCGGAAATTTTTGTAACATCTTATTCTACAACTCTGCAATGTATTTACCATGTATCATAGTTATCTGGAAATGTCTTATTTCCCTAATAGATTCTAATATCAATAAGAAGAGGGACTGTGTCTTATCTACATTTTGCATTTTCTCCTATTATTGAGTTCAATGAATACTCTGCACACACAGCAGGCTTTTAATAAATGCTTGAACCAAATTGGATATAATTACAGCTAGGTGATACAACGGATAAAAGGACTGTTCCTAGATTCAGGAAGATCTGTGTTCAAATCCAACCTCAGAAGCTTACTACATGTGTGGCCTTCAGCAAGCCACTTAAATACTATTCGCTTCAATTTCTTGAATCATAAAACTTGGATAACAGCAGCACCTGCCTTGCAGGGTCATTGTGATGCATAATTGAGATAATACTTGTAATGTGCTTAGCATAATGCCTGGCACCAAGTTTATGCTTAATAAAGTACTTATTCCTGTCACCTTCTTTATTACTAGCCATATTCTGAAGATAGATGTCAATGAAAAACGAAGTACCATAACTGAAGAAAACAATGTTTTTCTAAATCCAAAAGTAAGAATTGTGTGTATGTGTGTGTGTGTGTGTGTGTGTGTTTGTAGGTTTTTATTCATTGATTGCCACTGACACTCATTGGGGTACCTTGGGAAAGTCCTTTTGTTTTGCTGGGCCTCAGTTTCCTCATCTGTAAAATGGAATCTGACTTAAAGATCTCTATAGACCTTTTGGGCTCTAAATCTGTGATCTTCTGTTTCTCTGATCTAGAAAGTGCTATGCAGAAAGTGGATAATCACAGAACAGTTCAATAACATCAGACTTTTGATGGAAGGATGATTTTAAGTAATAATTCATTTTTCAGAAACAGAAAGAGATGATGGAGGAGTGAATTTCTGTTTAGTCTCAGTTGATAGTAATTGGAATTTTGCCTAAGGGACCAATAACATGAGTTTGGTACAGATTCTCAAGAAATATGCTTTTGACATTCCCTTTCTTTTTAAACTTATAGCATCTTCTACTTATAAGGAGTTTTATGACAATTATTAAAGAAATTCAAAAATCTAGCCAGATTATTACTCATGTAATGCGCCTCACTAAAGACCAGAAGTGAACTTTGGTCCCCTTTTGTACACTAATAAAACAAAAAATAAATAAATATGAAGAATATTACTTTATATCATGTGCACAGTTTCATCCCTCTATTTCTTGCTAAAGAATCCTAGGAGAATATGAGTCACTGGAAATCTAAGCCTGTGATACCTACTGCTCTCTTCCTGTTCAATTTGGATTTGCCTTACACTATGTCCTTTCTTAGCACTCCTGGTAAAGGCTTTTGGCTTAATATTAAAGCAAAAGAGAACAAAAGGAGGAAGAAAGGATGAAGGATATTTTTCAGTTTTATATTTATTTTTTACTTGGGCACACAGTAGGTGCTTAATAAATGTATGCTGATAATCTGAATTCACTGAAGCAAAAATAGCACTCAGACAGGATTCAGTGTGTGGGAGGGAGGAGGCTCACAAAAAATAAATTTAAAGCAAATGTGTAAATTATAGAATATCACAAGAAGGATATGCACTGAAGGCTTTTTTTTGTTACCTGCATGAACTAGAATAAACAAAATGGCTCAAAAGTAGAAATGGATGATGTTCACACATAAAAGTCTATAATTATTTTGGTGTCCACCTGCTAAATGTAGACAGAAAAACAACAGTCCATCCTTTTCAGATTTCTATTATTATTTTCTAGATTGTGAACACACTCAACAAATAAAAAAATGTCCTACTGATACCCAGGACTGGGGCATCGTGGTCCTCAAAAAAAAAACAATTTCGTTTATATACAATATCTTTTATAAATTAAGGGAATTCTGGTTCTGAGTGAACTGATCAAAATTCTACATTAGAAATTTATTTTCAGCTCAGTTTTATTAATTAAAATTATCTTCACTAACCCTCTTGAATTAATAAAATGTGGCTGGCAGTCATTGCCATAGTACAGGCCACAGTTGGGATGAAAATGTGGTTGCTAGGATACCTTCATTATTTCATCTCCATGTTACACCATTCTATCAATTAATGAAGAAACACTCAAGTTAATTCTCAGCAACATTTATACACATTCTTAGCATATGATTTCCCTTATCTCGCAGTGACATTTCTCCTTCTAGCATTCACCTTCTAATCCATAAAATATTAAACACGAGGTGATCACATCAGTTTACAAATTACAGTAATGATGCAACTCTTCTCCTTAACCTTTCCATCCACTTTCCATCTTCAGCAAAGTTCACACAGAGAAATATCCATGGCTGGCCTAAATTATTTTTCTCCTCCTTGGTTTTCTTTCCAACATGACAAAGGAATAGATACAAGGTTTCATGTTATTTTCTTAAAGTGACATTTTTAATTCCTTTTGGTTCCCTTTAAGAGAGATAAAATAGCAGAAGTCAGAAGATCCTAGGGAAGGCACATTCCCACACCAGTAATTGAGAATACTCCACAGATTATAATTCCATTCACACTGGATACATTTAATGCAGATGTGTGATACAGAGTCTCAGGAATCTATTTCATCTGACTTTTATCTCATTATAAGCTTTGCTACATACTATTGTAGGTCACCATTTAACACAGCGGTTCTCAACCTGTAGGTTATGTTCAATTTGTAACAATGAAAATACATCCTGCATATGAGATATTTACATTACAATTCATAACAGTAGCAAAATTACAGTTATGAAGTAGTAACGAAAATAATTTTATGGTTGGGGGTCACCACAACATGAAGAACTGTATTAAAGGGTCGCTCGCTGCAGTAGGAAGGTTGAGAACCACTGACTTAACATGACATGATAGAAATGAAAATGACAAATAAAATCTTTTAATAAGATAAAAAAATCTAGTTTGCAAGTGATTTCTTCAGTCTAATGGTTACTAATTCAAGCATTGGTTTACCAAAAAAAAAAAACCCAGGAAGATAAAAAGCAATTGGAATATAAGGGGGTGGGGTGGGTAATCAGACTGAAATAATTAGATGCTATTTGAATAGATATTCTCTTTTTTTGGTGAGAAATCAAAAAGTTTTAAGATAGTTTTCTATCTCTGTGGAGAAATTATCTACACTTAAAAAAGCCTGCTTTTCAAATCAGAAAATTAAGAAATAGAGAGGCTGTCTCTGTTACAGTCACACACTCCCACTTCAACCACCCAAGTGCAGACCTGTATCATTTCTCTCCTAGACTATTTTTATAGTTATATCTTCTTTTCCTTCTTTGAATCTAGCCACTCTCCTATACATTCTTTCCACTGATGGCTGGTCAAATAATATTCTTAATATGGAATTTGATCATGTCATTTGTCAAGGGCAACAAGAAAATCCACCATCAACAATAATAACAGAACGAAAGCTCCCACAACCTTCTCCAATCTACCTCTGCAGCCTTACTTCAATCAGTAAGCTTTAAGTGCCTTCGTTGTGCTAAGTACTATGCTATGTCCTGAGGATAAAAGCACTTTTTTTTCTTTCCCTTCAAAGTCTAACTCAGGTGCTACCTTTTCCATAAAGTCTAGATAAGTGCTCGGGCTCCTCAGAGGTGAAGTGAATTAATTGCCCAGTGTAACCTGGCTAGTAGGTATCAGAAGTAAGATCTGAACCAGGTGTTCCTGACACTGAAGCCTGACCTCTATCAACTACACTGTGTTGCCTTCGATATATGGTATGAGTTTAATAAATATTTGTTAAATTGAATAATTAAGTTATTATAATTGCAGAATGTCATTCAAACCACCTTTTGACCCCGCTGAGAGGGGTGTTGTATTTGGGAAGGAGAGGAGATCTCTGCTGGCTGGATAGTTTACCCAGAATTCCTCAAGGCTTCTAGATATAATGCCCTGAAATGTGAGGCCAGAAAACAGGTCACATAATCAAAAGCCTAGAACAGAACCAAGGTTTTTTTAGCCTTTTGTCCACTTAAGATCTTATTTTTTCTAACATAATATTCATCCGAAGACTGAATTAAATTTAGGATATCTAATAGGGTGCAATGAAAAGAAAAGAAAGAGACCACTATATTCCAAGGCTGGTTGCCAGAGGTACTGACAATATTTCCAGGCAGTTCAGCCTATCTTCATTATAGCTATGGAAATAGGCTAATGAGGATAGCACAAAAACACAGACTGCCCAGGCAGATGCAGTCTTTCAAAGCAAAGGCCAGTGGACGAGATGGTACACAGCTGTTTTCAATTCTCTAAAACCTATGTGTGGTCTTCTTTACAGGACAAAGAAATATATTTCTCTATTATTTATTTTTGAAATTTTCATATGTGGTTTTGGGAAATCACATCACTAACTTCATTGTGCCCCAGTGTAAGAACAGTGGGTCAGGAAATAATTTTGAGAGTTCTGTAAAATCGGTAATGGAATCTCAGGAAATTTAGGAGAGTTTCCTAACATGTTGACTTCTAATCACTTGATGTTTCACACACTGAGGAGGATATGCCAGAAAAAACTCCATCTTTCTCAAGGAACTAACTCCCAAGGAAAATATATGAAAATGGTTTTTGAGCCACAATATAATGGTTGATTTAGACTTTGTGGAATTAAAAAAAAATGGAAGTATATAAAATTGGAATGAACTCCAGGTCTACAGTATTTTGGATGGAATGGTGAGGCAAAATAGAGATGTCATTAGGAGAAAGAGCTCTGGACTGGGAGCCAAGAAACCTGGGTTCAAAATCTCATTTGTTACCTGGGGAAAATCCTGTGAGTTTTCTAGGTATGAGTTTTCTCAGTAACATTCTGAGTTCTGACAGGAGTGTTTGGTTATTTTATTCATTGTATTTTGCTGCTCTTTAGATCAGAGATCAAATACCTGGTCGCTGACCACATTGCCCACAACACTACTGAATGCCTGGTCCTTGGTAAACACTTAATATTTGATTGTATGTAGGATGTTCTAAAAGTTTTCATGCAATTTTTAATTATTAAAGCTTAAAACTGCACTAAGACTTTTGAGATACCCTGTATACATTTCATTGTCTTCTTCTTCTTCTTCTTTTTCTTCTTCTTCTTCTTCTTGTCTTCCTCCTCCTCCTCCTCCCCCCTCCTTCTTCCTTCTCCTCTTCCTCTTCTTTTTTTCTTCTTCTTTCTCCTTCTTCTCCTCCTCCTCCTCTTTTTATCTTCACCTGAGGCTGACTCTCAGCTTCCATGGTTCCTCTTCTGTGGTCCCAGCTCCTGTTCAAATCTACCCAGCTGTCACCTAGATTCAAAAATAGGCAGCTCTCAGCTCTTTGTCCAGCTCTTCAGCCAGTTCCTCGTCCAGTTCCTTCTCCAGTTCCCATTCCATATTGAACTCACAGTGTCCAGTCCATCTCAAGTCCTTCACAGTTCCTGTTTCTGGGAAGACAAAACTTAATGGAACCACAATTATGTTCATGCACATTACTGGAATCATCATAAATTCACTATTTGCCTGTGAAATCAACACAGACCAACAAACAAAGTCTGAGAGGTCAACACAAATCATCAGTAAAGTCCTGAGACCTCCAAAACCCTCTTCCAGGACTTCTGTAAACACACAGCCAGAAGATCCTCTTTCAGGGCTCACTGTAAGGTCCCAGGGCTTCTGTACAAAGTATCACAAACACAAATCAACACAGACAGAACAGACAAACATAGAGTGCTGGGATACCACAAGTTTTCTCCTTCTCCACTCTGCCACCACAAGAGTTCTCTGCTCCGTTCTGCTCAGTCCTGCTCTTTCCCAGCTTGGGCTTCTCCTTATATATGGTTATTGGTTCCTCCCTGTTTTACCCCTTCCTGTTGCATTAGCAATAGGGGCTTACAGGTTCTGGGGGCCCACAAGTTCTGGGGTTCACAAGTTCTGTTTCTTAACAAAGACTTGATATAATCAAGGGCAGGACTCAAAAGAAACTTGAACTGAAACAAGGTGCTGAATAATTAAATAGCTGAAACAAGGTGCTAAGGACTTCCTTGCTGGCCATAACAAACTAATACATAATCTATTACAAAACAGCCAGTGGCCAGATCTTGCACTACTATGACAAAGCATGAACAATAAAATATATATCATGGTCTGGTAGGTTGAGTGGTAATATATGGTATTGGATAAAAGTATCTAGGTTACATCTTCCTTGCATAGATGACTGTCAGACTTCTCACAGGGCTTTCAAACTTAACAAAGTTGAAGGAGCTGGGGATGGTTAGACTAAGGAAGAGAAGACTCATGATGGTTCTCTTCAAGTGTCTGAAGAGTAATAATTTATTAGAAGGATTAGATGGGCCAAAACCAGGAGCAATAGATAAAAGCTTGAAAGAGGCAATTTGGGGCTTGAGAACAAAAAAAGCTTGCTAGTCATTGGAGTTATCTGAGAGTAGAATTGGCTGCCTTGGTAAATAGTAAGTTCTCCCTTATTGGACATATTTGGGCAGAGACTGGATGACCACATATTGGTTATGTCCTGTGGGGAATTGATTCCAGACAAGGATTGGACTATATGACTGCTGTGGTTCTCCCCAATGCAATTCTCTGCTTCTGTGATTTCTCCAATGCTCAAAATGACTCATTCTGCAATCAACATGGGGCAGAGTAGTTCCTTTCTAAAATTTGTGCTTTGGGGGCTCCAAATGTAAGACACCACTACTTCCCAGGATTATCCTTTAGATCACCAAATTCCATCTCTTCCATCTTTCAGCACTCAGCAACCTCGAGTTCATCAGCAACAACCTATAACCCTTTCCAATACTATACACCCTGTATTTACAACACTAAACATCTAATTCCTATATATCCCTTTGTTTTTCCCTCCATTAATATACCCATTCAGGGTGGGGAGGAAAGTATACAAGCATTTAAACTCCATTTCAACAACTATTTCAAATAGATGACATTCCTATTAAAACTTCAGGCTTAAAATGTTCTAGAAATAGCCCAAACTTGAGCTGTATAAAAATCTGGGACTTGTATTTATAGGGCTGTCAGGAGAACCTTAACCTTTTACAAGCATTAATTTACTCAGCAAACAAAAAGGGAAAAATATGAAACCCCCAAATACCTCTATTAGGCAACATAACATTATAAGTATAGCAGTATCAGTGACCTCTCTCTATTATTTAAACAATGAAGATGCTGTGCTCCTGGGGAAATGGAACAATTGCTTGGCTGCCGCAAACATCAGCATGAGT
Source organism: Pseudocheirus occidentalis (assembly GCA_028646575.1). Taxonomy (NCBI): domain Eukaryota; kingdom Metazoa; phylum Chordata; class Mammalia; order Diprotodontia; family Pseudocheiridae; genus Pseudocheirus; species Pseudocheirus occidentalis. The sequence goes on along the minus strand of CM053594.1, from coordinate 119,481,574 downwards.
CCATTAATCTCAAGCCTTGCTGTGGTCCTGCAATATGCTTTGTAATCCCACTCTGCCTCATGTTAAATTATTTTAGTAAAGTCAGGAAGCAGTTTTAAAAGCCTAGAACCATAGGATGTAAATCTAAAATTACAGAGTGAAATTGTATAATTCTCCACATATTAATGCAATTCTTTCTTATTAGCCCTTCTCTGATTCCCTTCTAATATCTAACACAAGGCTAATGCTACCAAATAGAAAAAAAACCAAATTGACTTCAGGTCTTGAAAACACAGTCATTTGGACCAAACCAAAAAAAACAATTCCCAAACTCCAAATGATCAACTAACCTAACTTTGTCATGTTTTTCTATAAACTCAAATATGTCGAGTGCTTTGCAAATCATAAAACTCTATACAAGTGATGGTTCTTGCTATTTAACCTCTTTGTGCTCTCACACACTCTAAGGCAGTGGTTCTCAACCTGTGGGTTATATTCAATTTTTAACAATGAAAATGCATCCTGCATATCAGATATTTACATTATGATTCATAACAGTAGCAAAATTACAGTTATGAAGTAGCAACGAAAATAATTTCATGTTTGAGGGTCACCATGATATGAGGAACTATATTAAAGGGTCATGGCATTAGGAAGGTTGAGAATCCCTGTGCTAAGGCCATGTTATGTGTAAGTTACTGATCTGAATAAAAGTCATTTCTATACCAGGAATTCACCAATTATATACATTAATGAAGTCATATGTTTAAATAAAAACTAAACTAAAAATGAGCAAAATTCCAAACCCATGCCTTTATTTATTAAGGTCTATGTTTTACCCTATCTCTCTTCTCCCCTAAACCTGTCACCACTTATCTCAGATGATTAAAATATAAAGCCCTTGAGAGCAGAGGATATGTTTTGTCTCTGTATTCTCAGTTGCTAGTACTGTCTCACCTATAGTAGGTGCTTAATAAATGTTCGTTAAATAAATTGGATTTCAAAAACACATGGAAAAGCTGTTCTTTTCTGTACTTTGCTCCCAAAGTTTGCAAATGGTGTTGGAAACAAAGAACATATGATAGGTACCAGGAAAGGGGATGGGAAGATTCATGGCATTTCTCCTAGCTCCTTGCCTAGGGCTGAAGCTATCCAGCAGAGAAAGGACTTGCTAGGTACTATTCAGCTATAAGGCAGGAGCATCATATCCATGTGAAGGTATTATTTCTGAAGCCTAGAATTAGGTCTCTCCAAGTCAACACACTGGTGTGTTAAAAAATGAAACAGCTATTCTTACCAATCAATCAGCTCCGAAGTAAACAGGAACATTTACTTGTCACTCATCAGAAAGCCTGAACTTCTGGACTTAGTGTCACTTGCCGCTCATTGTTTCCTAATGTTTTGCAACACCATGTGTGAAATAACAGAATGGAATACAAGTTATTCATCCAAAATGAGCTGCGATAGCTTGGTGTGGCACATTGCCTTCATGCTGCACAGAAGATGCCATGGCATGCACCAGCATGTCAGGTCTAGCATGTCACATCATTGGTGGTATTCTCCAACTGGTGCCATGGCCCTACCAAAGCCAAAGGTAGGGGTGAGGTGGGAAGACTGTGCTATTCATCATGGAAATGGAAAATAGACTACATTTCTCCACCAAAATGGGTTTTGTTTGGGCATTTCATATCTTGGTTACAATGAACAAAACTTGAAGAAGCTGCTAGAAGAGAAATGACATGGTCTTCTTCTAAGATGAGAATTTTAGAAAACTAGGATCATAAGAATATAGATTTAGAGCAGAAAGGGACATTAAGGGACATTTTGTACAATTTACCTCATTTTACAGAAGAGAAAACTGAGTCCAGAAAGGCATAAGTAATTTGCTAAAAAGGTGACAAGTATCAGAGGTGGGATTAAAGCAAGATTCTCTGATTCAAAGTCCATTGCTCTTTCTGCTGTAGCAAGTTACTTAGGAATTAAAAATCCTTTCTCCAAAACAAACTTTTGAAGCAAGCTGAACAAATATCATTATTCCCATTTTATAACCTTGCAAACCAAGGCTCTCCCATTCTGCAAATGATAAATGGTAAAGGATAGGAACAGGCAGCTTTCAGAAGAAGAAACCAAAGCTCTCAATAATCACATTAAAAATGCTCTGAATCCCTATTGCTTAGAGAAATGCAAATTAAAACAACTCTGAGATACCACCTCACACCTATCACATTGGCTAACATGACAGAAAAGGAGAATGACAATGCTGGAGGGGTGCAAAAAAATTAGGTCACTAGGACACTATTGGTAGAATTGTGAACTTGTCCAGTCATTCTGGAGAACAATTTGGAACTATGCCCAAGGGATATAAAACTATGTATAACCTTACTACTAGGTATATCCCAAAGAGATCAAAGAAAAGGGAAAAAGACCAATATACATAAAATATTCAAAGCAGCTCTTATTGTGGTAGCAAAGAACAGGAAATTAAAGAGACGTTCATCAACTGGGAAATGACTGAACAAGTGGTGGTATATGATTGTGATGGAATACTATTTTGCTATAAGATATGATTAGCAAGATGCTTTCAGAAAAAACTTGGAAAATTTATATAAACTGATACAAAGTGAACAGAGCAGAACCAGGAAAACATTGCACACAGTAACAGCAATATTGTAAAGAGGATCAAATATGAAAAACAGCTACTCTGACCAAGACAATTCAAGACAATTCCAAAGAATCTGTGATAAAAAAGTTCATCAACCTTTAGGGAGAGTATTGATAAATTCTGAGGGCAGAGTGAATCATACTTTTTAAACTTTATTTTTCTTGGGTTTTAGGTCTGTGTTTTCTTTTGCAATTAGGCTAATATGAAAATATTTTGCTTGACTTCATATTACTTGTCTTATCGACGGATGGAGGAAGGATGAGAAAGAGGCAGAGACTATGGAACTCAAAGTTGAAAAAATGAATGTTAATTTTTTACATCCAATTGAGAAATATTTAATGAAATAAATAAAATATATTTTAAAAGGTACGGATCTGAGTGGCCATAGTCCACAAGGCCAGAGAGAAAAAATAATTTTGCATTGTGAGATTAGTGAAAGTTTCTTAGTAGAGCTGAATTTGAAGTGGCTTTTGAAAGATAGATAGGATTTCAAAAGTAAGCTACGGGAAAGAATAGCTACAAGTTGATATGAACAAATATTACTTAACATTAATGCTTCTAAAATTAGGATAGCCATGAAACTTAAATTGCTACATGCAGTAAAACCAGATCACTTTTAGGATTTGAGAACCAGGTGTCTAGAAGTGGTTATTATGATTACACTATGGGAAAAAATGAAATGGTAGAGTAAGATGATGAAGTTTTATTATCTTATTGTCTCCTCCTTAGATTCAGAAATAAAAATAACATACAAGTAGCCACTTTTAAGCCTAAGAATCAGGATCAAGCACCATATTTACTACATAAGTATAAGGAGAACAGCAATTTGGGTGCAGCTGCAGGAATCTAGGACAAATTTCAGTCCCTCCATACTGTCCCCTCCAATCTTACTAAGTGAAACTCCACGGTAATTTGTTTGCCCCTATTGTTGACAGCCAAGCATCAAGGAAGTTAAAGAGAATTTATTCATATCAATACAAATATCAGCTAGGCTTACAGGCATTGTGGTGAAGGCCTAGCCAAGCTTGGGCCTACTCAGGCCACATCTGGAATTTTGTAATGAATTGTGGGTAACACGGTTTAAGAAGGATCTTAATAAGTTAGAGAGCATCCAGAAGAGGGGAACTAGGATGATGAAGGAAATTAATGAGAGAGAGAGAGACAGAGAGACAGAGAGAGACAGAGAGAGAGAAAGAGACAGAGAGACAGAGAGAGAGAGACAGAGAGAGACAGAGAGACAGAGAGAGAGAGACAGAGACAGAGAGAGACAGAGACAGAGAAAGAGAGAGAGACAGAGAGAAAGAGATAGAGGGAGAGAGACAGAGAGAGAGGGAGAGGGGGGGGAAAGAGAGAGAGAGAAAGAGAATCTTCCTAACAGTAAACCTGCTGTCTAAAAGTGGGTTGGAGCATGAAGAGGTGGTGGGTTCTCCTTTCTTAGAAATCTTTAAGCAGATGCTGTGTGGTAAATTATTGGGCAGGTTTTTATAGGGATTAATTTGGAATTGTTGGGCTAGATGATCTCTGAAGTCTTTTTGACTCTAAAATCCTGTGAGTTTATTATTTGATCTCTCCTCCCTCCCTTCCATCTCATCATTTTGGTCTCAGCTTTGTCAGTTCATTGTCAGCATGATTTAGGGCTCCATCAATACAAGTGTAATGTCCAGAATAAAGGGAATCATGGTCAGGCTGTACCTTATCCTAGCCTGACTACATCAGGAGTGCTATGTCCAGTTTTGGGCAATACACACATGCCTATTTGTGCACATACACATGTATGTACATGTATGTGAGTATCAAAACAATAATAATAGGCTGTGTTCATGTACCACTTTAAGGTTTACAAAACATTTTACACATTTTAACTCATTTGATCATCACAACAACCCTTTGAGGTAGGTGTTATTATCCCTGTTTTATAGATGAGGAAGCTAAGGAACAGAGAGTTTAAGTGACTTGCCTAGAATCACACGTCTAGTGTCAGAGACACACATACACATAATCTATATATTTATGTAGATATGTTGATATGGGTACGTTTGTGTGCACATATGTATGTGTGTATGTATGAGAGAGAGATGAGAGAGAGACAGAGAGACAGAGAGAGGCATTGACCAACAGCTAGAACATTTCAAAGGATAGAAATCAAGATGCCAAGGAGATTCAAAACCATGCCTTCAAAGAGCTGGGTGATGAGACTGTGCTTGTTTACTGTGTTTAGATACCATAGCTGTCTGAAAGTATTTGAAAGGCTATTTTCTGGAAGGGAGATCATAAGTGCTCTGTGTGATCCCAAATGAGGTAAGATATATTATTGTTCAACACAAAAAAGACATCATATATTCAATAACAACTTTCAAATAGATTTTTTTTTGCTTTTTGGAAGGCAGTTGGGGTTAAGTGACTTGCCCAAGGTCACACGGCTAGTTTTTGTGTTAAGTGTCTGAGGCCGGATTTGAACTCAGGTACTCCTGACTCCAGGGCTGGTGCTCTATTCACTGTGCCACCTAGCCGCCCCTCAAATAGATTTAAAATACTAAAATATTAAAATGAATCTATGATCAGGATAGTGTATTCAGGAACATAGATTGTAGCTTTTTCATGCTTACCCATCCTGGACAGCTCTCCTTGTCCTATATAAAATTCATCATAGGGGCTCCATCCATCTGCTAGGCTAGAGAATTCCTTGTTTTTTCTTGATGTTGTGGGGAGACCAATTCTGCACATGGGCTAACCAGAATTCTTCTTTACTCTCACCATCTGACCAGATTGTCTCCTTTTTAAATCATATCATTCTTTGAAGATATCCTAGAATATATGTCTCCTTTACAATTCTCTGTTTATAATGCATTGCAACCTGCTCATACCCACCATGAGCTTTTTCATTGCTCTTCTGTTAATATTAATTTCATTTCTTTGGAACATTAGTGTTCCATGACTCACAGGTACATAGCCTCACAGGTACATAGCCTACAGTCTTCAATAATATTCAATTAAATTCACTTATAATCATATGTCACATCTGCACAGCACTTTACTGTCTTCATATTAAGATATCATTTAAGATTTTACTTACAGATGATACTTAAGTGAAAGCAACATTATAGACTATCTAGCTCAGAGAGTTTGTTTACAGGATAAAAAAACCCCACATATTTGTGTATGTATAGCAAATGTATGCTTCCTAACAACCAGACAGTATAAGGAATGGGAATTATTCTTCTGTATTTTTCTATATATTATGTGAAATAAACAATATTCCAATGATAGTGGAAAAGAATAAAAATGCCAATTTCCTGAATGTACTGTAAGTCAGTAGATTTGGGTTCTAGTTCTAATTTTCAGGACTATGATTTCACTTCTGATGTGAGCTTTGGAATATTACTAATGCTTTCTGGATGTCAATTTCTCCACTTATATAGAAAATATTGTTCTAGATAATGTCTAAGTTTCCTTCAAATTCTAAATCCATGAAAGTATGAAATTCAGCTGACCCATATATATTTGTATACACATGTGTGTATATATATTGTATTTGCATCTATCTATCCATCTATCTATCTATCGGTCTGCCTGTCTATCTATCTATCTATCTATCTATCTATCTATCTATCTATCTATCTATCTATCTATCTATCCGTCTGTCTGTCTGTCTTTCCATCCATCTATCTTTTTATCTATCTGTCTGTCTGTCTGTCTATCTACACAGTATTGGGAGATGGCAATGCCTATCTGCATGGCTCTAAACAGGCTTTCAGGTCCCCGTTAGCTGTAAATTGATAGGTTTCTATTATTTTTAAAAAATAGATTTGTTTATTTACTTTTAGTTTGCAAGATTCAGTTCCACAATCTCTTCAGTTTCAAATTTTCTCCCCTCCTTCCTCCACGCCCCCCACCATGGTGGCATACAGTCAAGTCTAGGATCTGTAAACACTTTCACATTGGAAAGTATTAGTCTGGTTGTATAGAAGGCTTGTAATCAATGGAGTGAGCAATGGAGTGAACAATGGGAAAAAAGAAAAAAAACAAACATAGAAAAGAACAATAGCATATAGTTTGCTTCAGTCTCCATTTAAACTCTGTTCCTTCTAGATATTACTCTTAATGTAGATATCTCCTTCTATTCTGGGACTCAGATTCTATTATTACTTCTGATAGCTCATTGCAGTTTTATTCATTACATTTTGTCATAGTCCAAATACTGGAAAATCAGTTGGTTGCTATCTTTCATTCTTGAAGAGGACCAAAATAACATTACTATGTTGGAATCAAGGTACAGAGTTTCTGACTATGACTGATCAGACCAATGCAAGCTTTAGAGGCTCTACCATGGGTTGGGCACAAATAGTCCACATGAACACTTGGAGTGAAAATCAGTAATGGGAATTTGAATTATCATTAACTAGTTGAACAGAAGTTTCATTTTTTTTGAGGGGAAGAACCTGCATATTTTCCTACTAGTTTGAATAAGTGGGAATTTGTTATGTCTGCATGTAAAATTTTCATGAAACACATAATATGCCTATACGTTAAACAAGGAGAAATAATTTTGCTTTTTCATCAAGTAAATGGGCTTGTTTGAGGCTTAAAGAAGATTTCTTGAGGGAAACATGCTTCAAATAGACTTAAAAGTAAGAAAGTATCCCAGTTAAGGGATAGAGAAATGACAAGATATCTGCAAACATCTTAAGAAGGGAACAAAGGACAATTTTCCTGCTTCAAATAGTGGTTGCAGTTATGGATGTGATTAGGAAATGAAAATAGTTTTCTAGGATAGTGTTGATTATACAGGCCTTGAAGAGTTAGCATAATGAGAACCTAGGCTGGACTATCTGGCAAGTGAGCAGATTTCTGAATATGGGCCATAACATAACTACTGATATTTTTAGAGCTGTATGAGTTTAAGTGAGATTTCCAACAGAGAGAACCTTAACGCAACTGCTCACGTTGGATCTAGCGGCTAAAAGTTTCTTTGATTTAGGTTCATATGTTTTTGCTTTAGGCCTCATATACATGTCTATTAGCTAAAGATGCTAACATGTTCTTCTATACTCTAAGTCTATGGCTTTAATTTATTCCCATCATATGGAATACTTCACTTCAGTAACTGATAAAATAATGTCTCCAGGTTTCCAATGATTATCAAAAGATGTTTCACGCCTGGAACATGACTAGAATTGTCTGCAGTGAATTTTCAATACAAATAGTTTCCCTCTCTCTCTGTCTCTGTCTGTCTCTGTCTCTGTCTCTCATCTTTTCCTTTTCTTGTTATTGTTGTTCAATCATTTTCAATCACATCTGACTCTGTGACCCCCTTTGGGGTTTTTCTTGGCAAAGATACTGGAATGGTTTGCAATTTCTTTCTCATTTTACAGATGAGGAAACTGAGGCAAAGAGGATTATGTGACTTGCCCAACGTCACACAACTAGTAAGCATCTGAGGCTGGATTTGAACTCAGGAAGAAGAATCTTCATGCTTCCAGGTCTAATAGTTCATTCACCGTGTCACCTAGCTACCCTTCCTTTATTGTTTAGTTTGCATTCTTCTAACATTCTTAATGTAGAAGTATCCCAGGGTTTGCTTATGAACCCTCTTCTGCTAGGAGCCTAGGCTTTTGAGCTAGAAGAGGCGTCTGTGTGGCACAGTGGATGGATCGCTGAATTTGGAGTCAGAAAGGTCTATGATAGAATCTTCCTTCTGATTCTAATTAGCTGTGAGAGCCTAAGAGAGTCACTTACCTTCTATTTCCTCATCTATAAAGTATGGATAACCATAGCACCTCTCTAACAAAGTTGTTGGGAGATTCAAAGAAGAAAATATGTGTGAAGTACTTTGTAAACATGAATGTGTCATATCAATATTTTATTATCTATTTGTTATGGATTCTTGGGATAGTCTAATACATCCTCTTCATTTAACTAATGAAGAAATTGAGCCCTGGAGTAGTCAAAAGAACCTGCCCAAAATCCAACGGTGTATTTCAAAGGAGTTCAGATGAAGAGTGACAGCCCACACAAACATAGATTTTAGCAAATTTCATTGCCTTCCCAGAAGGGGAGGAGTAGAACAGCTGCCGGTATCAGACCTTCACACACACTGTAGGCAGCACCCTTCCTCCATCCACTGCGTTTACTTTGTAAACACACTTACCAGTTTTGTGACTCTGGACAACTCACGTAACTTTGCCTCAGTTTCCTTAACTATAAAAAATGAGGAGAATAATAGCATCTACCTACTAAGATTGCTATAAAAATTGAATAAGATAACATCTGTAAGGCACTTAGCACAGTGTCTTATACATATTAAGTATTAAATAAAAATTTAACTATTATTATCCTACAGATTATAAAACTGATGAATTCTTTATTTACCATATCCTACGAGCTTAATTTTTGTTTTTCACAAAAATAAATATAGTTTGGCCTCAATCCCAAGATCATTATTAATCTGATTTGGCATCTGATCAGAAAGCCCACTATCATTTAAGAGTCTTTTCTTGGGCCTCTCCTATGGTTTACCTCTCCTTTGTTTTCTCTCAACTATAGCCCACATTGAATGCAGGTGCCTAGATGCTTTTTTTAGATGTTATTTTTTTGTTGGGTCATTCATCACCTAAAGAACCTGCAGTGTGTCCCAACTGCTAACCTTTTCAGACCAACTGTCAAGAACCTCCATGGATTAGCTGCTTTATTCCAGTCAACGTGGTGTAATGGTAATTGGATCTGAAGATCTCCTATGCCCCTTGTACTTAATGTAATGCCAAGCACAAGCAGTTTCAAGGTTCTGACTACAAGTATAGTAAACTCCACATTTATTCAGTGACATATTAAGGCAAAACATTCATAGGAAAGAGAAAATAAAAATACAGAGTAACTCAATCATTTAGTAAGTTCTCAATTGGAGATTAGTTTCCAATCATAAACAAAGTACATTCATTTGGTCAGTCACAAGGTACAAAGGTCAAAGGTTTTCCACCCCTGGATCACAATTGAATTACAATATCATCAGTCACCATCAAGCACCCTCTCAAGGGGCAGTGGAAGGTACAAAAGCCATCCACCCCTAGGTCACAACTAGGTTACAATATTATCACAGCATTCAATACCCAAGCAGAGGTCTTTTATTCATCTTGACCCAAGGCAAGTTCTCAGCAGTTTCTATCCTGGGAAGACAAACCTTAACAAAGCCACAATAAGAAACATACACATTTCCAGTGTTGGCATCCTCAGCAATTCACTCTCTGCCTGTGAAATAAACGTAGGTCTGAAAAACAACAAGGTCTGAGAAATCAGCACAAATCATTGGTACAGTCCCAGGACCCCTGAAAACCTCAACAAGACCCTCCTCCAAGATTTCTGTAAACATACAGCAAGAAAATCCTCCTTCAGGACTTCTGAACCAACAGCAAGGTCCCAGGATTTCTGCAACAGCAGCAACATCCTCTGTCAGCAGACAAACCTGACAAAGTAACATCAAAAAAGAAAGACCAAATACTGGCACCACAGTCATGCTTCCTCCTAGTTCTCCTCTCTTCTCATTTCTCAGGAGTTCTCAATTCTCAGTTCAATCCTCATTTCTCGTTTCTCTCTCTCCAACAGTGGCAGCCCAGACTCCAGATGCTGGCTCCCAGAGTTCTGGCTTCTTTCAGCTTGGGCTTCTCTGTGTTCCACCCCTTCTTATTACGTCAACAAGTTCAAGGGGCATGGGAGATCTTCAAATCCTATTACCGTTACAAGTAGTCATCAGTTTCTATACCATAGGTGTCAAAACATAGGGCTGCTTGTGTGGGCTGACTTTCAGATGAGACCCAAACAGATTAAAATGCAGTTCCTATTTGATTTTAATGTGTTGATTTATTAATAAAAAGGAAACACATACATATATGTGGTTTTCTCAGTTAATATATGGCCCACTGGGATCCTTATGGATGGTGTAGGGGTCCCCTTTTTCATTTTCAATTCAAATCAATTCAATAAATATTTATTAGTGCCTACTATGTGCCAGGCATTAATCTAAGTACTGGGGATACAAATAAGAAACAGTGACAGTCTGCCCTCAAAGAGTTCTGATGATAAATTGTTATTCACTCATTTTCAGTCATGTCAGACTCTTCTTGATCCAATTTGGGGTTTTCTTGGCAAAGATACTGGAGTGCTTTGTCATTTCCTTCTCCAGCTCATTTTACAGATGAATAAACTGAGACGAATAGGATTAATTGACTCGCCCAGGGTCACACAGATAGTAAGTGACTGAGGCCAGCTTTAAAGTCATAGAGAAGAGTTTTTCTGACTCCAGACCTGGCACTCCATCCATTATACCACCCAGCTGCCCTGATATGGGAAGGAAAAACATAAAAGGAGGTTGAATGAGCTTGAGAGTGGCCATCAAGTGGTAGCCAGAGGAGGGGTTAGGGGAGTGCAAAAAGGGTCAGATGGGGGTGGCGAGAGGAGGATTAGCATGGTGTTTCATAGAGTTGAAGGAAAGCAGAGATGTTGATGGATAATGGAGTTGCTTGCAAGGTCACAAATCATCTATAAAGAGTTTGACCCCACTATTCTTCTACACCAGTGATTCTCAACCTGTGGGTCGCAACCTCTTTGAGTCGAACGACCTTTTTGCAGGGGTCACAGGGGTCGCCTAAGACCATCAGAAAACACATATTTCCCATGGTCTTAGGAACCTCCTTTATCTGTCTCCAGGCAAGTCTGGCCACATGCAGACACACCCACATAGAAGTATTAAAGGGTTATGGCATTAGGAAGGTTGAGAACCACTGTTCTACACTATCTTGCCCATTATTACTTCTTGCCCTTGTCCATGCTTTTTCCTCTTGGATGAGAATATTCTTTTACATCTCCCTTACTAATCTATCACTTCTTTGAGTGTCTTAAGACATACTTCCCAGAAGCCTTTTCTACTAATAGCCACCCATGGCCATGACTCCCTTATACTGCCTTTTGTATATGTATGTATGTGTGTATATAAATGTGTGTGTTTATGTATATGTATATGTATGTATTTATATATACATACACATATATACACATATAAATACATGCATATATTACACACATGTAATCATATATATGCATATAGGTATGTGTGTACATATGTGTGTGTTATTCAAAGAAAAATCAAAATTAAAAACTTAAAGTACATCTAGGGTAATACCCTTACAAGAAAATAGATTGAGTTTGTCTACTCCTTCACGCTCCCCTCTTCTTCCCTGCCTCGGTTCATAGCAGAGGAAATGGAGAAGTACAGAAGTGTTGACTGCAAGAACACAGGTAAGCAGCAGACCCAAGATTTATACTCAGATCTTTTGAATCCAAATCAAGGTCTATTTTTACTGTAATGTGTTGTCTCTATTATTTTCCAGATGAGGGAGCGTTAACATCCAGAGACATTAATCAGCTTGCTTATGGTTACACACTGGGACAGCTAGGTGGTGCCCTAGTGCAGAAAGCACAGAGTCTAGAGTCAAGGAGACTTCTTCCTGAGTTCAAATCCAGACTCAGACACTTCCTAGCTGTGTGACCCTGGGTAAGTCACTTAACCCTGTTTACTTCAGTTTCCTCATCTATAAAATGAGCTGAAGAAGGAAATGGCAAACCACTCCAGTATCTTTGCCAAGAAAACCCCAAATGGGGTCATGAAGAGTCAGACACAAATGAAATGACCAAACAACAACACGGTTATACAACTACACCAGAATTAAAACCCATGTTATCTGATTCCCAGTCTTATGAAGTCTTTCTACTGCATCTCTTTGTAACCCCTGCTTGATTTTTTTTCTAGTTATGTCTGGTTTCTCTCTGATTTTCCTGTTAGATGATAAACCCCTCAAAGACAAAGACTATGCCTTCTTTTCTGGCAGACCTTCTACTACCTAATGCCATGCCATGCTGTGTGCCCAGCAAGAGGTCCCTAAGTGCTAGCACAATAGGCCTGGCAAAAATCCATCCCTGGGGATGTCTCCTTTGGGGACACATTATGATTCTTTTTTTTCCTGGCTATTTCTTTTGGTTTAAGATAAAACTCACCCATTATCTTTAAAAACAAAAGGAATACACTCAACTGAGGGTAAGTGAGAAAAAGTTTCTGTTCTTTCTGAGCTTCATCCAAGCTAAGCCAATGGAGAGGTGACAGTCTGCAGCAGCCAGTGCACGATAACCTATCTTTAATTTCTCCATGCTCCAGGACTATTATCTTTCCACTGCCACAGCTGCATACTGCTATTGTCAGTGGTAAAGACGAGACATCTCTAATTAGAGGGCAGGATAAATTGCTTTTATCTACTTTTAACATGCTTTTACATGGCACCTGGTACACAAGCCTGAGCTAGGCAACCATAATTTGAAAAACAAATGACTGCTGGGAGAAACATGATACATTTTTTTTAAAAAGAAAATTAAATATATAGAATAGTAAAATCAACATGCTGGGGACGGCAGAACTATAAAACCATCAGAAGACCAGTAGGGTTGTGCTTTCATAACTGACTTAAAATAAGCATTCCTAGACCATACAGCACAGTGGAAAGAGCCCTGATTCAAATTTCTTCTCTGATCCTCACTACCCTCTGTGAATCTGGGCAAATTTCAGGCTGGCAACCCAGCCTCAGTTTCCTCATCTGTAAAATGAAAAAGTTGGATTAGACCTTTGAGGTTATTTCTAACTCTAGCTCTCTGATTCTGTGTGCCCTATAGAGAGGGCCTGTCTCTCTGTTTGCTAATGTGAGTAAATAGTTATGTCAGAAGTATGAGAAAATAGCTTTGCCACAGAGTGAATTGACTTGAGCAAATGGGAAGTCCAAGTAAACAGGTGGTAAGATAAAAAAAAATAAAGGGAACAGAAACCCCTCAACAAGGATCATCTCAGACTCTTACTTTGTTGTTCCTTGGATAAACACATCCAATATATCAACAGAGGTGCTTTCTGTTTTCTGGTTTTTGATGCTTTCATCAAAAATTATTTGCTTTTTGTTTTCTTGAGGAAGAAAACCATGATGGGCCCAGGAATGACTGTTCTGGATGGTCCTAATAGCTTTTGAAAAACAAAAACAAAAACAAGCTGCCAATCCTTCAAAGAAAGACCTACACCTGAGCTGAGCATCCTCTGACCTCTGTGGGTCCAGCAGTTAGTGGGAGTGTGGCAAGCCACTGGTCTAACTCCCCCTCTTAATTCACTTTTTTTCACCCATCAGCAACAGAAATGGTCTCAATGCTTGCTCATGAAAAGCAGCACTGCAGACACACACATCTACCCTCCTCGTGTATGGCATTACACACTCCCTTATGCTCACTCACGAGACATGCCAGCTTGTAAGAGAGCACCAAACTTTGGCCCCTTCCTTTGTCTGCTTCTCTTGGCACTTTCCTGATCACCGGCTGCAGCTTTCCGAGTTGTAAGAATTGGTATTTCTAAATAGTCACTGTGCCCATCTATTTTATTTATTACAGCTTTGGATCTGAAAAGCCTACTGGAGATTTTCAGTGATGTGGGGGAGGCTGGTATCCAGCTGAGAGGAGCTCAGTGCAGCTGCTTCTCTCTGGCTCAGTCGGGGGAAACTTGCCTGATTAGGGACTCCTGGTTTCTTGTTCACTTCTCCTACGGGGATGCCTGTATGGTGCCTGCCGGGTCTTTTGAACAGGTATCCTACTGATGCACCATTAATGAGAATACAGTTAACAGAGTGAGAGTAGAGATCATTTTCTCAGTCTCTTTGTTAAAGCTCTAATCTGAACACTAGTCTGGAGCCCTTAATATCTTTTTGTATCTAAAAATACTCACAAATCCTGATCTGCGTTTCAGTATTATTACTCAGTTCATACTCACAGCATCCTCAATTAGTCTGTAATATTTATTAATTTAGCTGGAAGTAATGCATTATCTCTGGATTTGCTAGAAAGTAAAAAAAAATCCATCCTTTGGGATTCTGAAGGTAAACATGCCCCACCCTTAGCTTAGAATGGGGAAATGAATATTTTCATTTATTTTATAAAAATAAAGTCAATATATTGTAGTGAATAAAGTGCTTGAAGTCTAGAAGGCATGAGTTCAAATCCAACTTATAATACTTAATAGCTATGTGACCCTGGGCAGGTCATTTAAACTCCATTGGTCTCAAAAAACTTGGATGTATCTAAGTCATAAATGGGGTCACAGTCATAAGAGGTAGAGAGTATTCTTCATGGTGAGGAAATTACAGCTCCTTTGCTTTTTAAATCAAGATAATGATAACTGGAATTAATAGAAACAATAATGGCGGGCATTTATATAGCATTTACCTTCATGTCACCTAAGTGCTTTACAAATAGCTCATTTGATTCTCATAACCTTGGAAGGTAGATACTATCATTATCCCATTTTACAGTTGAGGAAACCGAGGTACACAGAACTTAAATGACTCACCCAAGGTTATACAAATATACAATCTGAGACTGGATTTGAACTCAGGTCTTCCATACTCCAAGCCCAGTGCACTATCCACTGCACCACCTAGCTACCTTTAATGTTATCCTTTCTATGTGTTTTTTACACAATATCTCATTTGACTGTCGCTACAAAATGAGGTAGGTATACATCCAGTGTACAGATGAAGAAACTGAAACCCACAAAATGTGTCAGTTATTACTAAGAGGCAGGATTTGAACCAAGGTCTTCCTGACTCTACCTCCAGCATTCTATCCACAATTTCAGGCTATCATTTTAATTATCTTTTATCTTAGAATAGTTTGAATTAAAACTGATAAATACTTTATGCTATTAAGCCCTAAAGGGAAGTTTCATTTTCAGGTGTGTTGTTAGGATATTTTTAAAAAGACCCAGAGAAAAAGAGCCATTTAGATAGTCTGTAGTTATTCTAGAGCTAGAGATTAGGGTGTGTACATGTATGTGTATGTGTGTGTTTTTTTTTAAGAACACACCTTGCGTTTAACAGATTGAAACGTCTATTTTAAAAAAGACAAATGTTTCCTGAAAAACAAGACAGATTTATTTGACCTTCTATTGCAGGAAAAGTATAAAACTCTTTATTATGTTGAAAGTGGCACAGATGGGCATTGGGAATGAAGGGAAATTATGGCACCTTCTGACCGTACCAGAATGAAAATTATTTACCAATATGCAAATATGGTGACTGCCAGGAATATGGTCAGGGTGTCCAGGCAAAATTGTTTTTTCTTACTTACTTTTTTTCCAAATTACACATAAAGATAGTTTTCAATATTTACTTTTATAAGATTTTAAGTTCCAATTTTTAGTAGTTATATTATAAAGAATCAGAAAAAAGGGAAAAGCCAAAAAAAAAAAAAGAGAGAGAGAGAGAAAATGCTCTGATCTTCATTCAGACTCCATAGTTCTCTCTCTGGATGTGGATGGCATTTTCCATCTTGAGTCTTTTGGAGTCATCTAAGATTCTTGCATTTCTGAGAAGAGCTAAGTCTATCAATGTTGGTCGTTACACTGTGTTGCTTTTACTACATATAACGTTCTCCTGGTTCTTCTCACTTCACTCAACATCAGTTCATGGAAGACATTCTGGGGTTTGTTTGTTTTAAAAATCCATCCAGGCAAAATTAATGTCCATTCTGAGCACCACATCAAGGCAAAGACAAAGTCAGTATATTGGAATCATTCATTTTTTTTCCCAAAGGAAAGCAGTGATATCTTTAAACATCAAACATGGTTCAACTAGAAATATCCACAGTAGGTGTGATTTATGACAATATGTAAATACTCAGTGCTCTATAAGATCAAGGAACCATCTTCTCCCAGCATGTGAGCTATGAGCACTTGATTGTCTGAAGTTCAGAGGATTAAAAATTCAGGACTAGAAAGAACCTTTCAGGTCATCTAATCCAACCTTCTCATTTGACAAATGAAAAAACTATGCATTGTAAGTGATTTGTCCAAGATCTCTCAGGAAGTACAAGAGGCAGGATTTGAACTCGGGTCCTCTATTTCTAAAGCCATTATCCTTTTTTCACTGTACAACACTATTTCCTTAGGCACTCTAAAGCAGCAATTTACTTGGCAGTTTCCTAGTGACTGAATGGTCAGAAAGTTTTAATTGTCTTTGCCTATAATGTACCCACAGAACTGAACACACCAATTAATTTGTTATGAATATGAAGGGTTTCCTCCCTTGTTTTGTTTTTCAATTAATCAGACCATCAACAATCATTTATTAATTGCCTGCTATGTGCTGGTGGCAGTATTAGATGGTAGAAATACAAATAAAAAAGTTCATTTCTGCCTTCAAGGAGCTTACATTGTATTTGGGAGAAGGACATGTTCAGGAATAGGTAAATATGACCTGTTCCTCTCCCTCTTTACACTGGCATAGTAGCCTCAGCTCCAGGATATAGAACTTTCCTTAAGCCTCAACAGACAGCTTGTTCATAGCCCTGCAGAAGCAAATACCCATTGGAGGAATGATACCAAGAAGCCCCAACACCAGTACCAGGGAAAGCACCTCTGCCAGCCTCAGGAAAGGCAAGTTCTTTACTGTTGGTGCCAAGCCAAAGAACTAAGGAACAGATAGAATGGGACAAGGTACCATGACAGGACACTGTGCATGTGAGAAGCTCTGCAGCACTCCACCAAGTCTGAGGAAGTGTACATCCTGCTGGGACTAGTTCTGACCACCCAAAAGACAGCTGTCTGGTGAACTATAAATTGCCCAGTGTAGGAGGAGGCTGAGACTCTTTGATATCCAGCCCCAGGAAAAACATTATCAGATACATGCTCCTATGGAATAAGGGAGATGAGGAACATACACTGAATTAAACCTGGAAGATTTGGTGCCTAAAAAGTTTACCTGTCCTTGGTGGGGTGTTGGAACACTAGTCATAACAGTGAAACAAGAGAAAGGAATTAAAGAAATAAAAATAGGGGTGACTAGGTGGTGCAATGAATAGAGTACTGGCCCTGGAACCTCAGGAGAACCTGAGTTCAAATCCAGCCTCCACTTTTTAGCCATGTGACCTTGGGCAAGTTGCTTAACCCAAATTACCTTGCATTCCCTTCTCCAAAAAGCAAAAAAAGGAAATAAAAGTAGGTAATAAGTAGATAAAAACTATTTCTGTTTGCTGATGATAGGATAGTTTACTTGGAAAACCTCAGGGAATCAGCAAAGATATTAATTGAGACAAATAATAGCTTCAACAAAGTTGCAGTTTACAAAACAAATTCTAAAAAATCAAAGCAATAATAAAATAACTATGAGGCTTAACCTCAAACCATGAAAACTTGCAAAAATGACAAAAAATGGTCACAGTCAATGTTGGAGGGGTTGTAGGAACTAATACAACACTAATACATTGATGGAGCTGTGAAATGGCAGAATGGTTTTGGAAATCAAATTGGAAATATATAAAATGACTAAAATGTCTATACCCTTTGAACCAAAGGAAGCTATTGGCAAGAAAATTTTTTTTCTATACACTCAAAAATATTTATTGAAAGAATATTTTTGGTGATAGCTAAGAATAGGAAACAAAAATGATGCCCATTATTGGGGAATGACTGAAAAAAATGTGGTATATGAATGTAATGGCATACTACTATGCTGTAAGAAATGATGCTGGATGAATGCAGAGAAGCATGGAAAGGTCTGTATCAGCTAATACAAAGGTGAGCATAATCCAGAAAACATTATCCTCAGTAACTACTATATTTTAAGTGGAAAAAATTACACACCAAAAGAATTAAAAGTAAACTTAACTAATCATGACGATCAGGTGGGACTCAAATGAGATGTGAAAAAGATACCTCCACCCCACCCCTTCATGGTGGTAGAAGATCTACAGGTTCTTTTCTTCATTCTGTTAATAATAATCTTCCCTACTTGTTCACCTATTTATGTTCAAGGCCTTTACCTGAGTTTCAATTTTTTTCTTTCTGATCTTTGGTAACTTCAGTCTCTCCCCGACTCCTCCACCCCCAAGTTCTATTTCTCTATTGCTCACTTTCTGACTCCTTCCCCATTAAAATTGGTTTCCCCTGGTGCTAGAATTCAAAGCTGTTTCAATATCTATCCATGGTGGTGGATTCACTTTTCACTGATCTAAGTATCTGCCTCAGATGAATTCTGGAAGAATAGAACTATTGGATGCCACTGGATATTGGACTCTTTCCCTCAGGTTGAGTAGAATGACACACATTCTAGTAACCTTCCACATATCTCTCCATTCCTCAGTCAGCTAGATGAATTCTCATTCAGCACAGACTATATAATGCTGTTGTCAGAGAGCAAGCTTCTGCCTTTTTTATTTTCCAGGCACAGGGGAAGAGGGCACATTGTTGAGTTCTATCACAAACCTATAAGTTGGCTTGCATTGTCCGAGCAGAGCATGGTTGCTGTTGAGGGAAGAAATACCGAGTGAACAAATTAATGGTTGGGAATCAGCTTTCTCTTCTGTTAGATCATCACACCATTTTCTTAGTAGGGTCCTTTGTTTCTTCAATCATGAAAAGAGCTGAAGTTACTTTAACACTTGCCCCATAATTCCTATTTTTGAGAGGTTTAAGAAGTTCTGAGGATTGGTAAAAAAAAAAAAGTGTCTCCAATTTGTTAGTAATTGACCAAAAGCAACCCTAGTTTTCAAAGGTCATAGTGGCTTTGGCAGATGCCAGAAAGCTGGAAAAGTCTAGTTTGAACCATAGAATGGATGTTATGTTACTCTTGTGAAGACCAATCTAACTAAATTCATGGAGGGTCATTACCAGAGAATTTGCTTTAGTTTCTGTTTTATTATTATTGTTATTTGTAATAGTCATTCATAAATGTCTATTAAGGTGCATGACATAAGGTATAAAAAGGGGTGTTGTAACTTGGGTCTTTGGAAGGAGTTACCACATTGGTGAAATTATGGATTCTTAGAGAAATTAAGTTCTAGTTATCATAATCTCATAAGAGTTTCCAAATGGACCACGATTGTCTTACAAGTAGCATGTAAGGAGCAGCCTGTACATGAAAAACATATGGTTCAATATGTACATTTTAAAACTTCCTAAAAAGAAAATCCAAAAATACATTCCTAGATGCCAGACGAAAGTTCTAATGAGCAAAATTCAAATTCGACTCTCCATATGTAGGAGGACCAGTTTGTGGAAACATGCCTATCTGAAAATAGAGAGACAATCCCCTGCCCAAACATGGAAATGCCTCTTATTTTAATTTAACATGCCTATTTGCAAATAGACAAAGAAGACTAGTTCCCATTGCCTATCTAAAAATGTTTTTTCTCATTGGCAGACACCTGAAAGAACTGTCGTTCAAGACAGATGGTAACCCACCTATAAATTAGCGAAGACATTCTAGGGAATTGGTTAGGGCACAATGAAGATAATACAAGGCTCAGGCACACATGAGCAAGTTTTTTGTCATGTCTATATTAAGATGCAAGTATTTCTGTTTTTGTTAGAACTGAGATGTCTGGATTTTCAATGAGAGTTTGATATTTGAATATTTCTTATGTTATTATTGATTGGGAAATCAGTGATGAGGGAGTCTGTGATCTATGGAGTTTGCTTTGGTGAATTGATTTTTGATCTTGTTTCTTTTCCTTTTTGGGTATGGGACAGCTTAGTAAGAGTGGAAAACATGCTTAATTTGGAATCACAGGACTGAGCTCCAATCTCAGCTCTACCATTTTCTACCTGGTTGGCCTTGGTCAAAAATAACCTAGCCAGGCTTCAATTTCTTCATATGAAGAATGAAAGTCTGTTGTATATACCTCTAAGGTGCCCTATAGTTCTAGATCTCTGATCCTGGAACATGTGGAAATGTGGAAGATTTTTCTACATCTGATCACAAATCAATAGCTCGAAGAATCGTAAGAGGTAATCTGGTCCAACCATCTCATTTTACAAATTAGAAAAATGAATATCAGAGAAATTCACTGATTTGCCCTAGGTCATGTAGATAGCAAGCAGTTGTACTGGGATTTGACTCCTCTGACTCCAGGTTCAATAGTATTTGCACTAGCGACTCTTTATGCCATAGAAGTAGGAAAAGGAAAAACTGGTTAACCTTAGTTTTAGATGAATCTGACTGCTTCCTGACTCTTTGCAAACAGGCAGGTCCAAGCACAGAAAGGAGCTTTGCCCTGGGGGCAGCCCTCTCCTGACTCTGGAGAAGAGGCATGTCCATACTTTTTATAGAATACATGCTCAATATTTGGTGAGTAAATGTAACATTTATTTGCATCTCTACCAAGAACATGCTGAGTGTGATAAAAAGGCTATCTTTACTTACATTCTTTTTTACATAGCACACAGAAATGATTCCTCTAGATGATGGATGGCATATAAATGTACCTTGCTGTTGCTCTTGTGATGATATTTGAATAAACACCATACGGGTAGTCAGCCAAACTAAAATATTTAGTGTGAAAAAGTTAGAGTGACATCTTATTCAAACCTGTGTTGGCTCTAGAGCGGAAAATACATCTGATTTCTTCACATTTCTTTGTAGCATGCCAGTGTCCTCTATCAAAGACAACTGGCTCCAAGGTAAGATTCTGCCCTTTGCAATGGAAGGGTAAAAGGTCTACTGGTCTGAACTTGCACAGCAGACACTAGCCTCTTGTCAAGCTCCTTGTGGACTCTTCCTTTTAGCAAACTATAAAATGAACAGCAATTGTATGTGACAACAAAGAGCCTCCAACTGTGTGCCCTCAAGTATTTCAAAGACATCAGCGTGGCATACTTTACATCTCACATACCTGTTTCAAGGTTTTATAACTCAGCCATTTCAGATCTGGTTATATAAGCACTGTCATATTCTAATAGGGGGGTGATGATTGTTATTATATTTCATTTGTAGTCTTTAAGGGGAAAAGACACCCACCACAACTCATCCCAGTATATTGGGGCTTTGGGTTGGGGGTG
The DNA here is from genome assembly GCA_028646575.1 of Pseudocheirus occidentalis. Lineage (NCBI taxonomy): Eukaryota > Metazoa > Chordata > Mammalia > Diprotodontia > Pseudocheiridae > Pseudocheirus > Pseudocheirus occidentalis. Next base: position 119,460,035 of record CM053594.1, on the reverse strand, counting down.
GGTATGGGGAAGGGTAGGCCTTGAAGAGAAGGCCTTCCTAAAGCAATTTTTCATCTACTCACTATAGGTCTGTGCAATTTCTATAACATAGCTAAATTAACCCTGCCTCTGATTTTATGTCTTCTCTTTATTAGCAAAATGCTGCACACCTGCTCGAGACACCTGCACCCTTTAACTTAGCATTTTAAACAGAATTCAATCAAGTGTGCATTAGTGCACTGACTAACCACACAGTATATTAAGGGCTTCATTCATAAATTACTTATATAGCTAGAAGAGATGCCTTCTTTCCCCTGGCCTCCATCCTTGTCTTCTCACCTACTCTCATTCTCTTACCATTACATGTCATGGTTGATAGTTTTCTCCTTTCTGTCAACTGAGTAAAGAGAAGCTTAACCCTCTGGAAGCCAAGCTCCAAGGAGCCAACATATCCTGTTGTCCATCATTATTTTATACCTAAAAACTTTCATTTGAAATTCAAACCAGGGGCAATTTTAAAAACACAAAGGAGCAATATGTGTGTACCTTACATATATAAATACACCTGAGTATATACACACACACGCATGCTTTACTATCATTTTTTCTGTTTACTTGTCAGAGTTCTTTGTTTCAGCTTGAGTCTCTCTTTAGTTTGTTTGCCTTTTAAAATTGCTTCTAAAAGTAGTTCTTTGTTTCCAAGCAAACAAAAAGAGCAACAAAAGAGATCATTTTAGAGGTTCCAATTTCTGATACTTAAGAGACGTTTCATATTTTGAAAACCTTTTTTTGGAATTTCTTCTAATTGTGTTAAGTGGCATTTGTCTTAGCATGCAGAAATAGTCTAAAAAACACAATTAGAAAGAGACCAAACCTCTATGGCTGCCTATTTACCAAATTGGTAAGAAATTGCTAACTCTTGAAGCTTGACTCTTCTCCCTGTGCCCAGTAATAATTGACCCCACTTCTTGTATCACATATGGATGTTCATGATAATCCCATGGAATATGGATCATATTTCCTCTTCTAAAGTTCAGTTTTACCTTCTATGGAAAGAACCTGAGCCCCTTCCTTAGCTCCAATACACCTGTTGGCCTGTGTCTTCCTTTTCTTATCTTTTTTTTTTCACTTTTATTTTTTTGGAGGGGGGAGGGCAGGGCAATCAGGGTTAAGTGACTTGACCAAGTTCACACAGCTAGTAAGTATTAAGTGTCTGAGGCAGAATTTGAACTCAGGTCCTCCTGACTCCAGGGCCAGTGCTCTATTCACTGCATCCCCTTGAGGACCCCTTTTCCTTATCTTTTACTCACCAACCTCCTGATGCAGGCTTGGATTCCTCTCTACCTCTTTGGATTCTTTTATTGTTTATTTTGTTTTCTTGTTGAAGCATTTCCTTCACTCATTCAAGAAACACTTTATTCATATTAAAAATTCACAGACTAGGATAGCATTCCTCTAGTTCTTTTTCTTCTTCTATTGTTTCAGTTGTGCTCAATTTTTTTCAGACCCTATCTGGGCTTTTCTGGCAGAGATACTGGAGTAGTTTGGCATGTCCTTCTCCAGCTCATTTTACAGATGATGAAACTGAGGCAACCATATTAAGTGACTTGACCAGGGTCACACAGCTAGTTAAGTGTCTGAGGACAGATTTAAACCCAGGTCTTCTTAGCTCCAGGCCCAATGCTTTATCTATCCATTGTGCCATTTAGCAACTTTTTAGACTTTTCCTTTTCTTACGTCTTCTGGCTTTTCACTTTTTCCAATTGCCTTGGACCTACAGTTAGTTATTGCCAGACAGCACCCTGATGTGCCCAGTAACTGTCTTTCACTGTTGTCTGGGGAAAAGAACTTCTGAAAATATCTGACTTTCAACCTTGGTTGCCTCTTTCCTCCTCTTTTTTCTTAGGTTCACTTCTTTGTTGTCCTTTCACCTTTTGTATCTTAAGAAGAACACTGAACTAACTATGAGTCTGAAGGTGCACATTGAATGTAAGATCGGCCCTCACCAGTCATTTGATGGGAAGAAAGTAATTACGCTTTTCTCTCCTTCTATTTCCTTATTTGAAAATTGAGTTAAAGAAGTAAGAAAGTCATATCAACCCTCATAATTATTGTTATGCATACCAGCTTTGCTTTTGGGGAAGTTATCTACTCGTGAACTTCTTTCTCTTTTGGGACGGCAAACGAAACAAGAGACGGTGACTTCTATCCACGAGCCAAAGCTTTCAATGAAAGCCTGGCCCAAGCTGTCTTCATTTGTAACACATTGGGTTGTTCCATACTCTTCCTAAGCAAGCCAATGGAAAATGGGTATAAATAATGCATTTCTGGATCAGATAATAAATATGCAGAGAACTTCTCATAGTAACCTGCAGAAGCTTTTTTTTTTTATGCTGGTCAAATAGTGTAACAGTGAGAGAATGTAAGTATATTTCAATCATCCTTCACTCTGTTCATTCCCAGAAGACATAAACTGACTACATCTTCCTAAAACTACCAGGCAAATATATTCTTCCAGAATAATGCATATAATGTTTTTATAACTGTAAAATAATACTTTGCGGATACTTTAAATTATTTGCCAATACAGTGGCATTGGAAATATCTTTACCAAAAAAAGCTTATGCTATTACCCACAATGGGAATAAACTTCCTGGTATTTGAGCCTGTTAGAATCTACCCTTCCGTGCCACAACTCACACGGCGCCTCTTCCAGGAAGCCTTTCCTGATGTCTTCAGCTGAAAATAATTTATTATTCCTCCCTTTTCTTCCCTTTCTTTTGCCTGGATTTCAACTTTACTTTTCACATCCTCCCTTGTATCATAGTTTTGATAGAGATGCCTGTTATCCCCTACAAACTCCTTAAGAGAATGCACAACCTTCTGCACCTGCCCTCCATCTTTGACTTCACTTTATCTTTACAAACGTGGGTCGTCATCGACTCCCCCTTCTCTCACCCCTGAAGTTATAGCAGCAGATCTATTAATTGCATCTTCAACTTGAATCCTCTTTAGAGCTAGTACAAGACCCTAGTACAGGTCTTTAATATTATTTGACTGGACTACTCTAATTTTCTAACAGTTCTTCCTGTCCTTATCACCTCCTTCCATATTTCTCTTTTATCTTTCGTACTACACCAGGATTACCTTTCAAATGCATAGTTTTGTTTATATCGCTCCTCATTTCAAAAATATTCACTGGCTCCCTATTACCTTCTAAATAAAGTTCAGACTCTTCTATTTGACTTTAGAAACCATGCACAATTTGGAACCAAGTCACATTTCCAGTTTTATTTATTTCTAATTCATGTTCTAGACAGTCTGGAAAACTCTGTGACCCACTCCCACACTCTAATCCCATACCTCCACCCTTGACTCAAGCTGTTTCCTATGCCTTTAATTCTGCCAACTCTATGCCCATCAAATTCTTACTCATCCTTTAAAATTCAATTCAAATATCACGTCTGTGAATTTTTCCTGATTCTCTGTTTGGCTTCCCACTCAGACCTCACATAATTCTTTAAAAAACAAAGAAACAAACAAGACACACAATAATTCCTTTATCATTAAATATTTCGCCTTACAGCTCTCCATATTGGTTTCATCCACATACTCACTTGAAAACTCCCAGACAATAGAGACTATGGTTTGTCTAAATTCTTTGCCTAGCGTTTGGCACAGGTTTATGAATACTGAAAATGCTTAAGAAACCTTTTTGGTTGGTTCTGAATCTTTGTATCTACATTTGTATCTTTGTAGCAGAAATAGTCTAAAAAAACACAATTAGAAAGAGACCAAACCTCCATGGCTGCCTCTTTACCAAATTGGTAAGAAATTGCTAACTATCGAAGCTTGATTCTTCTCCCTGTGCCCAGTAATAGTTGACCCAACTTCTTGTATCACATGTGGATGTTCATGATAATCCCATGGAATATGGATCATATTTCCTCTTCTAAAGTTCAGTTTTACCTTCTATGGAAAGAACGTGAGCCCCTTCCTTAGCTCCAATACCCCTGTTGGCCTATCCCAATAGTTTGAGATATCTAATTGCAGTTGGAGATGCAAGATTGAAGGGAAGGAGGGAAGTTAGGGCTAGCTAAATAGATCTGAAAATCATTTGCATATAGGTTAATGGGAACTGATGAGATTATTAAGCAAAGAGTATAGAAGGCTAAGAGAAGAGGACCTGGGTCAGGGTTTAACATCCCTGAACCTTAGCTACCTTATCAGAAAAGTTGAGACAACTTTTGTAACCCCCCATTTCTTTGTATCTCCATTTGTTTTGCATATAACCAACAGTTAATGAATTTCTGCTGAATTTATTGAATAGTTTCTAATTTTTATAGGGTTCTTACTGGAAAAGAAGATTGGGAGTATACGAAAGAGAGAAATGATTTGACAGAGTGATGCAGATATAAAGAGACAGAATCAGGGCTAAAACCTACATAGCTGGACTTAAACGTGGCCTGAGAAGGTCATCCCTTCTGAGTGTGTTTTGAGAGGCAATGCTTCTGTACATCCAAATAGGTGCTCCTATTTCTTTCATTTATCGAACCCATCCCTTAGTCATGGACAATGTTTTGATTTGTTTTACCTGACTATACTTATTTGATATAAAAGCAGGCTCCTTTGGGGAGAGGCATCAGTGGGTGACAATAGGATTTAGGGGAAAGGGGGAAAAGAGTATTAATTATTTACATCTCTACTTTTTCTGTAAAGGCTATTTTTTGGAACATGACTAATTCAGGAATTTATTTTACTTGACTTCAATTTGTCAAAGGGAGGGGCTTTCTTTTTATTTTCTTTTTTCTTTTATCTTAATGGGAGTAGAGAAGAGATGGGAAGGTGTAAAAATAGATTTTTGTTAATTAAATTAATTAATTCTAAAAAAATCATCAATGGGATATTTAAAACTACACGGAAGAAACAAAATGAGAATTGCAGAAGAAGACAATAGACAGAACAATTTTCTCCCTACCTTATTTAATTTTAATATGCTTTAAGCATGTAATGAGTTCATATTATTATGCAATTCTTTTTTGTTCTTTGTGTATTGACATATTTCTGTTTGCTGGTAATTAAGTTCATAATTAAAAAGAAAAATTTTAAATAAAAAACCAAAATCATCCTTGGTGTTATCTTTGACTCCTATACCCTATGCCTTGTATACCCTGTGCATTAATGATCAGCATTACAGAATAGCCTCTCTGTATTAAGCTTTCTATTCTCCAGATAACTGGCTTGAAAGTTTAATTTTTTTAAACTTGCATTATCTTTTCTCCTCCTAACAAGAGAAGAAGCACATTAATAACAAAGAAGCTACCCCCATAAATTTGTAAATTTCATTTATCAAATCACATTCTTCCTTGATGGGATAAGAACATTGAGCCCCAGAAGCCAGGGATTATTTGATTATTACAGAATCTAAGGGTTAAAGCAGGCCTCGGTGGCCCTTTAGGGACAGCTCAATAAGATAGCTCTAATTGTTAAAGAGTTGCTCCTGGTTGTCAAACCTAAATTTGCTTATTTGCAATCCACCCCTAGAGATTGAGAAGGTGGATTCCTTCTCAAAGAAGACAAAATTCCTTTCCTTAAGACTGTCTTTCAAATCTTGAAGGTAGATAGCGTATCTACCCAAGGCCTTCCTTTCTCTAGGATGAACATTCTCAATTACACCATCCTGGTTGCTTTCTGGTTGCTCTCCAATTTATCAGCCCTTCCAAAAGGTGATATATAGAACTAAACACAAAACTCCAGACAAGATCTGACCAGGGCACAGAATATCACTTTCATATTCTTGGAATCTATGCTCCTCAACACAGCCCCAAATCTCATTTATGTTTTGGACTTCCATGACATATTCCTGTTTTGTAATGTGCTTCCAGCCCACTGAAATTCCCTGGTCTTTTTCAGATAAACTGCTATTTTAATTCTCTTCTTAGTCATTTTGGTCTAATTTTCTACCATGTCAATATATTTTAAAATCTTGAATCTGTCATCTAGAGTGTTAGCAATTGTGTATGGTACAGAAATAGAGATGGGTGATGAACAATTACAAACTGCCAATTTTGTAATTTTGTCCAAGACTGGCTTTAACCCCTGATGTCAGGGGTGGAGAACCTGTGGCCTTCTAGGTCTTGAGTGTGGCCTTTTGATTGAGCCCAAGTTTTACAAAACAAAATCTTTTTATGAAGGAGATTTATTCTGTGAAGTTTGGATTCAGTCAAAGAGCCGTAGTTGAGGACCTAGAGGGCCACATGTCCTGGAGGCCACAAGTTCCCCACCCCTGCCCTATGTCTTCTCATTCACAAGATCCAGTGGACTATCAGATGATATTACCTTACCCTTGTTTTCTAGTCCTGGAACTAAATACAGAGCATGGCCAACCCACATGGCAATCTGTGAACATATATTTCAAATACATTACATTCAGAAATGTACTATACATTAGTTCTTTATTAGTGTCAACAGAGAAACCTAGATATGCTTGCCTTCCTTATTAGGCTTAATTAGCTCAAGGTCACAACTGCCAATTAAGCTGTCAACTTAATAGAGAGCCAAAGTATATAGATCAAATGCCAGCTCAACCTTTTATTTAATTTAGTGTGCCCTGGCTCCACTTTCACTAAATGTTATGCCACAATTTATAGGCAATATTTAGTTGATTATGGGCAAATTGATTATCCAGCATAATCCCCTTGAGAACAATCAAGAGTGTGAATAAACCTCAACATTCAACATTGCTCTACAAAAACAACTGTTACTCATAGAAAAGAAAACACTCCATTTTCCATTTAATACTTACTTTTAAGGTCAAAGAAAAGCCTGGTGGGTTGGAACAGTAATGTGAGAAAGGCTCTGTAATCACAAGAAGCCAAGAATATTTGAAAGAGGACGAGGGAAACAGCACAGTATAGTAGGAAAAGTTCTGCATCTGTTATTAGAAAAGACTGGGGTTCAGATTCTTCTGGGCAAGGCACTTCAGTTGTCAAGGCAATAAGAATTTAAGTACTTACTATGTGTTGGGCTTTGTGCTAAGTGATGGGGATATTTAAAAAAAAGGCCAAAGACAAGCTCTGCTCTCAAGGAGCTTGCGATCTAATGGGAGAGACAAGAAGCAAACAATGTACACACAAGATAAATTATAATCTGTATAAATTAGAAATGGTCACAGAGGGATGGCACTATCATTAAGGGGGACCAGGAAGGATTTTTGCAGAAGGTGTGATTTTACTTGAGAGTTGAAGGAATCAAAGGAAGGTAGGAGGGGGAGATGAGAAGGTAGAGAATTTCAGATACGGAGAATATATAGTCAGGAGATGGGGTATCTGTACTGTTTCTCATCAGTATCTTGTGAAAGAATTGCGAGGAGGCCAGTGTGGCTGGGTTGTAGAGGATGCTCAGGACAGTAAAGTATAAGTAGACTAGAAAAAGGAATGGGTTGAGTTTAAAACTCAAACAGAGGACTTTTTATTTGGCCCTAGATGCTATAGGGAGACATTGAATCAGGGAAGAGTTAGAATGATGAGGTCAGTGCTTTGCGCTAGGAAGATGGACTGAGCAGCTACATGGAAGATAAACCAAAATGGGGACATATGAAGCAAGAAGACCAACCATCAGGATATTGTAACAGTCCAGGCAAGAGGTGAATAGAGTTGGCACCAGCAAGGTGATCATGATAGGGTAGAGAAGGGGCATAAGAGTCACTGCAAAGTTAGGGTTGATAGGACATGGCAGCAGAACAAATACAGAGTGTGAGATAGTGACCAGTCAAGGATGACAACCAGACTGTGCACCTGGGTGACTGGAACATGATAGTACATCCTCAGTAATGACAGAGAAGGTAGAAGAAGGGGAAAGTTTGGGGGCCAAAGAACGAAGCCAGTTTTGAATACCTTGAGTTTAAGATAAAGTTTGAGATATCTAATTGCAGTTGGAGATGCAAGACTGGAGGGAAGGAGGGAAGTTAGGGCTAGCTAAATAGATTTGAAAATTGTTTGCATATATAGGTTAATGGGAACTGATGAGATTATTAAGCAAAGAGTATAGAAGGCTAAGAGAAGAGGACCTGGGTCAGGGTTTAACATCCCTGAACCTTAGCTACCTTATCAGAAAAGTTGAGACAACTTTTGTAACCCCCCATGAAGCTGTTGGAGGAAAGTTCTTTGTGAACCTTAAGAAGTTTTAAATTTACAAGATCTTCACATATCAAGAAACTTCAAATAAGTTATGGTACTCCCTAATATTACAAAGTATCATTAATAATATATTTGGGTGGAAAAAATGTGTGTTCTTGGAAGAGTTAATAACCTTTTCTTTTCAATTAGTAGAAAGAATACCAATGGTTTCCAGTGCCTCTATGCATTCTAATCATGAAATGATGAAATGTGTACAATTAACTAAGAAATGAAATCCGTATTTATTCTTTGTTGTTTGGGAGTGGGGGTGGGGAAAACCATGTTACTTGGTAGAGTAAAATCCTGCCTCAAATAACACTCCTCAGAAAGTACATTTGAGAAGTGCTGCTTTGTCTATTTGGAATGAGGCAGAGAGAAAATAAGGGACTTGGCCAGGATCACACAGCTATTGTTTGAGGCCAGATTTGAATTCAGGTCTTCCAGATTCCAGGCTCAGCAATTGTCCACTGTACTAATAGCTGCTGCCGCCTCCTCCTCCTCCTCCTCCTCCTCCTCCTCCTCCTCCTCCTCCTCCTCCTCTTCTTCCTCCTCCTCCTCCTTCTCTTCCTCCTCCTCCTCCTATTCCTCCTCCTCTTCCTTTCCTTCCTCCTCCTCCTTCTCCTTCTCCTTGTTTGCTTCTGGTCTTCTTGCTAAAAGCTTTAATCAGTTATCTTTCTGAAATTCTTTTATATACCACAGGAATTGCTTATACCAGGTAATGGTAGACACATATTCATTCAAAGGATTATTTGAAATCTCAGACTCTAAATGAACCATTGTATCACATATAGGGCTATAACCAGAACATCAGGTTATTTCACAAAACTTCTTTTCAACAAATTCCTGTCCCAATCAAAGTAGTCCTGCTTTCTCAAGCTCAGCCCCCCATCACTTCTTCTTTATATTTGCAAAGGCTTTTCTTCTCTTTGCTCCCCCGTTCCCCAGGCCAGAAACAGACTCTCTCTTTACCTTTACTTCTTAGATTATGGAGCTTCCTTTAAGTCTACTCTCAGGTCTCAACCTCTCTCTCTGATAGCCTTTCCTGATCCCCTTGTCATTTGTTTGTTCTCTCCCCCTCAGTAACTTAACTTTTTCTTCTTTTACTTTTCTTCTCACACAGTCAATTCCCCAGTATCATGTAAACTCATCGAGGGAAGAAATGCTTTCTTTCTTTACTTTGTACCCTTAATACCTTCAAGATAGTTCGCTAGTTCAATGTAGCTGTATTCTCATCAATGTTAATGCTTCCTCCAAAGAACAGGATCACAAACTCTCAGTGCCATTACATCATCTGAATCTGTAATCCAGGTTACCCTTCTTAGACCACATATCCTCTAGTTCTTTTCAAGTCATAGAGGTACTGAAGGGGCAGATGGATGCCTATTATTTATCCCTCACTCTCACCGCATTGTCCTCTTTTTTTCATCATGCGCCTCTCCAATGAAAGCTTTCATATGGTTTTTCTTGTGAAATTCTTGACTGGTATCACTGCACTTCACCACTGGCCTTTGGATCAACTATACTTTAATTCTTTGGGGAATATCATCTTCCATGACTTACAATCATGAAAAGAATATTTGTATTTTAAAAATACGGCTTTTGTTTTAGAGAGAATCTTGATGTCAATAAAAAGCACGGAATAATTTCCTAAGGTAATCCAGCCTGCTTTCGTAGTTTTGTTTAAATCTGTGCCCAGATTATTGTCCATGTGTAACATCTGTCAAAAATTAAGTGACAGTGTAGTACAATGGAAAGAACATGAGAGTTTTGAGTCAAATGACCTAGAGTTCAAATCTTGCCTCTGCCATTACCTTTGTAACCTGGATCCAAGTCATTTTACATTCATGGACCTCAGTTTCCCTACTTGTAAAATGAGGAGTTGAACCTCTAAAATCCCTTTCAGTTCTAAATCTATGATCTCATGTATACATTGAAGGACCACTTCTATAAGCTGTCCATCCAAACATATGTCATAGGCTGGACAATAGGCAATCTTCATCCTCTCATTTTTTTTCTTAATGTGGTAAGGTAGGCCATGATCTTTTGAGTGATGATGAAACTCATTAGCAGGCTCTGCAATGTTGCAGATCTTGATGCAATCAGCACAATGACATATGCAAATAAGAACATCTGGAGAATATTATCATCTATAGAGAATGTTAGAATATAGAGAATTACCATCTTCTAATCCATCCTCTACACAGCTGCCAAAGCAACATTCTGAAAACACAAGTTTGACCATGTTGCTTCCCTGCTTGATAAACTCCAGTGGCTCCCTATCATGTCTAGAATCAAATACAAACTCCTTGGTTTGTTATTTTCAGCAGTACCTTGTGCCTGCCACATACTTTTCCAGCCTTATTATACTATCACTGCCCTTAAACAGCTCTCTATTTTAGCCAAGCTAGCCTTCTTCTCTTCTTCCACGTGATACCCAGTCTCTTGTCTCCATTTTTGCATGGGTTTTCCTCATGCCTAAAATATAGTTTATCTTTGCTCAAAAAGTCATACAAGGGCTCCCTCTTATATGAAGCCTCTCCTGATACCCCAAATGTTTTTGCTTCCCTCCATTACCTAAAGTTTGTAGTATATGCATTCTGTATATGCTTATATACCTACACATTGTCTCTTTTTATGGAATGTAAGCTCCTAGAAGGCAGGGACATTTCCATTTTTGTCTTTGTATCCCCAGGGCCTAACATAATGCCTACCACTTAAGAAGTACTCATTACTTGAATGAAATTCCCATTTAATTTGGACTCTGCCATTGTGATCTCTTACCCCATCATCAAATGCCTTAAGTTATCATATCTCCCTGTGTTATTTATTTAGTATTAATCAGAGAAATGCCAATGTTAACTCTCATATATCTTTCAAGAAATTTTGTATAACTTCTTGATGTGCATGGGAGTTACCTTGCTCAGCTCTATCAAACAAAATACTTTTTATAGTAAATCAACAATAAAACAACACAAAATCCCCTCCCTTTGGTATTCTTTGTACCTTTCCATCAATTTGATGGCTGTAAATTTGTGGTCTACAGAATACCTTTTCTGAAAGCCTTCCTATTCCCTTTTCATACTTATAGCAAGGATGCCCTTAATGCTTGAGTAGGTTATTCTCATAAAATTTGTAGAGATTGGGAAGTAGTTGATACTTCTTAATATCTTCATTCACCTTTTGTTAACAATGAGATACAAGGTTTTTTTTTCTAGGCCTTTTGTATCTTCTCTTTCAAATTTGTAAAGAATTGATTACTCAATGTCCAAAAAATTGCATTCCCCCTAGCATAATCTTCTTTATGTTTACTTGGATTAGTCTAGCTACTTTTCCCATCTTCATTTCCTTTGGAGACTTTTCTAATTTTTTTCTGGGGCATGATATTATATGAGGGCTCATTAATGACAGAAAAATATGAGTGTTCCCCCAAACTCTGCCTCTGGACTTCTTTTCTTTCTCACCCATTCTATTTCACAAGATTATCTCTTTAGCCCCAATGGGTTCAATTATCTTTATATAGATAATTCACAGATTTATATAGCAATCATTCACCTTTCTACCGATTTATAGCAGTACGTCTACACGTGCTTCTTGGATATTTCAAATAAACAGTCTCATTGGCATCTCAAATTCAACATGTCCAAAACAAAACTCGCCATGCTCCTCTGCCTTCAAATCTTGTACCCTTTTGAACTATAGCTACACAAACTTGTCACGGTGGTGTCATCAAATGATTCCTAATTCTTACCCTCATACCCAGTCAATTGCTAAATCTTGGCTCCACTAATGTAGCCACTGCCTTAATTCAAATCTTTTTGTTTTTTTGAGAGCAACTGGGGTTAAGTAACTTGCCCAAGGTCACACAGCTAGTTTTTATATCAAGTGTCTGAGACCGGATTTGAACTCAGGTCCTCCTGACTCCAGGGCCAGTGCTCTATTCACTGCACCACCTAGCCACCCCCTTAATTCAAATCTTTATCACTCCTCTGACTGCTTCTCCCTGCCTCAAATCTTGCTCTAATCCACTTTCCATTCAGCTTCCAAGCTCATTTTGTATAAAGCTCAGGTATGATCATGTCACTGCCCTGCTTAGTGAGCTCAAATGTCTCTCCATTACCTGCTGGATCAAAAAAATAAAGTTCACTCTCTCATTTAAAGCTCTTTGCAGCCTTGACCTTTCTTACCCCTGGAGTCATCCTATATTTTACTTCCCTTCACGAATTCTGTAAACCATCTACTCCAGTTTACTAGTCCCTCAAACAAAGTACTTCATTTCCCAACTTTGTACACTTTCAACTGACTGATCCCCATGCTTATAATACTCTTCTTCTTCACTTATGCTTCCTGATTTCCCTGGCTTCCTTTACAATTCAGCTCAAAACCGACCTTCTGAGAAGGAATTTTCTAGTCCCTCTCCTACCTCTCCAGTGGTACCTTCCTTTTCAGATTACCTATCACATACTCTGAACATATTTTAGACACACCTATTTATTTACATGTCACTTCTTTCATTAGAGTCTACAATTCTTGCAGGCAGAGATGATGATGATGATGATGGTCATCATCATCATTTTTTACCTTTTCTTTTGTCTCCCCTGTGCTGAGTATATTGACTGGTATATAGTAAATGTTTAATCAGTGCATGCTGACTAACAACTCTGAAAATCTAGAAAAGAAATCTGTCTTTAAATGTTTCATCTGTTTGTTATTGTTCTTTAAGTATCATCCTTAAACACCCACACAATGATGGTCTTTTGACCTTTCACCCAATTTTCTTTAAAGTGGTTCTTCTGTTCATTGCCTCTCCTTTTGGGAAAGATATTGCTCATGAATCTCCACCACATTACAAGTGAGTTTATGTTCTAGACTGGGGATGCTCTTGGCCACTATATGCGTCTGGCAAGAGGAACATATTTGCTGGCTGAGGTGGTTTCAAAGGAGATTGAATATTTTCAGTAGAGCTGTTTCTCCAAGCATCATCCTGACATAAAAACAGTAGACTCCTGTTCATACTTGCCAATTGTAGAATGATATCGTTTCCAAAGAAATCAGGTTACAAGAGTCCAGAGAGCCACTGGAGAATAGTGCAAAGGGCCTAAGAAGGCTGCAGTATATTTTCAAGAATGGCAAAGTTAAGTGTCATAAGTGGTGTCATTTGGGGAAAGTATGAGCAAAAAAGGAAGTGGGTGAGACACGTCATAAGAGTAAGAGATGAAATAGAAAGGCAGCCTGAAGGCTGCATTTCTGTCCAGACCTAGATGAAGGTCACCAGCACTTTGAGCCGATTGTCTCTGGTGGGTCTTTTGGAAAAGATGGACAAGAATTGCAGCTGACAAAAAGATATGGGTGGAGTGTAATCAGTATCACTGGAATGAGTTGCCCATTTCAATGAGAATTCCAATTTAATAAGGTATGATAGAGAGAAAGGAAACATCCATACACCTATTCCCCAGTTTCCCCACAGAATTCCTTTCTCTTTCCTTTGCTAATTTCTTTCCTTTCTTTTCTTTCCATCTCTCTTCCCATTTAGAGATAAGTCACAAAGGTAGAGCAGGACTTGTCAAACAAACATGGAGAAGTTTGGATGATATGAAATGCTGTGTAATAACCAGGAAAGGTAGGTGAAGTCAGGTCAAGAAATGACCTGATGGAATCAGATCAATAATGGAATCAGGATAGTGTTTTATACAAGCTGTCAAAAATAAGCATAAGTAACTGACATTTCCCCTTCAGAAGCTAAGGGATTTGACCAAGGTCATCCAGGTAGTAAGCATCAGAGGTAGTATCGAATCCAAGTTCTCCGGCATATGATCCGGGGTAATTTCACTGTATCATGCTGAACCTACTTGTTTTCCAGACACTATTAGGGTTCTTCTCTCATGCAGTAGGCTGATGGTTCACTTTTTGGTATGGTTTCCCTCTAGTAAGGAAAATTAGGATATGAATGAAATTACTTACACATATTCTATAAGGGCTGTTGCTGCTATACTTGTTCATCTTCTGTCAGTCTTTGATTTAATACAAAAAGAATAAAGTCTAAAATAATAAGACTATCAGAATGATAGGCCCTTCATGATTTTCAACATAGAAAATTTTTTATCCTATTTTTAGAGTTGAAAGACTCTTGGGATGTTTGCAAAGTTCAACTTTCCTGGGAAAACTCGGAGCGTTCCTTTTATCACTCTACCAACAAGTATGAACTAAGAATCTTCAACGTACCCAGAAACATAATTGACTCTGCAGTAAGTAGCAATGAATAATCTTATCATTTGTTTTTGTGTTCAAGGAGACTGAAATTTAGTTGTGTCTGAGAATAGTTCATAACTGAGAAGTGAGGAAACTATGCAGACTGGGTTAAAGACTGGGACAGAAAACACTGGAAGATAACATTGGGTAGGAAGACTAGGGTCAGACTATGAGGTCAAAATTAAGCTGATGAATTTAGAAATGAACCAGGTAACAGAACAATAGGTAAATTATTCTTTGAAAATTTGAAAACTATTCCTCCCAAAGACTTTTTAAATAGTAAGACCCTTAGCAGCATTATGCAATGAAAGAGCCCTAGTTTGGATGTCAGAGGGCTTGGGTTCAATTCTGCCTTTGTGCTTACTCTCTTCATGATCTTGAGCAAGTACCTTACCTTCTCAAGGTCTCTAAATCCTCATCTTTAAAATGAGGGGGCTGGAAAGGATAACCTCAGACACAATGTTGTACTTTGTCCGAAGAAGAAATCACTGCAAGAAAAAGTTCCAAGTACCAAGTACCAGTTTTAAAGATGTAGCTGAAAAATTCAAGACAGCCAATAGATGATCCTAGAATAAAAAAGAGTAAAAAGATTCTTTCTAGAGATCCTTTAGACCAATACCTCATTTTACAGCTAAAATAGTTATACTTTTGTCTTAATCTCTGCCACCTTAATTAACATAGGAAACTAATCCAATCTGTGATTCTAATGATTTGATTGCCCCTCCAATGCTGCTAATCACAACCATTCCATGCCTGCCCATCCTGGCGCACTCTTCTTCATGTCCTCCTATCCCTTAGATAGAGGGGTTCTGCCCATTGCACTAAAGGCCTCTTTATTTTCACCCAAAACAAAATTTTGTAAGAAATTTCTCAGAGTCCTTTTACCTAAATTTTGATTTCCCCAAATCGAGGACCATCAGTTTTGGTTTTCAATACAAAGAAAATTAGACCTAGTAATTCCTTCTGATAGCCCACCAGAATAATTCTAGCAGCGTTGCTCTCTGCTCTGTGACCTCCAATTTCTGAGTCTGACTTGAGCACCATTACCCTGAACATACTTATTTAATTTAGCTCATGCTTGAATAAAGACATTAATTACCCTATGATGTCATTGGTCCTCTTTGAAAATGAATGACCAACAAGAAAGCAGCCATGAGGAGTTCCAGGCCTACTTTTGGATCCTTGGTTGGTGAATTCAAGTGATCAAGGGAGCTATATTCAACTAAATCAACAAAAAGGTATCCTTAATGCCTCTCTTTGTTGAATATTCTCCTCCTATGGCTAAGTAAATCTCTGTTTTTGTTATGACTTAGAAATGTTTCATTTTGCCCTAGTATTGAATCTAACCTAACAGGGAACTGACCTTAGACCCAGCTAAAAATATAATTATCAGATTTTTTTTGGTCGGGAATCTCATTCCCTTGGTTGTTGGATCTCTTCACTGTCCAGACATTTCAGCTAACTGAAATACCACTGGCTGGTCTGGGGTGCCGTATGTAACTAGTAGATTGGCAGTTTGTAATATTATGATGAATTCTTTTCTCCCCTTCCTGCACATGGAACACATCAGCCATACCCTCGATCCCTCATTCAGAAGGCAAGAGTGCCTGTGCCTCCAGACCGGGGGAAGTCTAATCCTTTAATAACTTTACCAGCACTAAGGAGTAGTGTCAGTTTTTTCTTAACTCTGCTTGTGAATAGCAAAAACAGACAAAATCTCCAGTAAAATATATGTGCATAGTAAAAATTATGACAAGAATCCTCTCCAAGATAAACAATCTGTAGTTCCATTACCTCGGAGAATTCAGCAATTTGGGATCCTATGTAGGCAGCTCTGACTCACGACTTTGAGTGATTCATGAACTAATAGTTTAAATTGTAACTATTTTAACAAACAAAATGGCAAATTTCCACTAAAATAATTCAATTTAATCTTTTAAAACATAAATCAAATAAATCAAATAACAAAGATAGATTAAAACATATGAAATATCCCACCTCTCCATGATATTTTTTTTCTTTTTACCAAATTAATATTTAAACAATTCAATTATTTTAAGACCTATAATTTTTAATTTAAATTTAGGTATATGGGAAAGTTTGTGTTATAAGTTGCTAACTAAAAATCACAGGGAAAGAAGAAATAATATGGAACAAGGAACAACAGAAACTTTAATGAATAAAACTCATTGCAACTTTTCTTTATGAGAGATTGAAGGGTCATTGCTAAAACTGGATGAATATCACTTCCACTTTCAGCCTCCTATCTCCCTTTTAACTTGTATCTGATCAAGTTTCTTGTATATTCCAAAATAAATATGCAGAATTATTCTCCCTTATGTAACAATGGTGGATGTTTTAAGAAATTCAGAAAAGTTACTTTACTGAACAAGAACTCTGGTCAATCAACGGAATGCTCTAATGTGCTTTTCAAGTATTATTTTGTATCATAGAGTAGTTATTTGCATATATGCTAATTTCTTCTACCTAACAGATAGAGAACAAGTACTGTATCTTATCAAGATTTCATCTCTCTTCTGGTACTAAATCTATACACAGTCAGAACTTCCAGTTTATACTATTCCAGTTCGGTGTGTGTTCACATGTGTGTGTATGTGTGTGTGTGTGTGTGTGTGTGTGTGTCCCTTTGGAGTCTGAGTCATTTACACATATCAAGATTTTAAAAGATGTATGTTGAATTGAATGCAATGTTTTTTTCTGTGTCCTAGAAAAACATGCTTTGTGAGGGGAAGAAAGAATTGGTGTTTTTCATTTCATCCCTATCATCTGACATAGTGTACTGGACAAATAGTCACCTAAAATATTTGAAAAAGTGAATTGAATTGAACTCCTAGTTAACCTGAAGGTATTCTTAGAGTGATCTATGTGTAGACTGGTTAAATGGATACATGAAAATGGATGCAAAGCGAAGTGAGCAGAGGTAAGAAATATACAATAATTATAATAGGGTAGATGGAAAGAATCATCACAAAATAATCAAATATTACAGAAGTATAAAAAACAAGCTTGGTCACAAAGAAGAGATATTGAAAGATATCTCCCTCCTTTCCTTTTGCAGAATTGGGCTTTTATGAATGAGGAACATTGGAAATAAAATCTGTTTTATGCATGTATGCAGTTGTATAAATATGTGTGTATATACACATGTATAAATATATACTAGATAGAGAAAAAGAGAGACAGTGAGAGCAAGAGCAAGAGAGCGAGAGAGCGAGAGAGCAAGAGCGAGAGCGAGAGCGAGAGTGAGAGCGAGAGCGAGAGCGAGAGCGAGAGGGAGAGGGAGAGGGAGAGAGAGAGAGAGAGAGAGAGAGAGAGGGAGAGAGAGAGAGAGACAGAGACAGAGACAGAGACAGAGACAGAGAGAGACAGAGACAGAGACAGAGAAACAGAGAGAGAGAGACACAGAGAGAGAGACACAGAGAGAGAGAGAGGGAGGGAGAGAAAAATAGAAATACTGGGTTTTGTTTTTTCTTCTTTTTAAAAATTTCTTTATTTTAAGGAATAGCAAACTATCTTAGAGGGAGGAGGGAAAGATTACAGAGGAAAATTTAGGATATGCAAGAACAGAATAGAGCTATGAATTTTTGATACTTTTAAAAAAAGAAAAATACGAGTATATTCTTCCCCTTCAAAAATAAATTGAGATGCAGTTGAAAATGATAATTTAAGAAGGAAAACATAAAGAACAGCAGTATTATTTTTTCTCCCTTAAATGGGAAAAAGTCTGTTTCTGAGGAAGGAATATGTGGGAAGACCTGGGTAAGGGAGGGGACAGTACCTTTTTCTAACATCTTAATGAAAAAAAAGTGAATATGCTGTTACTGGGATTTATAACAGAGAGGGAAAATAGTCATCTGAAATTTTCATCAGCAGATCTGCCCAGGCTATGTGGTTTTGGACTAATGTGGGGGTAGTCTTCCCTGGTTACCGTTAAGAGGGTAGGCAGTTCTGGGAAAAACCTCTGGTGTTCGATCATGCTTATACATTATTAGGTCTCAAGGTATGGTGCTATGAGGGATTTATTTTGATACTGGGACATCTAAGCTGCCAACTAGAGTTTGATCCACCTATCAAAATTGAAGTTTGTGAATGCCCCACAGGTCAGTATAAATAAAGCCAATGGCACCAGAAGTGATACACATATTATTTTCACCTAAAGACCATTCTTTTTTTATGATTAAATTATATTCACCATACTTTTGGGTTGACTCTCTCCAGCAGGCAGTACAAAAATCATGCTAATCACATAACAGTTTATCCTGGAAAATCTGATGCTAACCTGATCAAAAATACCTGTGTTTGTTAAATCTTAGTTATATTGTTTTAATATTATACTTCCATTTGTAATATTTTTGTTACTTTAATTCATTATTATTCTTTACTAATAAAATATATTTAGATAACAGTTTCTTGCCTCCTGAATTTCTATGTAGTATTTTCACAATATTCAATCATGAACCTAGTTTATTACTCTACTTTTGTCATTTAATTACTTTTTCAATTAAATATTTTCTATTTGTCATGATACTTAAAATTAACTTTAAGTTTTGTTCATCCAGTTAACTTTTCATACAACATCCTCATAAGGTAGGCACTGTAGTTATTATTCTATCAGCCACTGAATTAACTGATAAACAAGTACTTGATGAGTACCAACTCTATGCCAGGCAGTTTGCTTGGCACTGAGGATGTGGAAGCAAAACCAAAAATAGTTCTTGCCCTCAAGGAGTTGGCTTTCTATTTGGGACAAACAAGATGCACATCTGTAAGTACAGATGAAATACATATGTTCACAAATCAAATATCAGACAGAAGATTTTGTATTTGATCCTGAAATTAAAATTAAATTAAATTAATTTTGTACTTAAATTAAAAATTAAATTTTGTACTCAAATTAAAAACTATGGACTCCAACCTAGGTAATGTTCTATCATTGATCAACTATCGTTAGCCTCATTGTACCAATATGGAAACTGAGGTTCAAAGAGTTTAAGTGATTTTTTTCATGTCTAACTAGCTAGCATTCAAGTCTAGAACTGAACCCAGATCTCTTCTGAATTCCAATCTTATGTTCTTTTGGCCATATCACTTGTATTTCAAATACTTTAATGTATTGCTATTATTAATAATACATCTCACATTTGTATACTTTAAAACTATTTTACAAGGTGTTTTAAAAATGGTATCTCATCTGATCCTCAACAAAATTCTTATGAGAGAGGCAAAGCAAATATTTTATTCTTATTTTACAGAGGATAAAAGTGAGGCTTGGAGACATTCCTTGTATCCTATATCTCCAAAGTTATCAGTGCTCTCCTGAGTGTCCAATCCAATGGCCTTTTCTCAGTCATCATTCTTTCTGATCTCTCTGCAGCCTTTGACACTGTTGAGTCTCTTTTTCCTGATACTATTCTCTCTCTGGATTTTCAGAACACTACTCTCTCCTGGTTCTCCTTCCATCCATCTGTCAACTTTTGTCAGTTTCCTTTGCTGGATCCTCATCTAGATCATATCCACTAACCATAAGTGTCCCACAGAATGCTGTCCTGGGTCCTCTTCTCTTTTCTCTCTATATTACTTTGCATGGCTATTCATTAGCTCCCATGGATTTAATTATTATCTCTATGCTGATGTTCTCAAATCAACCTCTCCAGTGCAAATCTCTCTGCTGATTTCCATTCTTGCATCTCCAAATGCTTTTCAGACTTCTCAAATTTGATGTCCAGTAGACATTTTAAACTCAGCATGTCCAAAACTGAACTTATTAACATTCCTTCTAAATCACTCCCCCTTCAAACTTCTCTCTTCACCATCAAAGGCACCACCATGCTCCTAGTCCCCCATCCTCACAACCTAAGCATCATTCTCGACTTCTCATTATTCTCACCCTCCCCATATCCAACCTGTTTTCAATGCCTGTCAATTTCACCTTGACAATATCTCCCAAATACGTCCTTTTCTTGTCCTCTGCTATTGCCACAGCTCTGGGACAGGTGCTTAGTAGTGGACTATAGAATAGCCTCGCGGTGGGGGGAAAAGAGGGGGTCTGTCTGCCATAAACATCTCTCCACTCCAATCCATCCTCCATTCAGCTAATGAAGTCTCCTTCCTAAAATGCAGGTCCAATTATGCCACATCTCTACTCAATGAACTGTAGTGACTCCCTGGATCACTTTCAGGATCAAACACAAAATCTTCTGTCTGATATTCAGAGTTATTTGTTATCTGATGGCATTCTACGTTTCCAATACATACTTTACATGCTCCCCCCTCCACATACTCTTTGATGCAGTAACACTAGCCTTCTTACTGTTACAAGAAGAAGATATCCCATTTATCTGGCTGTTCCCATACCTGGAAAGTTCTCCTTTCTCATTTCTACCTACTAACTTCACTGGCTTCCTTTAAGTCCTAGTTAAAAACCCTATCTTTTGCAGGAAGACTTTCCCAGTCCCTCTTAACTCTTCTGCCTTCTCTCCATACGTTACTTCCTATTTACACTGTATATAGATTGTACATATTTGCTTATTTGTTTTCTCCCCCATTAGATTGTGAGCTCCTTGAGGGTAGGGACTTTTTCCTTCTCTTTGGAAAATGTCTGTATTAAATATAATTTCATTTTGGTGCAGTGGATAGAGCATTTGGCTTGGAGTTAGAAAGATCTAAACTCAAATCCAGCTCCAGTACTTATTAGCTGTGGGTCCCTGGGCATATAATTTATCCTCCCTCAGTTTCAGTTTTTCCAACTGTAAAATGGGATTAATACAGCACCTATCCACCCTCCTCCTAGGGTAGCTGTGAGGCTCAAATAAGCTAACTTAAGTAAAATGCTTTATAAACTTTAAAACACTATATAAATGCCAATTCATTGAAGTGGTAGTAGTTAATGGTAGTGATAGTAGTAGTAATAGTAGCAAAATGTGGAACTATAAGCATTAAACAAATTTATTAGGGACAGAAGGGGGAAAGGTAACCAGTTAGTATACAGGGTGTTCCTTTCATAATAAAACTTAAAACCGCAGTAAGATTTTTGGAACACTCAGTACAAAAGTATCACTAATTGTAATCTTTGAGAGACAAGTTTTTTCTTCATATTCCTAGTGCTTAGCACAGTGCCCAGCACATAATAAAAGCTTGTGGATTGATGTGTTATGTGTTCTTAATTAGCACAGTGCTGTAATCATCTCCATGATGTTCCTCATGTTGTCACCTTAGTCATATCCAACTCTTCCTGACCCCATTTGGGGTTTCCTTGGCAAAAATACTGGAGTGGTTTGTTATTTCCCTCTCCAGCTCATTTTAGAGATCAGGATACTGGGGCAAACAGTTAAGTGACTTGCCCAGGCTCACACAGCTAGTAAGGATCTAAGGCTGGATTTGAACTCAGGTCTTCCTGACTCCAAACTCAAGCTCCTGATGTTCCTTATGCACCAGCACAATAGGATTATCTTACCTTGATTTGTTGCTTTGTCACTAAAACTCAGTGAGTTGGTAGTGTCCATCTTGCTATTTAATAAAAAGTACAAATGATAAGTACAAGATCTAGGAGAATGCTTGAATATTAGTCTTCTAGGATTATCGCTCCAGGGTCATTTCCCTGTGAATCAAGCAAACCAGAAGTGAGTGGCTGTGAATGTGCTCTCTTTTCTAGCCAAGGTGGAAAGCTGCCTTGTTGCTCACATTTTTCAGTTCTCTCTTCTTCTTCCTACCTGCTTCTGGCATTCTTTCCAACCAACGGTGTTCTTTTCCTTTTGTTTCTTATTACAACATAGGTATTAGTTTTATCACTCATTTTGCCATATAACTGTGTGGCAACAACTTTTCTGGAATGTCAGGAAGAGAAGAAATTATGATCCAGCACCAAATGATCTTGCATACTTCAGTAAACCCAACGCTCTATTAAAATGTTTCCTCACTGGTTCTGAAGTCAGGCTTTCTCCTACCGCAGCAACTTAAAAATAATTTGGATATCAGTTTTTTTGCTTACTGTTGTGTTGTGATTCTTTTCTCTGTTGTCACAAGTATGAATATCAGGTAATTGGCACCATTCATTTTTGTAGTTAGTCGTTTTCCCGGGGTGCCAGTGACAGGAGAAATGTATGCATTAAAACAAGCGTGATGAAAAGTAGCTCTCTTTATAATTTCAGCCCAGCTGCTGTATTGATGGATACAATCTCTACCACATGCTCCAGGTGGCTTCTAATGCCCGACTCCCTGCAGAAACCTCTATTTGCACATCTTAAACCACTTATTGGATTTGAATGGGATTTTCCAGCCTGAGTGCAGTAACAGTGTTCACTTGTGTAATATTTGTAAATCCTGGCTTTACATTTCACTCACCCAACTATCTTCAGGAGGTGTGCAAAAGGGCCTTTTATGCCTCTAATTCCTGTCTTCTGAGCAGGTCATGTAAACTTTGGGCTGATACAAAGCACATAAAACATTTATTTTCCATCCTTGGCATGTCAATGATGTAAAACTCAATTTATCAGTCCTTTTTGAATGATGTACTTCTATCCTCCCTGAATTCATATAAAATTCATTTGAAAGCTTTGTAGTCAAAGTTCACAAAGGTTAACCTTTTTTTTTAAAAAGGATAATCACCTCAAAGAACTTTCATCAACATGTCTGCTGTTGTTTAAGACTTCACTTACTACTGTACCAGTTGCTTTGAATTATTGTGCTGGAGACCTTTGTTCAACGCCAACAAGACCTTTGCTTGACATACTGTAGGCTACATAATGCTGGGCTTTTATAATTATGGATGAACGCTGGAGAAGACTAAAATAAATACATTTCTTTGTGTTAGAAATAAAATGTAGCTCGGCAGCACCCAGTCAGACATTTCCCTCTGCCCTTTGGAGAATAGTAATAAAAATTTCAGGAGTTTGTAAGACACCAAGAGCACTATTCATCACCAATATGGATCTCATAACATTTAAGGAACTCAGTAACAGGTTGGTATACTAATTAGTGGGCAACAGCAAGCTCTTGTGATTTATTGCAAAAGGCCAGCACATGATTATGCTGCTGGACCACAAGTCAATGGTTTTTGTAGTGAGCCAAGACTAATTAATTGCACATCAATGAATTGGTAGAGCTATACACCACTTTTTATTCTCTTTAAGGAAACACCAATTCAAAAAGATAGACCTTCCAATGACTGCAGGTGTCTTTTGCTGAGGGACGCCAATGGTATGTACGAAAACTGCATAACAGCTGGGATAAACTTCTGTTCCCATGTCTTTTTGTGAAGGATGCAAGCTCATTCTGTCTTGGAGTGCTGCCTGCAAGTCAATATTCCCAAAGTGCTGGTTTAATCCATGACCTGAATTCAATAAATGCCTGCAGAACAAGGATTGATATATTTGATTATTTTGGAGTAGGATAAAGAATAGGAATTCTGACCAAAGGATTGAGATTAGCTTTTGAATCAATCTCTTGCCTATACTCATAAATCTACTGTATCTTCTTAAGAATTAGAAGCAAAGAGACCAAGTGTGGGCATGGGTGTGGGTGTGGGTGTGGGTGTGGATGTGGGTGTAGGTGTAGTGTGCCTTAATAGACCTGAAGAGCCATTCAGATCTTCTGGGTCAATAAGCTCAGTATCAAGTTGGATTTATATGTCAGACCATAGCTATTCTTTTTGAACTATTATTATGCTGGATTAAAAATCTACTTTCTGAAAAGTATCAAAAATAAAATCTATTCAATAAACAATATATGTTCTTTCTTTCAATTAGTATCTTCTGCAAAATTCACCTTAAGTTCCTAAAACCCAGATGTTCCTAAATAGCTTTTAGTGTTTGTTGAGGGAGTAACATGTGAGCCAGATATAAATTTAGAAATACAACTAGTATACTTTTCAGAAGCCTTGTTAAAATCCCTAATTTCATCATGAATCGAAACAAATATGTGCTTACCTAAGACGTCACTCTTTAGGAAGTACTACAAAATTCACAACCTATGATTGCTTATACAATGATAACTATTTAAACTGAAAACAAAAAGAAAAACATAGGGTTCGTAACTTTCTATATGTTACATTAAATATGCTTTGGTTAAGAGCTCAGGTATTGTAACCACTGTTTCTTTTTCAATTCCTGTCTTCTGGGCAGGTGACATCAACTTTGGGCTGATACAAAGCACATAAAAACATTTATTTTCCATCTTTGGCATGTCAATGATGTAAAACTCAATTTATCAGTCCTTTTTGAATGATGTACTTCTATCCTCCCTGAATTCATATAAAATTCATTTGAAAGCTTTGTAGTCAAAGTTCACAAAGGTTAACCTTTTTTTTGGAGTAGACATAATGTCAGTACGAAGGCATGAGAATTCCTTAATAAAGGATGCCCATAACTCAATTAGACTAGCCTGCAAGAACTGCCTCACCTATTGTCTCAAGGGCTCCAAAATGGAATCAGTTACCAAAGTAGATGCCAAACCATTTTCTCTGGAAAAACTAAAATGGGGCTGCAAAGGAAAGAATTCCCTGATGAATACATTGGATTCCCTTTTGAAGACTCCAAATTTGGATGTCTTCTCAGCTCACTCAGATTAAAGATACACTTTACTCACAGAACAAAACCTGCTTTCCTGGTTGCTTCCAAGCAACAAACCTGAGGAAAATTGACTTCCTGACAGGTATTCTTTGCCATTTAAAAATATATGAGAATATTTTTGTGTTGAAGTAATGCCCATGAGATGAAACTGTAGTTATCTATCAATCCAGATGTAACTATGAGGAGATGACACTTGGGTCACATTCCCTCCTCCCATGACAGTCACTTCAGGACTCTGCCATGTGCATATTTTCAGAACCACTTCATAGAGATTCTTCTTGTTCCAGTTCTCTACAGTCTCATGATGGTGATCATCAAAATATATGGAGCTTCAAGCCTGCACAAGTCAGAGCATCTTCCTAAGAATAACCCACTTATCACCTCATTATCCTTTAGTGTCATTCATGAGGAATTGTGGGGGTGGGAGGGTTCTCATTTATAATAATCCTAGAGACAAATGAATGTTAAGATTTCTTGAAACCACATTGAGAACACAGGCAAAGGAGGAGCCAGTCATTAGTTTAATGTCACAGGTCAAGGATAAACACTAAGAGACAGTATCACAGTGAAAAAGATAGAAGCTATATTACTATGTATAGGAGTGTGTGTGTGTGGGTAGATCATAACATAACTAGCAATACAACCAAATAGATGGCTATACAAATGATATCTACCAAATGCTTCCTCCTCTCTCTCCCTTTGAAAGGGATCATGATCTAATAGAAAAGAAATTGGACTTGAACTCAGAGAGACCTGAGTTCAAATCCTATCTGATCCTTGCTAGTGTCAAGACCTTAAACAAGCCAGTCAGTCTCTTTGCCCCAGTTTCCTCATCTGTAAAACAAAAGGATAGAACTTGATTATCTCTAAGTACTTTTCCCCTGCTAAATCCATGATAACTTTACTCCTAGTATCTGATCTTGAATACTGCCTTATGGATTAGCTTGGCATTAGGTAAATCCCTTAATCTCTCTCTCAGTTTCCTAGTTTCTTCATCCTTAAAATGGTGGAGGGATTTGGACTTGATGACTTCCGAGGTCCATTCCAGTTCTAAATCTATGTTCCTATTTTATTTGTTTACTTGAAAGATCTCAGAGGAGGGAGAATAGATATTCTTTGCCATTTAAAAATATATGAGAATGTATGAGAGAGGGAGGAAGGGAGAGAGAGAAAGAGAGAGAGACAGAGAGACAGAGACAGAGAGACAGAGAGAGGAACAAAGACAGAAAGAAAGAAAGAAAGAAAGAAAGAAAGAAAGAAAGAAAGAAAGAAAGAAAGAAAGAAAGACAGACAGAAAGAAAGAAAGAAAGAAAGAAAGAAAGAAAGAAAGAAAGAAAGAAAGAAAGAAAGAAAGAAATTAAGAAAGAAAGAAAGAAAGAAAGAAAGAAAGAAAGAAAGATGATCTATTTAATTTAGTGGCACTGGTTTAACTCAATTCAAAATCTGCCAGGAAAACCAGGATAGGACAAACAACTCTAGGGCATCAGAGCCCCAGATTCTAAGTCCCAGACACCAATGTCATGTCTTATCTATCCCTCCCAAGATAGGACATTGCTTTGCTTTGCTATGAACTTCACTGTGCTCATAAAACAACTAATCAAACCACAAAGATCTGTTTCTGCTCATCATGCACAGGCAGGGCCATGCTGATGAAAAGTGTGCTTGGAAGCCAGAATATGAGACTGTAAACAGCAATCTGTTGTGGGAATGGCTCCCCAGGTTGCCATCTTAGCAAGGCCTGTGCTTTCACATCATGGGGCCTGGAACGTTGGTTTTCTAGAGTTATGGGAAACAGTGTAACATGAGCTCTTCCTGGATGTCCATTACTCGCTTTTATGAAATATTTCTATTTTATTGTTGCCCTGAAGAAGTTGCCTACCCAGTACAACCTGAGCTTTCCACCTGTTTTGTGTGTTCATTCACAAAGGAAGAGAAACCTTCTGGGAGTGGGTTATGTGTGCAGAGCTGGAGGACATACCTGTGGTGCAGCAGTGGGATCATTCAACAAAGGAAGGACAGGAGAAGTTGGAGCCATCCCAGATGATGACAGACACAAACACGAGTAATTCCATAAAAACAGACAAACATGAATAATTGTATAAATCTAGAGTGAAAAACAACCAAAAGCATTTATATTCACACTTATGAAAAAGCCTTCTATCAGACTGAGAAGAACCAAAGCACCAGTTCATATTATATGAGCCTGCAGAAAAACAGAGATATTTGGGATTTCCCTAAGAATAAGAGACAGGGATGCAAAATTGATTGAATATTGGACTTAAATTTGGTTCAATTTCTGCTTCTCACTTTTAGTAGTTGAATGACCAAGGGCAAGTGATTTAACTGCTTTGAAACTCAGGAATTTTCCAAAATAATTAGGCTATAATTAGATTCTCATATACCTAGATGGAAGAGTGTCCTTGCTGATGAATACATAGATCCTCAAAATACTGACTACATGAACTAGGAAAATTCAAAACAATCAAACCAAGAAAGTGAAAAGCTGAGTCAGTTTCATGTAAGAAAACATAAGAAGGGGGATAATGTCTCAGAATTGTGCTCTCTTACTTTCCTCTCAAACACCTGCATTTAGGATACTTTGATTAACATTTTAATAATCCAATTATATTTTAGAGACAAATCTGTATTTTGGAGCAGTTTTCACATAACTAACATTAATTTGATTTTCCATGTTCTATCTTTCTGATACTCCTTTTTGTTTTCTACAATCTAGTTAGGGACCAACAAACCACACTTCCCCCACATTTATGCAGTCCTTTCCAAGTAGTGTGTTCAATCTTATTCATATTCATAATAATTTTGCCAGGGAAGTAGAGTAGTGTGCTCATATGCTTCAATGGCTCTAAGAGTTCATTGATTTCCAGTCTAGTCAATAATGCATATTATAGGTCAAGATGGTGGCATAGAAGCAGGAGAACTCAGGGAGCTCCCCCCATAACCACCTCAAATACCTATAAAATATTACTCTAATCAAATTTTACAGCTCCAAAACCCACAAAATGACAGAAAAACAAGGCTGCCACTGAAAGCAGCCTGGCAGGTGGACAGGAAGGGTGCATCACAGCTCTCTGGGAGCTGAAATCAGCCCAGTTTGAAACTACAGCTTTAGCCCAAGGGGACCCAGGACAAACCATGACTGGAGCTTTCAGGAGAACAGATCACCACAGCTGTGGCAGTTACCAGAGTTATAAAACCATGAAAAAAAAACAAGGAAAAAGTGAAAGATCAATGGAACTCAGCTAAATTTGGGGCAAAGTATGGCCCACTGCTCCCAGGGCAAGAACTGCTGCAGTGGCCCTGGAGCCGCCTCCACATGACTGCTTCAGAGCTCCTAGTTTGCAGATGGGGGAGGGGGGAAAGTGATAATTCAGAGGCTAAGTGCTCTTGCCTTAACCTGCCTAGATCCAGAGTGTGGTCTTGGATGGTAGTCCTGAGGTGCATGAACAGTGAACCAAAGCTGGTGGGGGCTGTAGGGACTGTGGCCTCCTAATAGCTCTGGCAACTGCAAAAACCCCACCAATTTGGGATGGAGATCTCCCCTCTGAAATAAGAGTTCTACTGAGCCCAAAAATCAAGTAACTGACTGGCAACATGAGCAGACAAAGGAAGAAAAATAAGCTCAGCAATCCAACTTTAGATTCCTTTTTTGGGGACAAAAAGGATCAAAGCATGGAACAGGAGGAAGACAACACAATCAGAACTCCCATACCAGAAGCTTCTAAGAAAAATGGAAACTTATTACAACTTATAGAGGAACTTAAGAAGAATTTTGAAAACCAAATAAGAGAACTGGAGGAAGATAAATGAAAATGATGCAAGAAAATCATGAAAAGACAGTCAACAACCTGACTGAAGAAAATAACACCTTAAAAAATAAACCAACTCAAATGGCAAAAGAGGCCCCAAAAGCCAATGAAGAGAAGAATGCCTTAAAAAGTCAAATTTGCCAGATGGAAAAAGAATCTCACAAGCTCACTGTAGAGAATAATTCCTTCAGAATTAGAGTGTAGCAAATAACTTTATGAGAAATCAAGATAGTATAAAACAGATCCAAACAAATTTTAAAAATGGAAGGCAATGTGAAATAACTCATTGAAAAAAATCACTGACCTGGAAAATAGATCCAGGAGAGACAATTAAAAAATTATTAGACTACCTGAAAGCCATGACAAAAAAACCCTAGAAATCATCCTTCAAGAAATTCTCAAGGAAAACTGCATGGAAGAATGGAAATGGCCACATATTAAGCACCTATTGTATGTCAGTTTACAAATATTGCCTTGTTTGGTCTTCACAACAGCCCTGGAATGCAGGTACTATTATTTCCCACATTTTACAACTGAGAATACGGAGACAAACAGAGGTTGAATGACTTGTCCAGGGTTATAGAGCTAGTAGGTGTCAAAAGGGAGATTTGAATTCAGGTCTTCCTGCCTCCAGGCCCCTGTGTTGACACTTTGTTCTAACTGCTGTCACAAACAAAATATTTTGTATCCAATAGATACTTCAAAATATTTATTCAATCAGATTGAGTTATTTTCAGTTAAACTAATATTTCATATTGTTTTATTAATGCGGATCCTGTGTTAATGTATTTATATATCAAATGACAGTAGACTGTGCATTAAAAGATTACCTCAGATTGCAGGAGGTGAGAATAAGGGTAATAAATCAGCTTATGCAATCCCCTGAAAAAGTCAAGCTTTCTTGCTCATTGCCAGTTACCAATAAGGGTAGCATTTCATATGCAAGAGAATGAGGGATATGTGATTTTACACTTGGTATCATCTGCCTATTCTTACCCCAACCCCGAATGTTGCCTTGAAGTATGACTATTGTCATAGGCTAATCTGAATTCTTATTCCATTTTATTCTGCTCCTTCCTGTGGCCATGACTACAGAACACAACCAACATCTACTTCAAAGCTATTCATTATTACCCCCCTCCTTCCAAAGGGAGGAAGGTTTCTGTTTTGTTTTGCTTTCTGAATAGGGTTTCTAGGAGCCAGATATAGCATAGGAACATTTCAGTTGGCATTTCGTTTACGTAACTGTAAAGTCAAGTCCAATGTTTATATCTGTGTTCCGAAAAAATGACCTCAAGATAAGAGGATAATAAATGCTATTAATAAATAAAATATGAGAACAGTCAATGTTCTAGGTTTTTTAAAAAAAGTATTCATATGTATTGGCAGACCAATAGTTATAAGTATATTCAGCATTTAGTTGGAAAACCCAAACATAGTATCAACTTCACTTTGATCCCCTCTTGATCCGAAAACCCCATTGATTTACTCCTTCCTTCCTCCAGTCTCTGACAATGACATGACCCTTCTCCTTACCACAGTCCCTCTATGGGTGCCTTCAATTCTATCCCCTTCTGCCTTTGCTAGGATATCACTCTGACCCTTTAATCTTTAGTAGCTCCCTATATACTGGTTCCCTCCCAGCTATTCCCAAACACGACTAAGTCTTCAAATGTTTAAAAAAAACCACAAAAATAACAAAACCCCCTACCTCTCTCCACTACCACCCACTATTCCCTTAAACTTTTTTTTTTTTTTTTTTGCAGTTTCAATTTTAATTTATTTTCTTGGCCACATCACTCATTTCCACAAGGTCTTGAGCTACAAACCCTCTCCCCCTTTTGTCCCCACCCCCCAGCCCAGAACACCGATCACACTGCAAGACCCCTCCCACAATCTGCTCCCCTCTATGCCCTCCTCCAACACCTCTCCAGCTTTCCAGCAGGGCAGGGAGCTCCTCCCTGCCCCTGTCTCTGCATGCACCACTTCCCAGTTGCATTCAATTGTATAGCTTTAAATACTAGATTCTTGCAATTCCTCCCCCGTCACCCACTCCCACTGGGAAGAGCAGCAAGTCAATATAGGCTGTACCTGTGCAATTACACAGAACATCTCCATGGTGGACAAATTGTGAGAGGTCAATTGTATGTCCCTCCTTCCCATCCTGCACCCCCCCCCCGTTCTGCTCTCCACCCTGTCCCTGTCCCCCCACTGAGATGAATGTTTCCCACACCCCTCCCCCCACCCCG
>CM053594.1:119399395-119428471 GCA_028646575.1 Pseudocheirus occidentalis | reverse complement strand
CCCACCTTCCCCTCCCCTCTGTCATCCTACTTCTCATCCCCGTCCCCCCTACTCTCCTGTGTGGCAATTTATGTCATTCCTTCCCTAAGCCAAATTCAATAAGAATAAGGTTGACCCATTCCCTTTTGCCTTCCTGTTCTTCCCCTCTGTTGTAACAGTTATCCCTTGCCTCTTCTATGTGAGATGATTAACCCCATTCTGTCTCTCCTTGTCTCATCTTACTCTAATCCTCTCCCACCTCAGAATTTCACCTTTAAAAGTATCATCTCTTCCTATTCAATTGATCCTGTGCCCTCTGTGTACACATAACATGCACATACTCAGATATGTGTTCATACACATATATAACCCCTCCTACATAAACATATGTGTATGTATACATACATATATATGTATGCATATGTGTATGCATGTATGTGTATACATACAACACATTTATATTCCCTTCACCTATCCTCATACTGAGAAAAGTTTTAATAAGTTACAATTACCATTTTACCATGTTGGCATGTAAATAGTTCAACTTTGATAAGTTCCTTATGATTGCTTTTTCATGTTCACCTTCTCATGCTTCTTGTATTTGAGTGTCAAATTTTCTTTTCAGTTCTGTTTTTTTCAGCAAGAATGTTTGAAAGTCCTCCACCTCAATGAATGACCATAGTTTCCCCTGAAACATTATACTCAGTTTTGCTGGATAGGTGATTCTTGGTTTTAATCCTAGCTCCCTTGATCTCTGGAATATCATATTCCAGGCCCTTTGACCCCTCAGTGTAGAAGCTGCTAGATCCTGGGTTATCCTAATTGTATTTCCACAGTATTCAAATTGCTTCTTTTTGGCAGCCTATAATATTTTCTCCTTTATCTGGGGAATCTGGAACCTGGCTATAACATTCCAAGGAGTTTTCTTTTGGAGATCTTTTTCAAGACATGATCAGTTAATTCTTTCAAATTCTATTTTGCCCGATGGTTCTAAAATATCAGGGCAATTTTCCTTGAGAATTTCTTGAAGGATGCTTTCTAAGTTCTTTTTTTGATCATGGCTTTCAGGCAGTGCAATAATTTTTAAATTGTCTCTCCTGGATCCATTTTCTAGGTCAGTGGTTTTTTCAAGGAGATATTTCACATTGCCTTCTATTTTTTTTATTTGTTTGGATTTGTTTAATAGTATCTTGTTTTCTCATAAAGTCATTTGCTTCCATTTGCTGCACTCTAATTCTGAAGGAATTATTCTCTTCAGAAAGCTTATGAGATTCTTTTTCCATCTGGCAAATTTGACTTTTTAAGGTATTCTTCTCCTCATTGGATTTTTGCGTCTCTTTTGCCATTTGAATTAGTCTATTTTTTAAGGTGTTCTTTTCTTCAGTCATGTTGTTGACTCTCTTTTCATGATTTTCTTGCATCATTCTAATTTATCTTCCCAATTTTTTCTCCAATTTGCTTATTTGGTTTTCAAAATCCTTCTTAAGATGCTCTATGGTTGCAGGCAGTCTTCATGTTTCTTGGAAGCTTTTGGTGCGGGAGTTCTGACTGTCTTGTCTTCTTTCCATTCCATGTTTTGTCCCCAAAAAAGCATTCTAGAGTTTGGTTGCTGTTCTTACTTTGCTTCCTTTGCCTACTGATGTTGCCAGTGAATTACTTTATTTTGTTCAACTCTGTGGAACTCTGCTTCCAGGGGACAAAGCTCAGTTCCAAATCACTGGGGTTTTGGCGGCTGCAGGAGATTTTGGGAGGGGGCTATTTTTTGCCACCCCCCCAGCTTTGGCTCACTGAAATTGCCCCCCAGGACCACCACCCAAGACTGTGATCTGGATCCAGGCCACTCAACACAAGAGCACTTAGACTCTTAATGATGGCTTGGCCCCCCTGCAGTCTGCAGGCCAGGAGCTCTGGAGCAGCTACATGGAAACAACTGCAGTGCCACTGCTTCTGCTGCTTCCTTGCCCTGGAGGCAGTTCAGCTGGACTGCTTTTCTCCCCGAAATTTAGCTGAATTCCACTGACCTTTCACTTAGTTCTTGTTTTTTTATGGCTTGATAATTCTGGAAATTGCCACAGCTGCTGCTGATCCACTTTCTTAAAGGCTCCAGCTGCCACTTGTCATGCCAGCCCCAGGGCCAAGCCACGGTTTCAGGCTGGGCTGGTTTATGTTCCCAGCCTGCTGAGATGAGCCTTTTGCACCAAGCTGCCTTCAGCGGGAGATGTGTTTTTCTATATTTTTATGTGAGTTTTGGAGCCCTAAAATTTGTTTAGAGTCATATTTTATAAGTATTTGAGGTGGATATGTGTGAGCTGCAAAACCTTGCTGCTTCTATGCCACCATCTTGGCTTTGCGCCCCCTCCCCCAGGGATAATTGTTAAAATGGAGGGGAAGAAGAGGAAGGCAAAATGGAATGGGTTAACTTTACTGTCATTGAATTTGGCTTAGAGAGGGAATGACATTCACACTAAATTGAGTAGGGGAGGAAAGGGATGAGAGGGGGGATGATGGCAGGGAGGGCAGGTTGGGGGAAGGGTAGTTAGAAGCACACACTTTTGTAAAGGTACAGGGTCAAAGTAGAGAATAGAATAAATGGTGGGGACAGGATAGGATGGAGGGAAACTTAGTAAGTCTTTCACAACATATCCACTATGGAAATGTTTTGTACAACCTATATTGAATTGCTTATGTTCCCAGTAAGGGTTGGTGATGAGGGAGGAAGTGAAAATATCTGGAACTCAAAGTTCCAAAATATATATCTATACAGATATATATAGATATATATGCATATAATATATATATACACATACATATGTATATACACACATATATATATACACACATATGTATATATACATATTTTACATTCAACTGGGAAATAAGATATACAGGCACTGGGGCATGGGGAGATCCATCTTGCCCTACTGGAAAGTTGGAGGGGGAATGGGGAAGGATATAGGAGAGAGCAGATTGGGGGAGGGGGTATATATATATATATATATATATATATATATATATATATATATATATATAGTTTTGGTAGGTAGGGTAGGGGAAAGACGGGGAGAAAATCTGTAACTCAAAATCTTGTAGAAATGAATAATGTAAACTAAAAATAACATTAAATTTAATTTAAAAGAATAATTTTCTCTCTGCTATTCATTTCATTTATTTAAAAAATCCTAATTTTAAATATACCAATAAATGTGTTTATCTGCTATTTTTTAAAATGTTTTTTTTCCTAAAATCTTCCTCTTCCTTCAGTGACCTGAAGGGTATAGAACCACTTATGTTCTCTCTTGAAAGTGGAAACCAGAAGTTCAAGATCTTTTTTTTCTCCAAAGCTGGAACTAACTTATAGAGGAATAGAGCATAGGTTGATCAATATCAACAAAAAAGAAAGGTTCCATACAAATGGACTTTGGTACTATATCACATTTTTCATCAAATTTCTCTCTCACTTCATCCTTAGCAACTGACATTTGCACAGAAGTTGAAATTTTCATTGCGGTCTTTTTGCAAATATTTAGTATTAGTATTAAAACATGTAGTAACTAAATACCCTGTGAAATAATATTTTTGTTGCCTTTGAATGTACAACAAAACAAATCCCACCAATTCCTTTGTTTTCTATGAGTAATCCTATTTCTCTATAACTTTATTGTTCTGGTTTAATTTACACCAAGGATGTCGAGACTGATGTGATCCAGCTGTTCTTACAATATGTCCACTCATTGATCACCATGCAAATAGTTTACATGTAGAGGAACAATTGTCAAATTAGAGTTTATTGACAGTCTAAAAATTATTTGATTCTTAACTGTCTGTTTTCCCATCGTTCTGCCATCATCACTGCAGAAGCAAAAGAAAGTTACGTAGGATTGAGAACCATTTACAACTTTATGGATTGGCTTGTCTCAAATGAAAGCAACGATAATGATGTCATAACAATAAGTAGCCAACCTACTGATTATGTGCCTCTCTGTAGTTAGCTAATTTGATAAGGGGGAAAACCAGACTTAGTCTGCTTAGTACTTGAAGCCTTTCTAATAGAATCTATCAGAATTTCCTATCCACTGGAATAACCTTGAGAGTCTGAGGTTCTCTCTGTTCCAGAATGTGGTTTTGCAGTAGGAATTTGTGAAATTTTATCATTTAAAAATCAATGGAAAAAAGGACACATTTTTCATAATTATAGATCATGGGGGAAAAAATCCTTAGCCAAACAAGAGAAAAAAGACATCATAACAGATAAATCATACAATTTTACCAACATAAAATTAAAAAAAAACTTTGAATAAAATCATCAGAGCTAAAACAAAAAGGAATTTCAGAGTGGGAAAAATTTTTACATCAAATATCTCTGATGAAAGATTTATGTTCAAGATATATAGAAAATTAACAAAAATGTATAAGACCAAAAATTCTTAGTTGTCAAATGACTTTTGAGGGAAAAATTTCACAAACTATCAACAACTTCATTTTTAAAAAAATCCTCTGTATAATAAAAGAAACACAGATTAAACAATTCTAAATTTTTACTTTATATTCATCAAAGTGGCAAAGATGACAAAAATAGTAGAAATAGCCAGTGCTGGAGAGATTCAGGAAGACAAACACACTAATACCCTATTGGTGGAGCTGTGAATTGAGTCAATTATTCTGGCAAACAATTTAAAATGTCGTGATCAAAGATCTGATACCAAGTGAATTAAGCAGAACTAGGGAACGATCTACACAATGACTAGAATAATATACATTCAAAGATTCCGAAAGGGGGCTGAACCCTAATTAATTGTAATAACAATTACAGCCCAGTCAATAGATGGTGAAAAATTCTTTTCTCTTCCAAGTAAAGAGGTGCGGGGTTATAGATAGAGAACACTGCAAATATTGTCAGATGTAGGCGAAATGTCCATTGTTTCTTTCCTCTCTGTGTTATGAGGGAAGGTTCACTGTCATGGAGAAGGGTGGCAAATTGGGAAAGTAGTATAACATAAAAAAACAAAAGGCATGAATAAGACTTTTTTTAAGGCCTCTGGCACGTCACAGAAGAACCTCCCCACTGGTTTACTGAGGCCTCATATCGTTGTTACAGGAAACAAAGTCTTTCTTTCTGAAATTAGAAAGACAGAACTTGGGGTGGCTAGGTGGCACAGTGAATAGAGAGCTGGCCTTGGAGTCAGGAAATCCTGAGTTCAAATGCAGCCTCATACACTTAACACTTACTAACTATGGACCTTGGGCAAATAACCCCAACTGCCCTGCCTTCCCCCTCCAAAAAGCAACAAACAAACAAACAAAAAAAGAACACGAAATGCAAAGCTTCAGGGAGTGAAATATTAACCTAGAGTTGGGAAGGTACAATGCAAAGAATGCTGGAAGCCCAATGACCTCAATTCAAATATTTGCTCTGCCACTAAATATCCCTTGTGATCTTAAATCACAAGTCACTTAATCTCTCTTGGCCCCCATTTTGTCTTCTGTAAGACCAGTAGTTTGAACTTGTAAGAGCCCTTGCTCTAAAGTTATGATCCTATCACTGAAATAAACTGGAAACAGACCCACAAGAAGTAAAGACAGAAATCTCATAGGTTTCTTCCCTATTTTAACGTAACAGGGGTAGGGAGAGTTAAAGAGTAAGTAAGCACCTTGTGAGGAAGAGAGATTTACTTTTAAAAAAAGAGAAAAGGTTATAGAGGACATTCAAGAAAACACTCCCATGACTTTACACAGATCTTCTCTAATGTGGCATGAGGGAAATCACACTCAATTTGGAGTCAGAAAACCTGGATTCAAATCCCAGGTCTGTTATTTACTTCCT
This sequence comes from Pseudocheirus occidentalis, assembly GCA_028646575.1. Classification (NCBI taxonomy): domain Eukaryota; kingdom Metazoa; phylum Chordata; class Mammalia; order Diprotodontia; family Pseudocheiridae; genus Pseudocheirus; species Pseudocheirus occidentalis. The sequence goes on along the minus strand of CM053594.1, from coordinate 119,422,671 downwards.
GTGTAACCATGGAGAAATCACTTCATCTCTGAAAGCTTCAGTGGCCTTTTTCTATAAAAGAGGAGGTTGAAATAGATATCTCTCAGGTAACATCTACCTTTAAAACCTTTTGACACTTTACTATTTACTTTTAACCTTCAAAACCATAATGAGAAATAACATTTGTGGGAGCAGAAAAGGGAGATACAGCTTGATAGAAATCTTCATAATCGCATGTCATTAAAATTTTTACTTTCCAGAATTTCCTTACTAAATTGTTTCCATTTAAGCTAAAAACCAGTGGATAGGAACTATTTGTTTAAGACCAAATGGCAGAAACTGTGATGAACTAGATGTTAGGACATCTGGTACTGCTACTAACTGACTTTATATTGCAACTCAAGAGAGTTTCAACTTTTAGAGACCTCTGTTCCTTTATTTATTGAATGAAAGATTACATAAAATGACCTTTATGATCTCTTTCAGTTCTGAAATACTGTCTGTGTCTTTTGTCACCAGTTTCATCTGAACTGGTACTATGTCTTTCTGTACACATACAGTATTCTACTGTGCGATGGTAACTTACTGAAGGAATGAAATAAACTTATTGGATGGTGATGCTAAGTGGAGATGAAGAGAAGGATGTTCTTTCATTGGCTGAAATTAATCCACAAGTACATCAATGTCATCTTTGTCAGTCAAAAGTCTATGCAAATTAAGACTTGTGGATTATACCTTGACATTTGAAAAGAGTATTATTGATTTTTGTAGATTTAAATTTAAAAGCACCCATAGTGGACCTTTGGGCATAAATATACAAAATCAATACAAACTATTAATAACTAAAATGGATTACCATCTCTATAAGAAGAGAATGCCAAACTGAAAAACAATGGGAATAGTAATTTAAGACCTTCCATAATCTATCTTCACTTACAATTGCAACCTGAGTTTATTTTATTCCCGGCACAAATTCTGCATTTTTGCTAAACCAGACTAATCTCCATTCCCAGTCCTGGATATTCTGTATTATCTTTGTATATCTTCACAAAATATTCCTCAGACCTGGTATATAAATCCTCTTCCTCTCTACTTCACAAAATAATTTTATTCCTTCAAGGCTCAACTGAAGGAGCAGTAGGAAGAGACTTTTTCCCTTAACTCTCCCAGACCTGAGTTTAAATGATGAGCTTTCAATCAAAGCTTTGCCACTTACTACCTTTTTACCTTAGGTAAGTCACTTAACCTCTCTGGGTCTCAGTTTCCTCTCAGTAAAATAAGCTATCTGTATTTTATGGTACCTTCTAGCTCTCAGCCTATGGTCTGATGTTGTAACTTCCCAGTGGAATGTACTGTAAGTTTCACAGAGAGCAGAGCCTATTTCAGTTCTGACTTTGTATCCCCCAAACCTAGCACAGAATAGGTATTTAATAAATATTTGTTAAATTGTTGTTTTTGTTGTTGTTGAAGGTCAGTAAAGTAATAGCGGCCTGTCAGATCTCTTGAATTTTGGAGTTCTAAGCAATAGTGGATTGTGCCAATGGATGTCCTAAGTTTGCCACTAATATGGTGAGCCCTCAGGAAAGTAGGGAAAAGGGATGCACCAGGCTATACAAAGAGATGAACCAGCACTGGCTCAGGTATGAAAACAGAGCAGGTCAAATGTCGATCATAATGGGACTGACCTTGAGTAGCCCCTGCATTTGTAGCCTGGAAGGAATAAAAAGACTCAGTTGGGGATTGGGGGGAAATTAGTAGGTTAGAGAACATCTAGTTCCAAAAAAAAAATTCACCTGAACAGATTGTCTAGACTAGGAAGTTTTCTGATTTACAGAGAAAAGTCCATGACTAGCCTTTCAGGGGCTTGAATAACCTTATAGATTTCATAGACCCCATTCTTAAGGAAAATTAGAGACACATTTGGTCCAGCATTAGTGTCAGTATGCTACAAAGTATACCTTAGTCTTTAAACATAATCACACAGCTTATAGAGCTCTTGGATAGGATGAACACTTGTGTTCCAAGTTATAGTGTAGTGTCCAACTTTATTCTTTTATGAGTAAATGTTAAAAACACTTCAGGATTGAGGAAAAATGTTCAGAACTCATAGAGCAGTTTAGCAGTGGCCAAGGTCTCATAGTTTCATGCTCTTGCCCATCTTTTATCCATACTTTTGCTTGGTCAATCTGTTAATGTGAACTTATTCATCAATATATTGGAAAGGGAGTTCATCACATTATATTCTGCATAGAATTTATTGGCATGTTGCTGCTCAAATGGTAAATTCTACTACTTCCTAATGTCCCCTAAATTAATCTGAAATTTCTTTCTACTTATTTGCCCTTAACCCAGAAATAGCATGACTGTTAATTCTGAGGACATAAAGCATAATACCGCCTCTCACATTGACTCTTTGCGTGTCTTTTGGCAAATCACTATACCTCTTTAGTCCTCTGCTTCTTCAATGATAACAAAAGGGGGTTGGACTGAACGAATTCTAAGGTTCCTTCCAGGTCTTAGATCTATTATCTTTGTCTTCTATTGCCTTTTCCAAAGAAATCAGTTATCAGGTAAGTGATTTCCTCATCCAACCAACCCCTGTAGAAAAGAGAATGTCCTTCTTTGTCTTGGGGGCATTTTTTTACCTAGTTCACCAGGGAAAATTAATTGTTTTGAAACCAAGCTTCACCACCACAATGAAAGCCAAGGTAGTAATTTAGTACCAGGTTGAAAACAAGAATTATTTATAAAAATCCTGAATAATACATAACGTTTAACTCTGACAACACTAAGATGTCTTTGGATAACAATAATAAAGGAACAGTAATGTAGAAGGATACCTTAGAAGATATTGAAAAGAATTCTAGGTGACTAGAATTATGAAAGAGCATCAAATATAAATGAATGAGTTATCTGAAACACTAAGTAATTCTGGTTTTAGTGAAGTTCATTGGTGTGGGTATGATTAAGCATTCCTTTATTTCATTATGGAAATGCATGATGATACACACTATATGGATTTAAATTAGATCAAGGCAATATGGGAGTTGGTTTCTTTTCTTAACAAATAAGAAGAATTTAAAGAACTAGATATCAACATATGGGTCTGTACCAGTCTAGATCTTAGAAGAAATGTACATAAAAAGGCTATTGTATTGTTTTATTTTTTTAATCTTGTAGCTTAGATGAGATTTCCCCCCTTCCTTTCTCTTTTTCTTTCTCTCCTCCTTTCTTTCCCCCTCTCCCTCTTCTTCTTGCTCTTCTTCTCTCTCAAATCTTTCTTTGTGAGCTCAGGTAGAGAGCATTAGCATGATTTGTCCTTGGGGGAGGGGGAAAAGTATGATGGTAATTGATATGAATATCATGAGGAGATCCCAGTTAATATTTTAGTAGTAGTAGTAGTAGTAATTAATAATAATAACTGAAGAGGACCAGAAAACAGAGAACTGACTTCAGAACTAGGAACACATGGCATAATATCTGACCTCTGACACACTCATAGTGGCCCTGGTCCTTAACCTCAGGTAACTTGAAGACAGTAAGCTGCAAAGAAAGTATCAACCTGTATTGGTAAAGAGAGTTATTTAAACTTTAGCTCCATACTGTGCTGAAAATAAACAGACATTTATTTTTCTAGTATGACAATAGAGAACTTTTAATGTACGGTGGGTCATTACAGTATTCAGGAAAAAGCTATAAGATAATAGATAGTAGTTATCTTTGTGATATACTGGACACTGTTTCTTTTTTTTTTTTTTGCTTTTTGGTGGGCAGTTGGGGTTAAGTGACTTGCCCAAGGTCACACGGCTAGTTTTTGTGTTAAGTGTCTGAGGCTGGATTTGAACTCAGGTCCTCCTGACTCCAGGGCCGGTGCTCTATTCACTGCGCCACCTACCCACCCCCTGGACACTGTTTCTTAACTAAATATTGATTACTCTGACTTTCCATGACTCATTCCTGTGCTTTGGCCATGAGGTCCAGAGAGGATGCTAACTAGGAGATGCTATTTGTCTTTGAGCTATTCCTAAATTCAGAAAATGGGCACATTCTGGATTTCCCAGATTTTATTTATTTTGGGGGCTAGAAATGTCCCACTGTCTCTTCACTCCTTAAGCCTCTCCATGGAAAGTAAGGAGTAGGGTAGATTAGATTAGAATCACAGGTTTAGAGCTGGGAGGGGGACCTTAGAGGACATCTAGTCTAATCTACTCATTCAGTACAAGAAGAAAGGGAGGCCCTGAAACATCCAGCTGACATCTAGGGTCGTATAGTTAGTTGATGGGAGTCATAAACTCAAATCATCCAAATACACATTCAGCTCAATTTCCACTGTACTAAACTGCCTTTGCAGTACTTCCTCTAAAAGGTCTGAATTGACTTCTTAAAAAGTCAAATCTCTTCTGGTTGTTCATCCAGATAGAAAGTAGCCTTTCCCATTCCCACTCCTTCTCTCTCCTCCGTTTTAAATCAACTAGGACTAATTCCTGTCTCCTTTATTAGACTACCTACTCTTGTCTTACTTTCTTAGACTCTTTCTAAAAAGAGGGAACTCAGACCTGTCACAATGAGTCTTTTGCTGGGAGTAATTTATAATTATAGTTTCTAGAAACTGAAGGAAGAAAATTAAAGGCTTAAGAAAAAAATGAATTTCGCAATTCCAAAAATTTAAAGGACATTGAGTTTTGCAACTCATCTGAGTGCAAGTCTTATCTACATGTTAGATATTTGATTAACCAGCTTTTACTGATCTTTTGCTAATTAATATATCTACAATTACTTGGTTCACTTTGTAAATTATAAAAATAAGTATATTTGGAGTGAAGCTGAATTCACTAAATTGTTGATGACTTTGAGATAGGTCTTACCAACTTTGAATCAGAGGGATGGCTTGGTGAGGGAGCTAATCATCTTGGGAGTGTAATTCAGCTAAATGCATTCATTTCACACCAAGGGAAGAGGGACTCCGATCCCAAATGGAAGATGCATGTAAACAGGTTCCCATCATCTGCACACACTGCTACCATGGGACTGGGTATGATGTTTATTTGTGTACATTTTGGAAATGTGTGCAGAGGAAGTGAGGCCCAGATCTGAAGTAAGAAGTGCTGCTTGTGCAATCCTAGAAGGGGAAACCACACACGGCCAGATTTGAACTGAGAAAAACTGTTTAGAGCTGGTACCTTGAATGTGCAGCGAGCGCCACAATGGTTTTTAATAATTACTGTGTGAAAAGCCATTAGGGTAAATACAAACAAGTTGCTTTTCTTCCTCAATACTAATGACCCTACCCAGGACAGAGCTGGTAATAGCTTTCTTCTACTGTGGATATTTACAAATTCCTCACAATCTTTTTCCTTTTTCTTTATGGTCTTTTCAGAAGTCCACTCACTCCATTAAATGTTACTATAAATGGGGATCCAACTTCATGTACTACTCTATAATCCCCGGCCCCCAAAGTTTCAGCAGAATCATTAATCAAAAACATTAACATGGTTGGCCTGGGGTTCTTTTTGTTGGAATTTTTAAAGCCACTGACTTGTAACCAGATTTTAAAATGACAGGATTTTTTTTCCCTTGCTGCATTCAGTTCAGTCCAAAAATAAAAAAAATAAAAATAAAAAGATGCCAGATGTCATGAGGCCAATAAGCAGGTGGGCCGAAGCTTCTGTACCAATTCAAATTGGCCCGGCATCAAACCTGGTGGGTATAACCTTTAATTCACTGCTTCCCTGGCACCAGATCTGGTGCCATCTGCTCCACTTTGCTAAGCTGTGCTTGTTTCTGTGCAGGGACGATGCCAACAATGCAAACTGTCTCCTACATGTGCAGGGAATCATCAGTGCAACTAGTTTTTCCAGACCCATATGGTGGCATCTGCAAATACACACTGTCAGCATCGCTGCTTGTACCTCCCTGTGAGTTTTAAGAATGGAAGGATGGAATGCTAGTTCCTAATTCACAATGGAAAGGCTGGTGGAAAAGTTTGTCTTTCCTTTGGGGCCCTTCTTGTTAAGGTCCTTTAAAGTCAGTGCTCGTGGCTTATTAAGACACTTGACTCGAGCAATTAAAGAATGGCTCTTAGATGGATACCAAGAGGGAATCCACCCCACATGTGTTCTAGCTCAATGGAGATCAAAGTCTTACGTATATTTTATGGCTGGTGCTCAAGAGGATGTAGTTTTCATCTCCCTACATTTCTGCTGGTGCTCTAAGTACAGCACTGCACAGGCATGATGGTAATACCAAGAAAGACCTCAGTTCTCTCCCCATCAAGGAAGGCATCAGAAATATTGTTGGGAAAGGAAAAGAACATGCACTGTTCTCCCTCCAGTTGAATAGGGCCTACCGAATAGAGCTGAAGCATGTGCGTCATTTCTGAACTCCCAAACCCTTTGAAAGAGAAATCCTCTTATACTTAGCTGGATGGGACATCTCTATGGAAACTCTTGCATAATGTGCCATTTGTTTCTCTCTCAAACTCAGAGACTGAATTTTAATGCTTTGCCAATGAACTTGCTCTGGATGTTACAAGTCATAGGATTAAGTTAAAGAAACTTGCACCTCCTTTCTTTTCACTTTCTTCATGATGAACTTGCTCAAGAGTAGAATTTCAGTTGACTTCAAAAGTTGCTCACTTCAATCCCTGTTGCAGAGCAAAAGTAGCACTGACATCCTTGAATTTACCTGTGCAAAAAACAAACCAACCCAAACCTCTCCTCTGCTTTTGTATAGTTGAGAAATGTAAAAAAAAAGCTTATCTAAGTGACATGCTTTAGTTTCTCCCCTCACCCCTAAGGTCCTTGGAGGCAGTGGCTGTATTATTTTACCTGTGTGATTCCAAAGCTTAGCACATTATATTATTACACCTGGCAATTGCTTAAAAAAACGTTTGCTGAATTTTATTTTATTACTTACTCTGAACTCGTTAACCATTCCTAAATGGCTGGCTGACTTAGAAAAAATGCCAACAATTCAAGGGGAGAGGGGACAGTTCAATGTAGATCAAACTGGGGCTTGGCTGAGTTTTTAAAATTTTCAGCCAATTGCTTTGGTATCATTTAGGTGCAACTTTCATGTCAGTCTCTCATCTTTCAAATACAATTAGGGTGTTTGGGCAGATGTGTGGTGGCATTTGTTTAAAGGAACAATTAATTCTGTGCTATTGGAAGTATTCTATACCAAACACCTTAAAACTCTCAAGTATAAAAGGTACTATTTGCACTCTGTTAACACCACACTCTGTCTGTGATATTTCTGCATATATGGGAACTCCTGATTGCTGGATTCGTGATCCCAATACCATCTGGCAAGATACAGATCTGGAGCTACAAGGCAGAATCATTTGGGGAAGAGATCTGGGTAATTGCTGTGCAATATTTATCACACACTCATTTCAACATGTTAATTCACCTGAGAAATGTTAACAACTTAAACTAGGGAAAGAATTAATTCTAAAACCTTTAACTTACTAGGGAGGTAAAAATAGTGAGCTGTAAGACTTAGAGGAGGAAGGTAGCATGCTATAGCTTCATCACAATTCAAAACACACAACCCTCCAGAAGAAATCTATCCATGAAATGGAAATCACAATGATTGAACATATATCCAGCCTTTATAGAATAACTACTTAACATTCAAAGGATTTGGATACCATTCAAACGCCTTTGGAACCCTACTTGTAATCTCTTCTTCACTCAGCAACTGAAATTGCTCCAAATCCAGCCCTATTTTTTCCCTGGCAACAAAAAAGAAAGGAAACTTAATACTGTAACACCTGCTATGGTGAACCTTTCCAGCAAAAAAATCTAGCCAAGAGTCCAGGCTCAGATGCTGGACTAAGAAGTACATTTTTTCTTTAAGTCAAAAATTTTACCAAAGGTGAGAGCTATTAGACTCAATGAGAGAAAGGGTCAGAGAACAGAGAAAAGAGAAAACCAAAAGTGGAGTCAGAAATATGAACTCTTAATACTAGACACACACACACACACACACACACACACACACACGGCAGAAATGCTGAAACTGAAGATTTAGGTGGGAGATGGAGCCTAACACAAATGAGTGCCAGAAAATGAGCACTAGGACCAGTTACCATGTTGAAGTGTTAAGAAGTTATTTTCTGACCACATTTGTAATAATAATTCATGCGTATATAAGCTCTTAGAGGTTTATAAATGACTTTCATCACAAAGGTATTATAAGAGGTGAGTAGAGTGTGTTTTCCTCCATTTTAAAGGTGAAGAAACTGAGGCTTATAGGACTTGTCCAAAGTCACATGTGGTCAGAATTGAGAATCAAACCCACAATTCCAGATTCTAGGTCAGGGGTGGGGAACCTGTAGCCTTGAGGCCACATGTGGCTCTCTGGGTCCTCAAGTCTGGTCCTTCAGTCAAAGGGCTGTACTTGAGGACCCAGAGGGACAAGTGGTCTCAAGGTCACAGGTTCCCTGCCCCTGTTCTAGATGTGGTTGTTGTTGTTGTTGTTGTTGTTTTTTCAACAACAGGCTTCTAAAATTCTTGTCAGATATCCTTAAAGAAAGTTCATTTCTTACTTCCAGCCATGAAAACTCCTCCTGCATTTATAACCTTTCACAACCTAGCTCCAGACTACTTTTTCAGAATATTATACAGCCCTTTCCCCAAAACACCCCCCCACACACAGTAACACCCCTCACGTACACCATGGTATACCATGATACAGACAGACTTTTATAATATTCTTCATTTATTGTTATCCGTGTATGTATAAAAATCCATCCTGTGTCTCCATGCCTATAATTATACTGGCTGTTTTACATATCTAGAAGCCGCCCATATAGCTCTGGGAATTCCTAATTTCTTTTAAGACTCAGCTCAAATCCCTCCACTTGTGCCTTTCTCCAAAAATCACCTTGCATCTTTCCTCATCTACTTCTATATGTATGTGTTTTTCATTTCAATTTGATTATAAGCTCCTTAGGAACAAAGACAGTGGAGCTTTGGATATTTTATCCAGGCATCTAGCACAGTGCTTGGCACATAATGAGGATAATAATGATTATTCATGAATAATGTTATTCATGATTGCTATTATATGTTTACTGAATAATTGATTTACTTATTTTGTCTACCCGACCTCTGACAATGCTTCAAAGAATGAAAATGGAGCATAAACCTCAGCTTTTAGGGGGAAATAAGAAGACCTGACTCGAGGTGAAAGCTGCTTAGAAAAGGTCCATATCTGAACATTCAAGTTCCACCTGATTTCACACCAGAGCTGCCACTTTGTCTTGAGTTGGGTTTCATGAGGCTAAATCAGCAAATTTGGTTCTCTGTGACTATGGCTCTCAAATGCAGTCAGGGCTTTCAAACAGTTAAAGAGCTATAATTTTTACAAAATATTTACTTAGGAGAAAGCAAAATGATCTTTGGAGGACCTGAAGAAGCCCGCTCTTATTTCCTCATCCTAAGGATAGCTTTGTATATTGGAAAGTCAATAGATGTTTTTGTCCTTCTTTTTCAAGTAGGCCAATGACATCACAGGGTAATGTCTTGACTTGCCTGTAAACTGGATTTAAGTGAGGCAGAGTTTCACAAAGTCATAGGCCTCACTCTCTCTTCCACAGTCACCAAAGTCCAGTGGCAAGACAAAAGTCCAGATGACTAGTGATGGCCTGGGCTGTAGTGGGTGATCTTGGTACCTTCAATATCTGACCAAGCTCTTTATAGCACCTCCTTCAGTTGCTTTCACATCTTTTGAAACAAGTTGTCCTCATCTGCCCATTCCAATGTGGGTGGGTGTGGAGGGAGGAGTCTTCACATGCTTGGCGTAGTCATACCCCTAAATCACCAATGGGGTTAAGGCCTGCTGGTTACTCTTAAATCAGGTGTGACCACTGAGCATGGTATAGCTAAAAAGTCAATAGATGGATGCAAAATCTACTGATACAGGTATTATGAAGGGGGAATATGCAATCTAGACAGAAACAAGTCTTCCTTGAGGGTCAATGCAACTTCTGTCTCCCTAATTTTAATCTTTCCTTTAGCCCTAGTTTCACTACTAACATTAACTATGCTAAGAGTTGGAGTGACATATTAAGACTTGGTATTTAGAAAGATTAATCTAGCCACAAAGTATAAAATGAACTAGAGGGAAGAAATATTGGATCCACAGAGACCATTTTCAGTAAGAAGAGATTGACATAACTCAGGTATTAAGTGCAAGAGTCAAAACAAGAGTGGTGGCAGTGAGAATGGAAATAAAGAAATGTCACAATATATGAGGTTTAAAATAACTATATATACATACACATGCATATATACATAATTGCACATATATGCACATACACATAATTACATGCGTATACATGTGCATGTATACATAATTACATGTATACATATATGCGTATATAAAGATATATAAAATATGTGAATATATGTAAATATTTAAATCCAGAAGGCTCTCCTTAAGGTTCCTCTTGAATGATTACCAGTTTTTCTACTTAATTATTTATTATAGTCATGACAAGGAAAGGACTGCATACTCAAAATTCATATAATGAAACATTGTAGTAAGATTAAATTGATTAATATGGTTTTGTGCAATTATAAGTGCATGCAGGTATGTGTAAGTTTGTAATACATACATATGTATATATGAATATGCATGTACCAGATTTTGTGAGTCCCATAAGAAGGTGGGAGAAGGATGCGAGTTACTACATGCATGCATACATGTATACATACATACATACATATTCACATACACACATATATCTACACACCTGTGTATATAGATGCACTTCTTTCTATACATAGAGGCTTACATAGATGAATATATACACATATATACTTATATATGTACATCCACATATAGATCAATCAATAAATGCCATTAAGCACCTGCTATGTACCAGGTACTGGATCTATACATACAAACATATATGTTGCCACTAATAATTAATGTCATAGTTTCATTTAACCCATTAATATCAATTAACTTTTGCCCAGGGATATTTACTAAGAAAGTAAGCAAGAATAGTTTCTTATCTTTCATTTCTTGCTACCAAACATCTGCTTCACCAAGTTTAGTTTCTTATCTTTCATTTCTTGCTACCAAACATCTGCTTCACCAAGTTCCCTTCTAAATGCCATCTAGCCAATGACTGGGAGAATCTACATCTCTGCTACCACTGGGCTTTGGGACCTGAGCTTATTCTCCTTCCCATCCCAGCAATGACTGTAGATCCTGGACTTCTGGAACTCGCTATACCAACCTTTAAGAAATCAGAAGGTCATAGCTATCTCTAAAAACCCACTTAAATTCAAGGAGATTAGACACAACATAGAGAGTAGTGTCAGGGCCATATGCTGGTGGATCACCTGACATGGTCCTAGTGAGAGAGGAAGGCCTAAGGCCTTTCTCTTCACACTGGATTTAAGCCTTGTTTCCTCACTTGAACATGCCAGGCAGGAACAAGCCATAGGCAACAGGCTGTTCCTGGATGACTAATGACTTTTAAATTCAAACCTCTTCTGGCTTAGCAGTCCATAAACAGTTCATCCTTTCATCTCCTAGTCAGAGGATTTGACTTAGTTAAAGGATGTCTGCTTATGCTTAATCAGGGGAAGATCCCTGCCTTTGCACATTAACACGACTTTTTGAAAGCAAGACCATTGGCCTTTTACCCATGGACTGGCAGCATGCAGACATTTCTGGGTACATTCTTGGCATAGAATTCTTTTGACTAAAACATTTCACATTGTCCACAAACATCAGCTTCTAGGAGAGGACTTTGATATCCATGAGGATCTTGGTCATTTGTGCAGGCGCAGGACATCCTCTGAGATGCTAACAGTGAATCCGGGCACATTACAGCACCCCTTCAATGAGATTTGTAGGCACTTCAAAGAAATTGGCCAAGCCATCCACGAAGGACAGTTGATATGAAAAAGACACATGATCAACATTAGCAGCACCTAGCATACTATTAGTAATGACTTATGAGCTTGTTGACTATATCCTGTCTAGTTAAAGGATCATAAATTTAGAAATAGAAGTGACTTTAAAGGTCATTAATTTCTATCTTCTTTTTTTTTTTTTACTGATGAGAAAACTGAGGTCTAGAAAAGCTGAATACTTGTCCAGCGTCAAAAACTAGATAGTATCTGAGGTAGAAAATCCCAAATGTAAATAAGTAAATAAAGTCATGCAGAACATTTTCTCTCATCATATCTAAAATCCTTTCCAGAAATAAATAATTCTGAAGAAATATCTGGAGGTTGTGATGCCTCCTCACTTTGCCCGAGTTAGATGATTGAAGAGGATCAATCAGGTAGAAGGTGAATGGGGATTAGCGTCAAGGTCATGGACACACAAGGGAGGGGAGAGAATCCAGGGAGAGAGTGGCTAACAGTGCAGGGGGGTCAAGAAGGGTGAAGACACTGGAGGAAAAGGAGGAGAGTGGCAGAGGATATTGAAGTATTTTGAGATGAGGAGAATGGGAAAAAAGAGACCTCATTTTTTTTCAGTAAAGTAAGAGGAGAGAGAGAGAGAGGATGTAGGTAGAAATGTGGAGGGAATGAGGAGGAAAGGAAAGCTTTGGAATAGCTTTGGTGGAGAGTGAGAGAGGCAGTCAAGTAGGGAGAAATAAAAAGACTGACTATGAGACTTAAGGGTGTTACTCAATCACCCCTTCATCCAAAATATTATCTAAATTTAATGATTAATTTAATGTACAAATAATACATTAACTAATAATTGATTGAATAATTAATGATGATTAATTTAGTTAAATAAGTGATTTGATGTATACAGCTTTACTATAACACCTCTGTGGTTAAAGGCCATATACAATCTGGTGTCACTCTATGGACAGAGCCTTACTTCATATGAGTTGTTTTCATGTACTCTACTAGACAACAGATCTAGGCTGTTTTCTATTTCCACAATACAATCCTAACTTTGTCCTCCAGCCTCTGCATACTTATTGCACAGTTTTCAGAGCCTATGTGACTCTTTGCCTCTTGAATTCCTGTCCTCCTTTATAATCAAACTCAAATCTATCCTTTTCTATACAGTCTGGCACACCCTGTCAGTTAGAACCAGTTTTCTGAGATCATAACATGGCAATTTGCATATCTTTATGGAAATTCCTATGCAGTATTTGGTATTATATTATCATCCTGACTGGATGTGACTTTTGTGAAGATAGGGATTATGTTTTATCTAAATTTTTTTATCTCCACAAGCACTGAGTATGGTGCTCTACACATAGTGACTATAAAATAATAGATGGAAAACTATTTTAGAAATAAACATATACATGAAGACATTTCCTCTTGATTATCTCATTTATAAAGGGTTTAAGGAAAGGAAATAAACTTCAAAAATATTTAAGTTTTTTTTTTTAGTAAATCAAATTCATATAATCCTTTTAATTAATGAAAAATTACAAAATTCAATTAAATGAATTCCTCAGTATTTTCCATACGTGCTTATAATGTATTTGGACAGTAGAAGAAGGATTAAAACTATCACTTTACCAGTCTAGGGAACTCCTAGAGAGGAACTCCTGCCGACAGCCCAGTTCAGCACTTTTTTCTGTAATGTGTAATCCTGGAGAGTTCCACAGAGCATTGAGAAGTAACTTGCCTAGGGTCACGTGAGCAGTATGTGTCAGAAGCAGGCCATAAAGCCAGGTCTTCCTAACTTTGAGGCTGTCTCTCTGTCCACTACAACACACTGCTGTTATACTTATTTGTACGATTTTCATTTCTAAGGTAATGAAATGCAATTCAGTTGGACAAACATTTCTCAAGAAGCTGGTGTAACTGACCGGTCTATATTACTCTAAAGGTTGCACAGCACTTTTTGCACATGGTCTAATTTACTTCTTACAATAACGCTACAACACGGTACTACAGTAATTACTACCCCTATTTTTCAGATGAGAAAACTGAGATTCACAGAGATTATATGATTTTGACGTGATACTGGTGTTCTTGCTGTTCTTCAGACAATACATGCCAGCTACTAACTCTGGACATTTTCACTGACTGCCCAACATACTGGAAACTCTGTTTCTCCTCATATCTGCCTTCTAACTTCCCTGAATTCCTTAAATTCTAAACTAAACTCTTAGTGTCTTCCATATGAAAGTAACTCTAATGTGTCCTGTCTGTATCATGTTTGTATATAGTTGCTGACATGTTTTTTTCCCCATTAGCCTATGAGCTCCTTGAAGTCAGGGACTGATTTTTGCCTTTCTTTTTATCCCCAGTGATAAGCACAGTGCTCGGCATATAGTAGATACTCAAAAACTGGTTATTGGCTTGACTTCTTGACTCTTTTCCCATGGTACTATATGCAAATCATCATCCTAAGGACTATATACTGGGGAGAAAAAAAAGATGAAACAACAGTCTGCCTTCAACAATCCTACAATCAAAAGGCAGTGCAGGGAGAATACAAGCATAATATATAATACAAAGTCATTATATGATTGTTCTATAATATACATTATATAATTCAAAGTCATTATATAATACAAAAGAGCTTTGAAATGGCAGTCAGAGGACCTATGGCCAAATCCCAGTCCTAACTTTTTATTAAATCACTTAATCTTTCTACGTATCAGTTTCCCAATCTCTAAAATGAGAGAGTTGTACAACATGACCTTTGAGGTCCCCTAATGACACTAAAGTTATGATTCTGTGGAGACATAAGGCAAGAAATCAAAGGAGACGCCCAAAGAAAGTGTTATGAGCATGAGGAATAGGGGATGATTTGTGGATAGAGGAGAGGGATTTCAAGGTAGCATAGGACAGCAGAGAAAGCTCTGGATCCGGGGTCAGGAATCCTGTGTTCAAACACTGGCTTTGCCACTTAGTACCTCTATGACCTTGAACAAACTACTTCATTTCTATAAGACTCAGTTTCTCTATCTGTGAAATAAAGCTTGAGTTAAATGGCCTCTTACTTCCTTTCCAGCTCTAAATCTATGAGCCTGTGACCTTAAGCTTTTGTGGAAGAGGTGGCACCTGAGTTGGGCTTTGAATGATAGAAGCAGAGGTGGAGGGAGTGAAGAATGAGGGAATCCATGCCAAGCATTCAGTGACACCAAAGCACAGGCATGAGAACTGGAAAGGCAGGTCAAGGAGAGAAGATTGCTAATCCAGTTTGAATGAAATTCCAAAGGATATGAGAGGAAGAGGTGTGAAATAGGGCACAGAAGGTAAGTCAGTCATTGATTTTGAATGGCTACCAAATTCTAAACTCCTCAAGTGTAGTGACCCTTGTTTGTTTAGCTTTGTATTTCAGTGCCAACTATTCTGAAGATGACAAATTAATGTCTAAAGAATTTAATTTAGTTTATGTAAAATTGGCAGAGGTATTTTGATTAGGAAAAAGAGTATCATTTCTACTTTTTTCATGTCAAGATCGTTTTTTAATTTTGTAAATAACTGGCATCAATGTGGTTTTTTTTCTTATCTTATTGGCAGTGAGCATTTTTAAGAGCTCAAATATCACTTAACTCTCCCTCTCCATGTCTTTGACAAGTAAAGCCAACACAACCATGCCCATAAGATTATGACACAACAAATTGCTCTGTGAATCTTCCATTTCATTTTATTTCAGAACTAAGTTATTGTTGCTGATGTTTTAACACGGGCATGTAGGGCACTTCTGGGAGACTGGTTTTCACTCAATTCCAAAAAGAAAGGAAACTTAAAGATCAAACAAAACATTGCATTATTCTTCAGGAAGGAGGCTGCCAACATGACTGAGACAGGAAATTGACCAAATACATACTCAGTACTGTTGAACAGCAGTTTTGTTTTTCAAAAGATACTTGGCTTGCAAATACTCCCTCTTGTGATCAAAGACAAAATCCAGAGCTTTAAGGTTAAAGAAAAAATGCTACAAGCAGCCAGAAAAATAATTCAAGTACCAAGGACTTCTAGTCAGGATCACACAAAGTAGCAACTGCCACTATAAAGGATCTAAGAGCTTGGAACATGATATCCCAGAAGGAATATATACATACATATACATATATATAATATTATATTATATATTTATACATATATATGAGTAGAAAAGGATATGGATTTATAACCAAGAAAAGCCCAATGACACTAAATATAATCTTATAAGAGGAAAATAGACTTTTTAATGAGCTAGATTTTCAAGCATTCTTGATGAATAGACCAGAGCTGCAAAGAAACTTTGGAATGCAAACACAGAAGTAAAGAGAAATAGAAAAGGTAAAATTCAATTAATAACCATGAGAGACTAAAACATGGGGAAGTAATTCCTTCCCTCAGAACCCTGTCATCATCGAGGGCCATAGAAGGAGGCTAATTAGACAGAGAGCATGGGACTGGATTCTGTTACGTCTTGATGATTTTAGAAGAACTTTAGGTGGAGAAAGAAAGAGGAAGAATGGAGAAAATTATTTCAGGTAATTAGGGTATGTAAGATGAAATACAATCAAAGGAGGAAAAAGGAGGAAGAACACTGACACTTGAAACTCATTCTAATTGGAATCAATTAAAAGAAGAGAAAAAAGAAAATAACACAGAATTGAGTCCAGATATATGTTTCACTATTTCACAGGGAAATGGGGTAAAAAAGAGAAGGGAGTAGAGAAAATAAAAGGGAGGGTAGATTAAGGAATGGATTAGTCCTAAGCAATACAAACTCTAAGACTGTTCAAAAATATTTACAGCAGCACATGTGTGTATGCATGTGTGTGTGTGTTTTGTGTGTGTGTGTGTGTGTATTTGGACAAACAGGCGTGTCCATGAATTAGGGAATAGTCCAATATGTTTTGCTAGATAAGTGCAATAGAATATTACTGTGCTATAAAAAAATGAAGGAAATGGTTTAAGAGAAACCTCTGGAAAACTTTTGTGAACTGATGCACAGTAAAGTGAGCAGAATGAAGATAGCAATTCATACAATGATAATATTATGAAAACAAATTACTTTGAAAGATTTAAGAACTGTTATTGATCAAGACAATGACCAATCACATTCCAGAGTGCTCATGATGAAACAGACTAGTCAATTTATGATTTAGAGGCATGATCAATGTGGGTATTTGTTTTCTTTGACTGTAGAAGTCAATATCAAGTGTTTTGTTTTCTTTTGATTTTATTGGTGGGAGTAGAGAGGGGATAAGGTTGGAGAGCAGGAGGAAAAGTGTTGCTAATATAAAAAAAATACTCCAAAATAAATTTCATGGTCTCTGATCTCAAAGGGAGCTATAACATGCGTACAGATAAGTACAATTCAAGGTTTAAAGTGACAAAGAACAAGTGTGAAACACCAACACAGGGTCTTAAAAGAAAACTCAAGGAGAGAGAGAGAGTACACACATACCTGTCCCTTTTGCAATTATTAAGGGAAATTCTTAAATTATTCACCCCAGGGCTCTTCAATGAAGGCATCTGAGCCTAGAAAAATGTTCTTGGGTTGTTTGGTCATTTCTCATCTCCTGCTCTTTGATAACTTATAGTCATGCTGTGTGTGTGTGTGTGTGTGCACATTTAATCATTGAATATAGTGTTCACTGAAAAATCTTATTTTAATACAATGTACTAATCTAGCAGGTGCCACACATCTGTAAACTCCCCCGCACTTGTTATAACTTGAAGTCCTATCTGATCAAAATAAGAACAGAAAAATATACTTCTGAAGAGGATGACAACCAGATTGCAGAAAATTTAGAAGAAAATAATTAGAGGGCATTTTTAGTCAATGAAACAGTTTTTTCAAAGAGTTTGGCTGAGAAAGGAAAAAGATACATACTATTATAGGACAATAACTTGTAAGGATGGTAGGGTCTATTGAGGGTGATTTTAAGGACAAAAGACAGGCATGTCAATAATAGATGGCAGGCTAATAGAATGAGAGAGATTAAAGATGAGAGAGAGAGAAAGAGAAAGAGAGAGAGAGAGAGAAAGAGAGACAGAGAGACAGAGAGACAGAGACAGAGACAGAGAGACAGAGAGACTGAGAGAGTAATATATACAATAATACAGAGTCAGGTAGGTGACACAATGGATAGAAGGCTGAAGTGGACCTTAGGTCAGGAAGACTGGAACTCAAATCTAGCCTCAGATACTTCCTAACTATATGGCCCTGGGCAAGTCACTTAACTTCTGCTTGCCTCTCTTCCTTCCTTCCTTCCTTCCTTCATCTTTCTTTTTTCTCAACATTCACTTTTATAAGATTTTAATATCTAAATTTCCAAGCTCCCTCCTCTCCCCTTCCCCAAGATTGTGTGAAATCTGATATAAGATTTACATGTACATTCATATTGAACATATTTCCATATTAGTCAAGTTGCAAAAGAAGAATCAGAACAAAAGGGAAAAACCACAAGAAAGAAAACAACATAAGACAAACAAAAAGCAAAAATAGTATGCTTTGATCTTCATTCAGACTCTATAATTCTTTCTTTGGATGCAGATAGCATTTTCCATCATGAGTATTTTGGAATTGTCATAGATCATTATATTTCTGAGAAGAATTAAGTCTATCAAAGTTGGTCATTGTACAATGTTACTGTGTTCAATATTCTCCTGGTTCTGCTCACTTTACTCAGGATCAGTTCATATAAGTCTTTACAGGTTTTTTTTTTCCTGAAATCTGCCTGTTCATCATGTCTTATAGCACAATAGTATTTTATTACATTAATATACCACAACTTATCCAGTCATTCCCCAATTGATGGGCATCCTCTCAATTTGTAATTCTTTGCCACCACTAAAAGAGCTGCTATATAGTATTTTTTGGTCAATGTGGATCCTTTTCCCTTTTTTTATGATTTGTTTGTTATACAGGTCTCAGTTTCTTTAATTACAAGATGGAAGTAATAATATTTATGGTTGCTTGTGAGGATCCAAGGTGATAATATTTTTAAAGCACTTAGGAAAGTGTCTGGCACATAGTAGGTACTTAATAAATGCTTTTTCACTTCTCCTACCTCACCCATAGCACTTCAATTATCAGTATTCACTTGCAATTTCAAACACCTTGAAAATGACAAAGGATGAGAAACTGAACAAAAGAGGTCCTTGAGCAATCATGAAAAACAGCACAAATTTCATGCACTTTAGTTATAATGGGATCCCTAAGACCTTTAATTGGAGTCTTTGTTCTTCTGATAGATGGGATACATTTAACTAGATTTCCATTCCCAAATAAAGTGGAAGTAATAATTAATAATAATAATATAGTCATATGTATATAAACATGTGTGTCTATATGCCTATCTATGTATAATGAGGCAATGCCATACTAATAAATTTAGACACTCAGAGCAGAAAGAAATTACAGTGATGGAGGAGACAAGAAAACTATTAAAAGCAGATGCAAAATGAGGAACTAAAAAAGGATTTCAGTTAGGGGTCATTTAGTAAAGGAGTTATGTTGCTGGGAACATTATGATAGCTGTAAGATAATCACTATTTTAAAACAGAGTATAATAATGTTAATAATGTGACCCTATGTCCATAATAAATAGTCAGATCTTGTCAGAATATTAGTTTTAAGAAAGTTTATATTCCAATTGATTTTATATATACACACATGTGTATATGTATATGTACAATATATACACATATGTGTATATATACACACATGCATACATACACACAGGCACACACATATTTTAAATTGTTGCTTGGTGAAATAAACTGCATTTAACTAGAAATTCTCCTTATGGGAGGGGAAAGATCCTTCTTTCCATATAATAGCAGATGGATTAAGTAGCTGGAAATTATTTATTATCCCCTACCTTCTGAAAGGTGTTCTGGTGCTAGTAATACATACAAAAACAGGTTTTTGTAGAATTTTTACTGTACATCCCTGTCAGATAAAATCTTTCTATTTTTTCAGGACCTAACTTAGGTCCTTCATCTGTGAAGCCTCCTTCTATTCTTCCATCTGGAAATGATTGACATTCCTCCCACTCTTAATTAATTTCAATTCAACAACCATTTTGGTACCAATGGTAGCAGATTTTCAAAGACTATACTCATATGTAACCTAGGTGGGATAATCACCCTTCTTTTTAACTGCTACTAGCTCATTTCATTATTAATTTTCATCGTGGCTTCCAAGGCAATCAAGGAGCATATTCTCATCTAACCTCATAATTAATAGATATGTATAATCTTTCTTAATGCTTAATTGATTAACTCTGACTCCTTAACTTAGTTTATACAACAAACTGAACAAAACCTCTTTTTTCCCATAAATTTTGCTCATCCCTGTCTGTCCCAAATCCCCTAGTCTCATAGGCTAAAAGAGACAATATTATCAGCTATCTGATTTATTAAGTGTAACAAATACTAGAAAGGCATATTTAAATATTTCAACAATGTATCATAGTAAGAAAGATCACAGGCTGAGTCCCTTCTAATGAATAACTGCAACTTCTCCTCATCTCTGCAATTGCAGTCCCGCCATTCAGCTCTCCCAAGATGACAACGTCTTTCAAGAATTCTTCTTCGGACACCTTCACCACAGTTTATGCGTTAAACTCGCCTCTCAGGAAATATCTCATCAACCTTTCTAAAAGACTATTGTTAACTCCCTTAGTCCCTCAGGAAAGAAGTTCCCCCTTAATCCCTTCTCTCTGTACCTCACACAGTCTCTCTCTCCTCAGTCATGGCAATTAACAGGCTCCAGCTGACAGTTAAACTGCCACTCATCCCAAGATTCAATTCCCTCTTTAGGATGCAGTAATAGCATGCATCATATCTGTGGGAAGAGCATTACTCTTACTATATCCAAGGCACTGAATCGCTCTCCTGAGAATCCTTTTGACTTCTTGCGAACACAAAACATATTCCAACTTGTTTTACTGTTATTTGTGAATGTTTCTTTCACCTCTTTTAGATTGTAAACTCATTCAGGGCAGTGACTGTTATGAACATTGTGAAGACAACCAGACTAAATTAGATATGATTCTGAAAACTGTTTAATCACATGGTTTCATCCTCCCCACCCCACCTGCACTCCTAGGAAAAGATCTACTTTAGTCAAATTGTGTTGCAGAGCCCAAACTCCTGGTTTTGCAAACGTACCTTTTCCTCTTCCCCAGTTCTAACCACTGAGACAAACCATGCAATGTAGAATATATTTAATTTGCATAATATTCCTCTTGAAATACCCATGTGCCACCTTTTGAATCTTTGTCACATAATGAGAATTTGCAGGACGAGGTACAGTACAGTGTGTATATGCATTTGTGTAAGAGACAAACACAAACCCAGATGACAGAGAGAGGGAAGGAGAGGGGAAAGAAAGGGAGGGAGGGAGAGAGGGAGAGAAAAAGAGGGATAGAGAGAGAGAGAAAGAGAGAGAGAAAGAGAGAGAGAGAGAGAGAGAGAGAGAGAGAGAGAGAGAGAGAGAGAGAGAGAGAGAGAGAGAGAGAGAGAGAGAGAGGTACTGAGTATTCTTGTCCTCCCCTGGATGATAAATGTAGTAAGGTTGAAATAATTTGTTTCTCTTCTTTTTTTTTTGCCTCCAAAAGGGGACAGGGAGTGGGGGACTAGCAGTGGGTCCAGTCTTCTATCTTGCCTTTATTTAATCCTTTTCAGATAACAGTATTTCAAAGGCAAATATAGGCATGGATGGCTCCAAGTTAGTGTTATTTGGTCACAAATCAGCTTAGTCCATGACATATCCTGCAGTTAATGTGATCTCGATATAACAGTGGCTATCGTTTTTCCTACCATTTTTGTATTTCTAGGAACTAGTACGGGTCTTTCTGTGTAGAAATGTTCTATAGCGGGAAAAACACTAGGTTTTCAGTCAGAGCATTAGATTCATATTCTGATTTTGCTGCTTGCTAGTCACATGCCTTTGGACAAGTCAATTAAGTGGTATCACAGTTTCCTTGTGTGTAAAACAGAGGGTGCTGGACTATATGATCTTTAAGGTCTTTTTCTGCTTTAAATAATACAATCCTAGCATGGGCTTAGTATATCTTCCTTGAATATTATTTTCAGATTGTTATGCCTAGCTCCCAAAGCTACACATATAATATAATTAATATTGTTAACAGCATGCTTTCTACTGTTAAACTCAGAAGATATAAAAGCATTTCATAATAACTTATAAAAGCTACAATTAATAAGAATATATAAGTGACCATGTTGAAAAATACATGCATTTGTATGTATACATGCATACACATGTGTATATACACATACATGCCCAAATTTACATATTAAAGGACAAAAAATTCCACAGAGGAGTGACTGAAATAAAATGACATGGAACACTAGATTTAAAGACAGAAATTTTGGACTGGAATTCTGGTTTTGCCACTTACTACCAGTATGAACATTTAACCTCTCTGAAATTCCATTTTCTTATGTGTGGAGGTTGGATTGGATCTCCACTCTCTGTTGTTGCCTATGATCTAGCAATGTTTTTTGTGAGATCATAACTTGTAAAAAATACTGAGTAACTCATTTAGTTATTTTCATTCTGCTATCTTCATATCCAATACTAAAATATAAGCTCTAGTCTAATTCCATGAAAACAGATATGGAACTATGATTTCACTAGTATGAGTGTTCCTTCCACCACTGCAGATTATACACCCTCCATGTCTTTGTGCAATTCTCGCTTTGAGTTAGCCAGGCATTCACATTAGGCAGCCTTGTAGATAGAATCCTGCACCTGAAATTAAGGAGACCTGAGTTCAAACGACACATCAGATGCTTACTAGCTGTGTTAACCTGAGCAAATGCCTTAAACTCAGTCTGTTTCCTCATCTATTATTATGGGGACAATAATAACACCTATATCCTAGGATTGTTGTAAGAAAAAATGAGATAAAATGCTTTCTTTAAAGAACCACAGAAATGCTAATTATTATTTTTTTTAATTTTAATTTATTTTCTTGGTTACATCATTCATTTCCACAAGGTTTTGAGTTCCAAATTTTCTCCCCTTCTTGCCCCTACCCCTAGCCCAGAGAACATTGATCCTTCTGTAAGGCCCCTCCCACAATCTGTTCCCTTTTATATCCTCCTCCAATGCTCCTCTAGCTTTCTAGCAGGGCAGGGAGGGGCTCCCTGCCCCTGTCCCTGTATGTATTGTTTCCCAGTTGCATTTGATTGTATAGCTTTAAATTCTAGATTCTTGCAATTCCTCCCCTGTCACCCACTCCCACTTGGGAGGAGCAGCAATTCAATACAGGCTGTACATGTGTAATTACACGGGACATCTCCATGGTGGGCAAATTATGAGAGGCTGATTGTATGTCCCTCCTTCCTATCCTGCAC
>CM053594.1:119377351-119398895 GCA_028646575.1 Pseudocheirus occidentalis | reverse complement strand
TATGCACACACACATACATATAATTATTATCAACTACATGCGACTAGGAATTAAGATATACAGGGACTGGAGTAGGGAGACACTCCCTGTCTTACCAGAAAGCAGAAACTTAGAGAGGTGTTGGAGGAGGGCACAAAAGAGAGCAGATTGGGGGAGGGGCTTTACAGTGGGATCAATGTTTTGAATTAGGGGTAAGTGAAAGGCGGTCAGAAAATTTGTAACTCAAAAATCTCATGGAAATGAATGATGTAAACAAGAAAATACATAAAAAAATTTATATTAAAAAAAGAAAAAGGAAGGGAGGAAAGAAAGAAAAAAATCTAGCCAGTAAACCCCAAGCTAAGTGGCAGCTTCTGGTTATCAAAATTTACCTTCCTTTGGGGAGGAGAAGGAGAAAGAGGGGGAGAGGGAAAGGACATGAAAAGGACCAGGGTGAATAATTTGAGAAATGTAAACAGGAAGAAATTTGAGTTTCCACCTCACACCTATTAGATTTCCACCTCACACCAAAGCTGACAAAAGAGAAAAGTGACAAATGTTGGAGGGGCTACCAGGAAAACATATACTATTGCAGCTACAAATTTGTCCAACCTTATTCAAAACAATTTGGAATTATGCCCCCCAAAATCACCAAGCTGTCTATGTTCTTTGACCTAGCTATATACCAAAGAAATCAAAGTACAGTAACTTTTTTTCATGGTAGATTAGAAACTAGGAGACTGGTGTCCTATTAAGGAATGCCT
This sequence comes from Pseudocheirus occidentalis, assembly GCA_028646575.1. Taxonomy (NCBI): domain Eukaryota; kingdom Metazoa; phylum Chordata; class Mammalia; order Diprotodontia; family Pseudocheiridae; genus Pseudocheirus; species Pseudocheirus occidentalis. Next base: position 119,398,152 of record CM053594.1, on the reverse strand, counting down.
AAACAAATTGTGGAATATTAATGTAATGGAATATTATTGTGCTATAAGAAATGGTGAAATGGACAGTTTCTGAAGAAACTCATGAGATCTTTTTCGACTGATCCAGAGGTAAGTGAATAGAACCAGAAGAACAATTTATATGGTGATAACATTAGCCAGGAAAACAACCTTGAAAGACTTTAGAACTCCAATGAACACAATGATAAACCGTGAGAATGAAGATAACATATGTCACTCATCCCTTCTGACAGAGAGGTAGTAAACTAAACAAAACAAAAAGTAGAAAGGGACATGCATCTTTTGGCATGAGTAATGTGGGAATTTGTTTTGCTGGACTATGTAGATATACATTGAGGGTATTTTTTGTTTTGTTTTAATGCTCAGTGAGGGGAGGAGTAGGAGAGAATAATAAATATTTCTTACTTTTTTAATTAAAAAGAACAATATCAACAAAAAATAATGTGTTTGATCATGGGTAAAATGTTTTTATAAATAGTGTGCTTTTAAAACCATTACTTTACGCACCTGAATTTTAGGTGTTTAACTTGTTAATCTCAGTGGTATACTATGGTTTCCTCTTTGGGGTTTTGAAAAAGAGAAAAGACATGTGATATTCTTTTAAAATGCCCTATAAACAAAGAAATGCCCTATAAACCTGGAAAATAGTTTTTTGTGAATGTGGAAATCTATAGTAAAACATTTTGAGCAAGATCTGAGCGTGCAGTTTGGGAATATGGATGCCTTTGGAAACAGTAAAACAGCCTCTCGATGTTAATCACCAGCCAACACTTAGCCTCAATTTCCCAATCTATAAAATAATGTTAATGACATACTACCTTTTTCATAGAGTTGTTTCAAGGAAAATGCTTTGCCAGTCTTAAAGTGCTCTCTCTCTTTACCTCTCCCAGGCCAACTCGGCCTTAATCACATGAACTATCTTCCTCTTCCTCTTCCTCTGCATTTTTCTGTCTCTCTCCAGCTCCCTATACCCTTCTCTGACTCTTATCTAGACTTGTGTTTCCATTTGGAAACCTCCCTGATGTGAGAATTCCTTTATCAATTGTAGAACAGCAACTTATTGTACCTGATGGTTTTCTTAGTCTTGCTGGAACACAAACTAATACATGGGAGAGCCTGGATTTGAACCAAAGTTCCTGACTCTAAAAACAGTGTTCTAACTGCTCTGTATCGGCGCTTCTCAAAATGCAACAAAAATGTCAGTTGTTATTATTGAAGCATGCTGTAATGGGTAGGGAGCCGGCCCTGGAGTCAGGGCAATCTAGGTTAATGTTCTACCTCTCCCACACTCTGGGTATATGACACCAGCCATATCCCTTAATCTCTCAGGCCATGCCTGCACAACCTGTGTCTCGTGCTTGAAGCATGTAGAAGGATTTCAGGCAGCCAATAAAAAATGTAGAGGAAAACATTATCTATATTTTTAGTCAGTTGTCCAAAATCCTTTGGCATGCCTGCAGGCCGTCCCCAGGCTTTAGGTTGTGCAGGCCTGTCTCAGGGTCTCAGGCAACTCTAAGATCCTAAGTTGCAGAATAGATGATGGTAAGCATTGGTAGGGGGAGGTAGGGAATTCATTTACTGTAAGCTTCAGATCCATATCTGCCTCTTTATATGTATATATGCATGCATATATACATATATATGCATACAAATGTACACACATATATAATTATACTATGTCATTTTGCAATTTACAAAGTACTTTCACATGCATAAGTTCATTTGATAAAATTTGTCTGACAGAGTGCCATGGGGTTTGAATCAGACATCACTAAAATTGCCTATCTGCCATATGGGGGAGAGAAGAAAAGTGGGAGAGAGAAAGAAGGGAGGAGAGAAAGGTGGAGAAGGAAAGAAAGGAGAAGAGCAAGAGTGGGAAGATGGGGAAGAGGAGGTAGGAGAGGGAAAGGGAGATGAGCAGGGAAGAGGAGAGGGAGGGTTGAAAAAGAAGATGAGAAGGGTAGGAGGAGAGAGAAGAAGACAGCAGAGAACAGGGCAGGGAGAGGAGAATGCATTCTTACTGTTCAGTCTTGATGAGTTTGAAGGCATATAGATGAAAAAACATTTTGAAAGTCCTGGCATTGAGGATCACCCCGAGCCTTTTCGGAAGCCTGGGAATTGTTGGCAAGACAATTGATCAGTGATGGGGAGGTAAAATGAAATTGAAAAGTGGCCAGTGTCTCTTCAATTTAATAAGTATTGGGGAATTTCTACTTCTTTCTGCTCCCTGGTGACTCATTCTGTTTCTCAAGAAATATAGAACAAGGAGAGTCATATTGTGAATATTCTCCAGCAGACAGGAAAATATTGGTTGAAATTCTGGCTTTAACTCTTTCATCATTGTTCATCATCCTTTCTGTTTTTGTGGGAGCTTTTGACCAGCTTCTCTGATGCTGACCAGGACCCTTCTCTGGAAAGGTTTTTGGGGCACATGAGACTTATGATGTGCACATCACCTCCAGACGAGGGTAAGGAGCTACACAGTAAACAGTCAAGAACCACTTAAACTGGGGCGGCTAGGTGGTGCAGCGAATAGAGCACCAGCCCTGGAGTCAGGAGGACCTGAGTTCAAATCCAGTCTCAGAGACTTAAAACACACACACACACACACACACACACACACACACACACCCCCAAAAAAACTAGTCGTGTGACCTTGGGCAAGTCACTTAACCCCAACTGCCCTCCAAAAAGCAAAAAAAAAAAAAAAAGAACCATTTAAACTACATTTATATTGATTTACTACTATTCTGAATTCAACAGAAGATAAAAAACTACCTGTAAAAAATAGACTAAAAAGGGGATTGTATGTGAAATTTAGAATATCTATCACATACAGCTTGTTTTTTAAAGACTATGTAAGAAAGTTAAATTCTGCTCTCAAAGTTGTCTTACTTGTCCACATTTCCTTATAAGCATCTAGTTCTCTTCTTGGGTTCCTTTTCAATGTCTTCAGTTCTGGTCCTGGCACATCATTTTCAGAAATGGGACTGATTTAGTTGAAGCCATTATTATTACTATGTTTATTATTTTTCAAAAATAAATCTCTATCATATCTTATTGTTAGAATGCTTTGTTGACCTTTCTTCTCTTTCCCCTTCCCCTCCTCCTCCTCCTCCTCCTCTTCTTCCTCCTCATTTTTGATACATGTCTTCTTCTCATGTTCTCATTACCAACTTAAAAACAATACACAACCCTTGTAGCAAATTAGCATAGTCAGCCATATCCAATGATGCATGTCTTATTCTGCATGTTTATTTGGTCAATAGACTGTCAATAGGTGGTTATCATTCTTCCTCACTATTCCTATGAAATCATGATTGTTTATTTCATCAGTTAGGGTTCTTAAATCTTTAAAAGTTGTTTTTCTTTACAATATTGTTTTTATTATGATAAGTTGTTCCCAGTGTCACTCCATCAGTTCATACAAGCCTTCCCAGGTTTCTTTGAAGACATCACTTTCATTGTACAGAACAATATTATTCTATTACTGCCAAATGCCATCGTTTTTTCACCTATTCCCCAACTGATAGGTACTCCTTTAGTTTGCAGTTCTTTGCCACTACAAAGAAAACTGCTATAAACTGTGTACATGTAGAGATTTCTTATTTTTATTTTTTAAAGCCTTATGAGAACGTTGGGAAATAGGTAGTACTATTATCCCCATTTTACAGGTGAAGACACTGAGGCAAACAGAGTTAAAGCAACTTGCTGAGGTTCATGCAGTTAGTAAATATTGGAAGATGGTTTTGAACTCAGATTTCTTGTCTCAAAGTCTAGGACCCTATCTGCTCTTCCACCTAACTTCTTCTCATAGAACTACCTGAAAAAAAAATTGTTTAGAATGCTTTAGGCCGCAATCACTATTGGAACACTGACTATATTGAGTCTTCCCTTTTATGGATGATTGAAAGCAGATTCTTGTTCAAATTCCTTGACTCATTTTGTAAGTTGCTCTTATCTACTGAGATTTCCACCTCTGATAGTAACTAGAATATTCATTATCATCATTTCCTAAATGAGGAAAGGTAGTGATTTTAAGCATCTTCCCTCCTTCACACGAGTGAAATCAAAATGCTATCTCCAAATGTTTATAGTGAATATACTGTAATTTCTATCTTGTTGAGAAGTATAAACAGCTATTTTCTGGTCAGTTTTTCCATTTGGAAGGGGAGTCTACCAGATAATTCTACAGGTGAAGCAATTAGAACATGGGGAGGGGAAGGACAGGCAGTGTGGAAGCTTTGTCCAAGCCACTGATGAATGCTACTTTTCATTTCCTTTTATTGTATTTTTCTCTGGGTATAGAAAATACAGGAAGTTTTAAATGCTCTGTTTATATGGAAAGATCTCAGGTTTTGGGGAGAAAGCTGATGGGCCCTTATTTAATGTCCTTGTTTCTGGCCCTAGTATATGTCTTTTTTAGATCTATGACTGATTTAGTACATGTTATTGTTGTTTATTAATTTTCAAAAATAAATGTGCTTCAACATCTTATTTTTTGTCACCTACATTTTTATATTGATTACATTTTCCAATTTCCTTCCTCTCTTAGAAAGATATCCATTATAACAAAGAATAAAAGAAAAGGGGCAAAAGCTCAGCAAAACTAATCTACACATGAAAAATATCTGACATTACATGGACTACTCTAAACTAATAGTCTCTCTGCAAAAGGTAGAGAGCATAGTCCCTTCTCACATGTCTTCTCTGGGGCTAATCTTAGTCATTATAATAGCTTTTAGCCTTATTTATTTTGTACTAGTGTTCTTTCCATTTAAATTGTTGTGATCACTTATACATTGATCTCTCATTTTGTATCATTTCACTTTGCATCAGTTCCTGTGTCCTCCCATGTTTCTCAGTATTCATCAAATTTGTTGTTTCTTATACCATAGTAATAATATTCAGCTACTACAACTTGTTTGTCACCCTCAAATGAATGGTATTTGTTTTGTTTCTAGTTCTTTACTATCACAAAACATGCTCCTATAAGTGTTTTTGGAGTTTATGAAGTCTTTCTTTTTGTCATCATGCTTCTTGGACAGTCTTTGGAGTATATGCCTAGCACTAAAATCTCTAGGTCATGAAGTATGAACATTTTTGTCACTTTGGGGAAATTCCTGATTATTTTTCAGAAAAGTTCTCAATTGTGTGCCAATTGCTTTGCAATTCACAGATCCACCAACAGTTATTAAGATGCTCCTAACTCCTTCAGCAACGACTATTACCTTCTTTTGTCATCTTTGATTATCGTTTGTTATTTACAAAGCTCTCCAGATAGACAAACTTTGGCTCAATTATTTAGAACAGGAGTTAAACTTTTTGTGTGGTGGCTCCCTTTGGTCATCTAATGAAGCCTTTGGACTCCTCAGAATAGTATTTTTAAAGATTTAAAGTACATAGTATTATGAAGTAAGCCATTTATACAGAGATAGAGTTATCCAAGTATAAAAAAGAACAACTTCATGGACCTCAGGTTAAGAACCCATGATTTTGAGTTATGATGTAGAAACCATAGTAATTCAGAATAATTAAACACACATGATGTGTACACAAGTAATACACTAGCCCTCTCTTCTCCTTGTGCTCCTTTTCCTCCTCCTTATCATCATTGTCATCCTCCTTCTCTTCCTCTTCCTCCTCTTCCTCTTCCTCCTTCTCCTCTTCCTTCTTTTTTTTCTGCTACTTTTTGCTTTTCGACTGAACTTGTGATTTTATGAGTATAGGGAACTCCACAGTGACAAAACACTTACAATGTAAATCAGTACCTACTCTGCAATTTATAGTCATGGGATTATAGGGTCATAGATTTAGAGTTGTAAGACCACAGAAGTTACTTAGACCTCTTCTTGCCCACATTTTAAAGATCAAGAGATTGACGTCTAGCAATCAGAGGTGGGATCCAAATCCAAGTCTTCTAATATTTAGAGACCACTAGGACACTTAAAGTTTAAGTGAACTTCTCTCTGTCTCACTCCTTCACACAGTGTTGTATCTGCACTCTAGTTTTTTCATCTTCTACAAATAAATTGAAGCCCTTGGCAGTCCCAATTCCATAAATGGGATTACTGATCAACTCTTCATATCTTGGCTAGAGCCAAGATTTCAGTGTCCATGGGGGAGACAGAGAGAGAGAGAGAGAGAGAGAGAGAGAGAGAGAGAGAGAGAGAGAGAGAGAGAGAGAGAGAGAGAGAGAAGAGAGCATCCATGTGTGCGCATATATGACATTACTCTATCCTAGTTCTCCTCCTACCTGACCGCTTGTTATCAGTCTCATTTTCTGGATCTTCATCTAAGTCATGCCTTGATGTCCCCCAGTATAGGATTCTAAATCATTTTCTCTTTTCCCTCTATACTATTTCACTTGGTGATTTCATCAGTTCCCATAGATTTAATTTATCATCTCTATATCGATGATTCCCAAATCTATTTATCTAGCCTTCATCAATCTCTTGACCCCCAGTCTCATATCTCAGTTTCTTATTGGACATCTTGAACTTCACGTATTGGACATCTTAAAAATACAATGTCCAGAACTGAACTTTTTATTTTCCATTCCTCAAAGCCTCTCCTTTTCCAAACTTCCCTAATATGTTCAAGGGTAAGATCATCTTCCTGATCACTCAGGCTCAAATCTAGGTCCAATTCTCAACTTCTCTTTCTTACCTCCCATACCCAATCTGTTGTTGAGTTCTATTAACATTACCTTCAGAATATCTCTTATATATACACCCCCTTATTTCCTTTGACCTCCCCACCACTCTGAGACAGGCCTTCATTAACTCATGCCTAGCCTATTGCCATGATCTTATGATTGGTCTCCATTCTGGCCCATCCTCCACTTAACTGTCAAATTAGCCTTCCTAAGTTTCATGTCTGATCTTGTCATTCCTCTATCCAATGAACTCGAGTGGCTCCTTAATAACTCTAGCATCAAATATTAAGTCCTGTTTGACTTCCAAAGCCTTCCATAACTTTGTGTCCTCCCGCTTTTCAGTCTTCTTACACTTCATTCTACTCCATGTGCTCTATGATCCAGTGACACTGATCTCCTTGCTGTTCCTTGCATGTGACATTCTATGTCCCAACTCCGTGCATTTTCACTGTTTGTCCACTAATGCCTGGAATGTTTTCTCTCTTCTCTGTCTCTCTTTCCTGGCTTCCCTGGCTTCTTTCATGTTTTAGTTAAACCTCTACCTCCTGTAAGAATCATTTCCCAGTCCACTATAATCTTAGTGCCTTCCCTCTGAGATGCTTCCTGTCTACCCTCTCTATGTTTTATATGTACCTGGTTGTTTGCATGTTATCTCCCCCATTGAAATGGGAGCTCCTTGAGGGCAAAGACTGTTTTTGTCCTTTTTTGTGTCCTTGATGTTTAGCACAGTGCCTGGCACCTGGCAAGCTTGTTGATTTAACTTCTCATGTTATATATTTTAATTTTAAAAATAACAAGCCTGTTAAAAGTGGTTCAGTTTAATTGCAGGCAAAAGTCTCTCAGCTGAGTAATATCCTGAAGTAGCAGATCTTTGGGCCTATTCCTAGATGGCCTCAAAAAGTGTGGTAGAATAGCACTGGCCCTGGAGTCAGGAGAACCTGAGTTCAAATCTGGCCTCTGACACTTGGTAACACTTAGTAGCTGTGTGACTTTGGGCAAGTCATTTAACCCCAATTGCTTTGCTTTCCCCCCTCCAAAAAAAGTAATGGGAGAGTAAGCCTCAAGTTATTATTATGCTCCCTCTCCCCACTGTCCAGATTATTGGTGTGACTGGACCAGTCAGACATAACACATCTGTGTGGGAACAGAGAGAGAGAGAGAGAGAAACAGAGAGAGAGGGAGGAGAGGACATCAACCTGGTCACAGATAGATACAAAAAGATAGTTACCCATGCTTCCCTGGCTTCCTTTAAGTTTCAGCTAAAATTCTCCCTTCTCTAAGAAGCCTTTATTGATTCCCCCTTAATCCTATCTCCTTCCCTCTGAAACTTTCTAATTTACTCTGTGTAGCTCTTGTTAGTACATAGTTTCTTGCATGGTGTTCTCCCACCATTAGATTACGATCTCTGGGAGACCAGTGACAGTTTAGGACTTCTTTGTACACTTAGTGCTTAACTCAGTGCCTGGCACAGAATAGGTGCTTAGGAAATGCCTGTAGACTTGACTTGATTATCTTTCCCCTTCTCCACCTTTCTACAACATTTGTCTCCACTGACTACCTTTGCCTCCTAGATGTTCTCTGATTTTCTGAGATTTTGTGATACAGTTCTCTAATGCTTCTCCTCCTACCTTGTCTTACTGAGTGGCCAACTGACTTCCTTGGATTTTTATACAAGTAATGCTGTAACTGATAACTCTAAGAGGACCACCAAGCTTCTTTGTCTTAGACCTTCTTTTTTCTCTGTCTCTCTCTTTTTAGTCTTACTATCTCTCTATCTCTATCTTTAACTGTTTTGCCTTGTGGCCTTTTCTGTCTCTCTCCTTGTAAAGCCAAGCATGAGCAGCTCTCCAGAGGACTGCTGCTGTGAACAGCTTTTCAAGGTTCTGATTACACAGTATAGTGAACTCTCTATTCAGTAACAAACCAAGACAAAACATTCACAGAAAATAAAAATACAGTATTCAGAATGTTTTAACTTCACAACTTATCACTAAAATGGCCACATAGTTTTTACCAAAGTGGTCACATAGTTTTAAGCAAAAGATAATATTCATTTAGTAAGTCCTTCATTTAGTAAATCCTTAATTCAACCACCCTTAAGGAGGCAAGCCTCCTTAATTGACACAAAGTACAAAGGTCAAAGTCCTCTACTCATGGGGTATAATCAAGTTACAATATCATCAGTCACTACTCAGTACCCTCTTAAGGAGTAGTGGAAAGTACAATACCTCTAGGTCACAAATAGGTTACAATCTCATCAGTCAGCATTAAATACCCAAGGAGAAGTCTTTTCATCTTGACTTGAGGCAGGCTCTTAGCTTCCATGGTTCCTCTTCTGTGGTCCTAGCTCCTGCCTGAATCTAACCAACTACCACCTGAGTTCAAATGCAGACAGTTTCCAGTTCCTTGTCCAGTTCCCATTCCATATTGAAGCTCACAGTGTGCAGTCTACCTCAACTTCTCCGCAGTTTCTGTTCTTGGGAAAACAAGGCTTAACAAAGCCACAATAACATCCATTCACATTGCCTGCACCCTTATCAAAATCACCTTTTGCCTGTGAGATCAACATAGACTCAAACCAGACAAACAAAGCACTGACACCACAGTCGTGCTTCCTGTGGCAGCTCTGGCTGGCCCTCAGAAGTCCTCAGCAGCTCTGGCTGGTTCTTGGAAGCTCTCAGCAGAAGTTCCCAGAAGAAAAGTCTCAGCAAAAGCTCTTTTCTCAAAAGCAAAATCACTCTCTCCTGCCTGGGTCTCTCCTTCTTAGCCTCCACACGGTTTGCTCCAAGAAGTTCTATCTCCAGCTTGTGTTTTTCTTTATATAAGGTATTAGCTCCTCCCTGTTCCAGCCCCTTCCTGTTACATCAGCAACAGGGGTTCATACCTTCTGTTTCTTAACAGAGACTTGATACAATTAATTTGAAACTAAGTGCTAAGTACCTGTTTACTTGCCAATGGGAGGGAATCTTCAAATTATATTACTATTACAGCCCTCTCTCCAGCTCCCATGGGTTTAATTAACAACTCTATAAGTAGTGCAGTAGATGGAACTCTGGACCTGGAGTTAGGAAAAGCTGGATTCAAATCTAGCCTCAGATCTTACTAGTTGTATAATACTAGGCAAATCACTTAACCCTGTTTGCCTCAGTTTCCTTATATGTAAAATGGGCTAGAGAAGGAAATCACAAACCAACCTAATGGGTCACAAAGGGTCAGACACAAAAAAAGTGACCAAACAACAACAGGAAAAAATATAATTATCTCTCAGATCCCTATATTCAGTCCTCTTAATTCTCCTGTACCCTAATCACACACCACCAACTGCCAATTGGATATTCCAAATTGGATGTCCCTTAGACATCTCCAAATCAATATGTCTGTAATAAAACCTATCTTACCCCAAGATCTCACTCATCTTCCAAACTTACAGAAGAAGCATTACTGTTTTTCTATCAAGGGCACCACTATCCTTCCAGCCACCCAGGTACGCATCACTGGTCCATCCTCAACTTTTCTTTTTTTCCACTTATAAACACAATCTATTGCCAAATCTTTTTCCTACTCTACAACACTTCTTGTGTCCCCTTCTGCCTATTAACTCCGTTGCCACACTAATTAAGACTTCTATCACCTCTCTTTTAGACTACTAATATGGTCTTCTGATTTATTTGCCTTCTTGATTGTCCCTTTATTCCAGCAATTCTCAACCTGTGGCTTGTGACCCCTTTGGGGGTAGAATGACCCTTTCACAGGTATCACAGGGGTCACCTAAGACCATCAGAAAACACATATTTCCAATCGTCTTAGGAATGGAGACACCACATTCCTCTATGCATCTCCAGATGGGTCCACCCACATGCAGACACACCCACATACAAGTATTAAAGGGTCGAGGCATTAGGAACAGTTTTCAAGATGATTTTCCTGAAGCACAGGTCATGTTATTCCCCCTATTTGGTAAACTCCAATGGCTTCCTAATACTTCTAGGGTCAGTTATAAGCTTCTATTAATCATATCTGAGGCACTTCACAGCCTGGCCCCATCCTACTTTTCTAGCCTAAGTGACTGCTGCAGTTTGCCAAATTGGTCTTCTTCCTGTTCCTTATACATGAGATCCATGCCTTTGCCCTGATTCTGCTCCCATGCCTAGAAATCCCTCCTCACCTTCACCTGACAGACCTGCTGATTTTCTTCAGGACCCAGCTCGAGTTTTAGCTTGAGCCTTATCTTGGTCTCACTAGCTGCTAGTGTATGCTACTCCCAAATTATCTTACATGCAATTGACATCTGTCTGATATACAAATACACATATGCATGTTGTCTACCCTGGTGAAATTGTTAGCTCCTTGGAGTGAAAGATTGTGTCGCTTTTGTCCTTGTATCCCTAGTAAGTAGGACAATATCTGACGTGTAGTAGACAATTAATAAATGCTTGTTGATTGATTAATTGATCTTGGATTAGTCATTTAATCATTCTGGGTCTCCAGTTCCTCTTCTAAAAATGGGGACAATGATCTTGAACTACCTACCTCACAAAGCTGTGTGGAAAATGCTTTAGAAACCCTTAGAATTATGTTATTATTTTTGCTATCAATTAGAAATTGGTGATCAACAGTGTTCCAGAGTGTTCAAAGGAGGAAGAAAACAGAAAGAAGCTAGTATTTACTGATCTTAGATTAACAGGGATGGGCAATTTGCAGAATTGAGGTCACATGTGGCCTTCTGTGTCTTTGGGTGTGGCCTTTTGACTTAGTCCAAGTTTTACAGAACAAATCCTTTTATGAAGGGGATTTGTTCTGTGAAGTTTGAATTCAGTCAAAGGGCCTCACTTGAGGACCTAGAGGGCCATATGTGAACTCAAGGCTATAGATTCCCCCTACCCATCTTGGAAAGAGCTATTTTTGAATGATTATATGGTTAATTATTAGCCAGATTGTTTCCTGATTGTGATCATTCCACAATATAATATTACATGTTATTTTCAATAAAATTTCATTAAAGATCATTGAAATCAACAGATACGAAGATTGAACCCAAACTTACTTGATAACATTCTGATGGATATACCTTAAAGCAGCGGTTCTCAACCTGTGGGGTGTAACCCTTTTTGGGGTTGAATGACCCTTTCACAGGGGTCTCAGGAGTCACCTAAGACCATCAGAAAACACATATTTCCGATGGTCTTAGGAATGGAGAAACTGCTCCTCTATCCATTTCCAGGCAGTCCACCCACATGCAGATATGCCCACATATGAATATTAAAAGGTTGCGGCATTAGGAAGGTTGAGAACCACTGCCTTAAAGATATATTTTTTTAAATCTCAGCAACCCACAAAAGCGTTACTAGTATCACAAACTTTTCTTAGGCCATACAGTACTTTTACCCCCTGCTACACGTACACTAACAATAAGTGGTATTTAGGGGCAGCTAGGTGGTGCAGGGAATAGAACACTGGTCCTATAGTCAGGTGTACCTGAGTTCAAATCTGGCCTTAGACACTTAACATGTACTAACCACGTGACCTTGGGCAAGTCACTTAATCCCAGCTGCCCTGCTCTCCCCCCTCCAAAAAGCAAAAAGCAAAAAAAAAGTGGCATTTATAAAACATGCTGAAGTCTGCAGTGTGCTTTATCTCATTTAAGCCTCAATGACCCCATGTGATGAAGATACAAGCAGTAGTATAGTCTCCATTTTTTCAGATGAGAAACATCCTGAAAGAGGTCATGTGATTTACCAAAGGTAGCATATTTCTTAAGGGCCCAAAGTGGGCTATGACCTTACTCCCTTCGGCATCTATGGCACTATATTATTCTGCCGTGCCTCCCATGACTATACTTTCCCTTCAACAGAAAAATAGGAGAATCTAAAATATGCCCATTGCTATTAGATTTTTCACTCAATAAACAAATTTTGATGAAAACCACCATTAGGGGGCAAGAGAAGAAAGACTGAAGCTCTTGTGTGTCTTTGAGGCCCATTCTTGATTTATCCTAAATTCCAAAGTCATACTGCCTTAACTGTCTTCATGTATGGTTTGGAATTGCTTTGCTAAAATAGATGCAATATGAATCTCTTAATAGCCTGAATACATACGAATGAATGCAAGCACACATCCATCTATGAATAGACTTTGCCCACTCAACAAACCAAATCCTGTCCATCAGCATTCATTCATCTGGTTTTATAGTGATTTAAATATTGATGGGGGTCCCAAGCAAGCCCCTTAGTTCTTGAGAAGGCAGAGCCCCAAGTCTATAAATGTGGCTGACAGAGTTCTATCAGAAGAGTCTGGCAAGTGAAAAGAGCTTTATTCATTCTGCCTGTAAGGGCTATGTAAACAAAAACAAAGCCTTCTTTCAAGAGAGAACAGGCAGAACTGGCAAAGAAACAAAAGTGTAATGGAGAAGATTTCTAGGCCACCCAGCTGCCTAATTACTGGCAACATCTCTGGATTTTTACAGCATGCCTCTCATAACATAGCCCCTTGAAAAACAAAATACGGTATTATAGCAAAAAAACAAAAACAACAAAAAAATCCAAAAACAAAGCAAACTCAAACCCTCTAAATAGAATTATTCTGGAAAGGATTTTATGTCCTGAAAAACAAAGGAAAGGAATAATTACTATTGTAGTTCCCCTTCTACTAGAGTGTTTTGAGAAACATGTTCCTTGTGTTAAGTAATATATCCTTTATACAAAAACTTATTAAAATTTAATTTAACAACATGAAAGCTTTGAGCATCCATTTTCATTTTACAGCTTATTTGGGAGGACAGCAGTGACATTATTCATAGTTTCATGGAAAAAAAAAATTAAACTGGGACCCCATATAGTCCAGCACTTAAAGATGCCTGAACTGTACTGCTGCAGAATTATTTAGCAATTCCCCAAAGTGTTCTCCGCAATTTCTTATAAGTGATTCCTTAACAATATTATTAAAACTGGAGGGGAGGTAAATGTGTTCTGCTTGGGTCCCAAAGGAAGTTTGTGTGTAAAGACTAAGCTTCATTCACTATGTGTAACTCAGCTGTAGCTAATGTGCGTTAGCATGGTTTCTTCCCAAGTTCTAGGGCTAGGCACTTTCTGTATACAGGTCTGTCCCTCTATTCCTCTTTTGTTCCTTCATTTTTAAGGATATGAAGCAATCACGCTCAGTTACTCAAATGTATATACCATAAATGGTCCCATAGATTTGAAATTTCCCTCCAATGATTGTGAATCACACCCCTTCAAACCCTATCCGTCCTCTGCAATTCTTCATTATATTTTCCCAAAAGGTCACTACGAGAGGGGTTCTCCCAATGTACTGGCCTTCCTCAATTTCTTCTGACATTTCAAGGGAGCCAGTGAAGCACTGTTGCTGTCTAATCATCACATGACCACTCTGTCTTCTCTTCCTATGATGCATTTTCTCAATGGCATCTTTCCTCTTGCTCTCCCTCAGACTTTCTCATTGGTTATCCACCATGCACTTCTCCATCACTCTCCATGTGACATGCACTTTTAGATCTTTGAAGGCAGTGGCATTCTACATTGTTTTGTCACATAGCAACAATGGCATCAAGTTGATATTAAACAGATCAGCTTCTGCTTTCATAGCAATGTTGCGGTCACTAAAAGAGCTTAATGTTTACTTCTTTGATGACTCCTCACTATGCTAATAGAGCACAAGTTCTGATAGTTTCTACCAGTTTTTTTTGTCCTTTGTTTCAAAGAGGACCAATGACATCACAGGTGATATCCTGACTTGCATGTAAATTGGATTTAAGTGAGGCAGACCTGCACAAAGTTGTTAGCCTCACTCTGTTTTCCAGAGTCATTGAAGTCTTGTGGCAGGACAAAAGTCAAGATGACTGGAGATGACCTGGGTTCAGTGAATGTCCTTGGCATCTTTGATGTGTGACCAAGCTCTAAGCATTCCACAGAACCTGCTTTATCTGCCTTCATGGTCAATGGAACAAAGTGTTCTCATCTGCCTGTTCTGCTGGGGGTGGAGGTGGGGTGGGGGAGTGGTATTCACATGCTAGGAGGAGACAGCCCCCTAACTCACCAATGGGCTGGAGGCCTGTTGGTTATACTCCCCCTTGTTTAGCCCATTTGCTAAGTGGTATGAAACTTCATCTAGACATTTTCACACAAATATATCCAGAGTCCAAAAGAAAGTAGCAGCAAGTTTAAAAAGCAATATGTGACAAAGAATTAACTCATAGGTTGTTGAAAGCCCTCTGCTCCCATTTGTGGGATGCTTAAGAAGTTCACAGTATAGTCTGTGTGATGAGTTCCTTCTAGGATTGTGAGTCCATGTTGTCCCTGGTTCTCAATGCCAGGACTGCTGCTAGATGATCCAGAGAGGATGTTTGGATGCTGATGAAAAGATGGGAAATCCAACATCTTCTGGACCCTTCAAAGCTGGACCATCTCCCTCCGGTCAAATGGGAGAAAGAGAACTCAAATAATGTCTAAGCTGAAGTGTCTCTTTCCTACTCGGAGCTAGTTCTTCCTTGGGGATTCAAGTAGAATTCCATGATCTGAGGCCTGGAAAAGTCCTATATTCCAGATAACTAGATGGATTTTTATAGGAGCTAGAGGGTATTATGAAATCCCACAGCCAGCTGGACCAGACCTTTTGCTATCATTTCATGGAAAATTGTTTAAGGAGCTTTTGCTTTAAACCTAAGATTAATTGATGGAGACAGTGTTCTTACCTAATTAAGGCTAATTAAGGTATCTAGGCTAAAATGGGGTGGAGTGATTTTTATAGCACCCTTAAGTAAAGAACTGATAATAGGCTAAATTTTTTTTCCCCCTGGGGTATTTGCATTTGACCCTGTATCAAAGCCTTAGGCTACAGGGCCAAAACTTATAAAGAAATTTGAGGCCTCTAGAAGTACATAGGGAATACTTGTCTTGCCAATTCATAAGGCCAACCTCTTCTGATCAATCATTTAACTCTGTTGATGTTAGAATTATTCTTTGATTTGTGTACCTCAGATAAATAAACCATATCATGCCATTCTTTATATATATATTTGCCTTTCCTTCCTTACATCTTCTGTAGGTATCTTTTAAAAATATCTAAGTTGCCTGGTGAATCCTTGATGTATCTGCATTAATTTCTAGGCAAATTCCCTCTTTCATCACCAGATTTCTTTCACTGTGTGTCTTCAGAATTTCATTCTTGAGTGTTTTCTATCCCTCTTTCCTGTTTTCACCTTGTAAAATGCTATTGCATTCTACCTGCCCTTTGACATCTCCCCTCCTCAAATCTCAAATGCAGGAATGCATGTATTAGAGACTCTATCTGACTTTCCTCCTTTTTATCACCAACCATAAGGTGGAGGGTTCATTCTATTCAAGGTTCCTGCAATCTCTACCCACTCTACCACATAAACTACCTCCTCTCTCTTAGTGAGAATCAGAGATTCCCTTTCTTGTTTCCTGCATTTCCTGAAAGGTGACATTATCATTAAAGCAAATTTAGAAGTTATTACCGTCTAGTTTGCAAATGTACCAGAAAAGGGGGGTAGGGAGGCAAAGCAATTTAGCAGAAGGAACAGGAAGTTAGGCACTTCTCACATTCTGTGTTTGCCTAAAGCAGTGGTTCTCAACCTTCTTAATGCCATGACCCTTTAATACTTGTATATGGACGTATCTGCAAGTGGGTGGACTCACCTGGAGATGGATAGAGGAGCAATGTCTCTGTTCCTAAGACCATTTGAAATATGTGTTTTCCAATGGTCTTAGGTGACCCTGTTCGAACCCCAAAGGGGTTGTGACCCACAGGTTGAGAACTGCTGGCCTAAAGGAACTAGACAAAAGCAAGGATGCTCAGTTGGGGCTGATGTATCAAGACTGTCCTTCATATTGTGTTTGTCAGACTCATTGCCTTAACCGGATGAGGTTCAAGAGAGGCAGATTAGACAATTTCCAAAGGCTGGCATAGCTTGGGGTCTTACCATCTTTTGCATTTACTTTAAGAAAATCTTGTGCATTAGGCCATTTCACCAACTGTGCATAGTCTTAAGCAAAACTTACCATCCCCCCCCCCCAAAAAAAAGTCTGTGAAAGAGAAAGAATGATAGAAAGGGATTTATATTTGGCTTTGGAGTCAGAAAGCTTGGATTTAAATTCTGATCCATATACTTTCTACCTAAGAAATCTTGGGCAAATCATATAATGTTTCTGGAGTTAGTGTTTTCTTCTATAAAATGAGGGGGTTAAATTGCATGACCTCTGAGGTCCCTTGTAGCTTTGATTCTGTAACTCTGGTCTTGAAGGACTATGACAGTGTTTTTATTATTCAAATGAATAAGTCTTATTATGTGTTAATTTATGTTGTGTTTCATGGAGGCAGGCAGTGTGGTATGAATAGTATGCTTGCTATTCTGGAATCAAGAAGATCTGTGCTCAAATCTCACCTCTGACATGAATGATACAACTATCACCTTCACTGAACCTCTCTGAGCCTCAGTTCCCTCATATGTTAGATGGAGACAATGATATGCATAAGACCTACCTCACAGGCTTTCTGAGAGGTTCAAAGGACATAAAGCATTTTGCAAACATTTGAGTACTTTATGAGTGTTAGTTGTGGTGACATCATGTTGTTTTGTTGTTGTTTTGTCACTTTCAGTAGTGTCCAAATCTCCGTGGCCCATTTTGGAGCTTTCTTGGCAAAGGTATTGGAGGGAGTTGCCATTTCCTTTATAAAGGTGTTATTTCCCTAATGATGATTAAAAGAAAGACATGCACACACATACATACAACCGCTCCTTTAACCCCTTAAAAAAAAATCTGTCAAACTTAATTGCTTCCTCTTCCTGGCTTCCTTCTTATGCCATAAAATAGGTGTCATATAAATCAAACAACTACAACAGTGACCATCCATTCTTTAGATTAGGGATCTCTACCTGAATTAATATTTAAATCAAATACAATTTACTTGGAAGCCCTATGAGCTCAGGTACTTTTCTGACTGATGTGACCTAATTCAGTTCCTCTTTACTTGGCAATCATTGTTAGCTTAACATTCTGATTGTAAAATGCAAACGGTTTCTATGTCTTAAGCTTGAATCTGCACAAATGTCTTTGGTACACTAGCCACTTAACTAAGGTTTTACATTGATTTTTGTCAGTGCTCAAGAACCCATTGATTGAGGTAAAGCTAATTGTCCACTCAAATAAATGGACCTGAAATCAGATAACATTCAGTCTTTAACCAGGAAAGTCTAGTCTGGGACTTTTCAATGGGAAAATGGGAAAAGCTGCCTAATTTCCATGAAATACACAACCTAATTCTCATTAAGCTTGTCCTGATTTATTCCAGCTTAGAGGCTGCACATGTAGTCAGTGCTGATTTTTATAGTTGTTTTAGAAGGTGGTGGTATGTAGTATGCTTATTTTTATGGCAAAAAAAAAGTTGCCGCCAATATCAGCTGACTGAACTTTTTTTTCCCAGTAAAACTATATTGCTGGTTTCAAGAATCATTACTCTTACAATAGAATTTTTTATTGTTGAACTTAATGAATCATTGTTGGAAAGTGGCTTAACTTTTTGTCCAGTCTCCTTATCTATCAAATAAAGAAGCTAGTTTATCTCTCAGCAAAACATGACCTTATAAAGAAGGCTGGTTTTAGAGTCAGAATCCGGGTTTCAATTATGGATTTTTAATCCTTAACTGTTCTTGGCCTCAGTTTCCTCATTTGTCTGATGAGGGGATTGGTTCATAATCTAAGCTCTAGATAATGCAGAAGTCAGTACTGGCTCTAATATGTAGCACCTGTGTGTAGGGTAAATTATTATTCAAAAATTCACAGAAATGAGTTCATTGTTAGTCATACATCAGAAAGAATATTTTGATAATCCTTGAATTGAAGGAATGGAGAAAATTCCCTTACTTGCTATATATAGCTGGTCTAAAATAATCTACATGTGAGTCCCTTCAGACTTTTAGCAGCTGTGACAATATGCACCATTGCCATTGGGAAGAACGTTCATGGAAAGAAGAAACTCAGAACTATTGCTAGGTATTTAGCACCACAAAATCCCAAGGAAGGAAGGACACTCACAGCTCATCAATTCCAACCTACGTCCGAACAGGAAGTCATTCTACAACACCCTCCAAAAGCAGTTGTTCAGCCCCCACTTAAAAAGTCTCCAGTGATAAGGAGTTCACCCCATCCTAGCCCCACAGCAAGTAGAAGTCCAAAGGAACTCTGCATTGTCCAAGCCTAATGCATCAGCTTAAATCTCAAAGGGTCAGGTGAGTTCTAGATTACCTTGAAGAACATAGGGAGAGGGTTCCATGGACCCACTCATTGGGTTCATTCAGACTGACCAAACCTATAGGACAATTAAGAATCTTGTATCATTAATATCCTTATATAATATCCATATCCTTAATAAATCAATATACTTTTGTTACATTGTGTTAATAAACACATCATGGCAAAAGCAATGTATATTGACTGTTTCACTTGTGTGGTGCATATTTACTTCCTCAGAGTCCGAAGGGTGAGGGGTTGGGTGGAAAACGAGTTGATATTATTAATTCCAACAGGAAGGGAATAGGAATAGGGATAGGGATATAGACAGGGTAGGGATGTAGGATGTCATTGATATAGGAAATTCTCTGATGAGAAAACTCCTTTTGCCAATGTAGACCATCACCTGCCCTATGACCTAAAGTCTCACTGACCTACTACACTGAGAGGTTGAAGGACTTTAACTGAGGCTTTTCTGTTTCCAGAACAAGCTGTCCACCCACTATGCCACACCTGACTCTCTATTAATTATACTACAAAATTAAAACTTTTGTGGAAGAGGTGGAGTGGTCTGTAATTTTGATACAGTAGGGAGTTCCCTTCTGTGGAAACTCACGGCATTAACAGAGACTTACTGTTCCTGTAACAGAATCTTAAAGAGTTGGGTACAGGCCTTGAGAGGTCCAGTGACTTGCTCTGGGTCACATAATCTAGTGTATATCTGAAGTGTGCCTTGAAAGGAGGTCTTTTTGACTCCAAGGAAATCCCTTTATCTATCACCTCCCATCTATTTATCTACCATCCTGTCAGGCCAAACAATCAGAACGACGATGATAAAGTTTTCACAAACAAATGCTGTTTAAAATAAATTCTAAGACAGAAAAATGTGTCTGTGGACACATATATACCTTGAGGGGGCTTGCTCACATATGCTTTAGAAATTAAACTTTCTGGGGTTTCAGTGGGCACTGGGGCGGGGTTTGAGATTTTATATCATGATGCCAGTCATTTTTCTTAAAAAGTTATTCTTTATATTAAAAATAGCATTATGTTTCTATAATGTGGTAGTTACCATGGCAACTTTGTGGCAGAAAAGGAGACTAGCCCCATGTAAATTAATGTGTAAATTATAAACACCTTTATGGGCAAATGCTGCCCTATACTTCTTATCACTCACTCCCCCTAGCTTTGGAAAAGACAATGTCCTTTAATGAATGAATATATTTTTTTTAAAGTCATATTTATACATATTCAAAATATTCTTTTCCATTGACTGCTCCCGTTCATAGAGTTAAGACACCTCATGGTGCCTAAGTGAAAGGTGACATTTTAACTGGCAGGGAAAGGAGACTTTGGCAATCTAGCATCATTTACCAGGAAAGTGTGTGGAAAGCCACAGACAGCTCTTGTAGCCACCACTAACAAGGAAAAGGTGATTGATGGGTTAGGCCAGGGTTATCTTTGTGAATGGGAAGCAAATGTGGAAACAATTTCTTACGGATTCCATGGCAGCTGCTCTGTTATCTCCAACCCCAGATTTGATTGTTTCCAGCCCATGCATGTAAACTGATTTTGTAGTAGATGTTTCTTTCTTAGGATAGATATGGGAGGATACTTGAGGTTCCTGCTGTTTTAAATAGCTTGCAGAATACCTTTTCAAGTCATATACAACAGGGTGGTGACCCTCTGACCTCAAGGAAGTACTCATTGTACCCCCTTCTTATCCACCAAATGCTGCAGGCAGATTGATTTCAGACCCCAGAGAGAGGCTCCAATTCTGGAGCGGTGCTGGCCGGAGATCAAGCATTCTCTCTCTCTCCCTCTCTCTCTCTCTCTCTCTCTCTCTCTCTCTCTCTCTC
>CM053594.1:119357703-119376851 GCA_028646575.1 Pseudocheirus occidentalis | reverse complement strand
GGATTCTAGTGTTTTATTGCTGTTCTTACTTTGCTTCCTTTTCCTCATGTTGGCCAGTCAATTAATTGCTTGATTTTTTAGCTCTGTGGAGCTCTGCTTCCAGGGGGGAAAGCTCTGTCCCAAATTGCTGGGGTTTTCCCAGATGCTGAAGCTATAAGGGGGTGCTGCAGCCCCCACCAGCCTTGGCTGGCTGAAAGTGCACCCCAGGACCACCACCTAAGACCACAATCCAGATCCAGGCTGCTCAACACAAGAGCCCTTGGCCTTTGATCAATTGCTTTGCCCCCGCTACAGTCTGCAGGCCAGGAGCTCTGAGGCTTTCTTGCCCTGGGGGCAGTTTGGTAGGACTGCTTTCCTCCCCTCCCCCAAATTTAGCTTGAATTCCACTGACCTTTCTCCTAGCTTTGTTTCACCTGGCTTGATAAATATGGATATTGCACCAGGTGTGACTTCTCTCGGCCCTGACACCTGGCCTCAGTTTCTGGCTTGGCTGGCATTAGCTCCCAGCCTGCCATGATGAGCCCCACCTGCTGAGCTGCCTTCAGCCAGAGATGTGTTTTCTGTATTTTTGTGAGTTTGGGAGCCCTAAAATTTGTTTAGAGTCATACTTTCAGAGTATTTAAAGTGGGTCTGTGGGAGCTGTGAAACGTTGCTGCTTCTATTCCGCCATCTTGGCTCTGCTCCCCCTCCAAAAATCATTTGTGACCTTTTCTCCCTGTTTCTCAGAGTACTGATGCTGGGTTGGTTGTAAAACCTGGATATTGGGATACCTAGATACTTCCTTTTCTGTCCTTTGGAAATTCATCAGGTTTGAGTGTCTAATTTCTTCACCTTAAATACTACAGAGTAAGTACAAAGGTTTTGTACCCTCATTCATGGCATGAGGTCTGTTATATGGGGCTACATGTAGGCCTGAGTGGGGAGAAAGCACAAAGTTTCCCTCCCCTTATACCTCTGACAGTGAAGAAGTCATACCCCAATCAAGCAGCTAAAGAAAATAGCTAAAGAGGAAAATGTTAAGATAATGTATTTAAAGCACTTTGAAAACCTGACATACATTATGCACACACACACATATATACCTACATGCATTTTTCTTGTTCAGTTGTTTCAATTGTGTAAGCCCTTTGTGACCTCATTTGGGGGTTTCTTGGCAAAGATATTGAAATGCTTTGCCATTACCTTGTCCTATGGATTCATTGTGGGAGGCAATCAGAAGTTAAGGGACTTGCCTAGGGTCACAGAGCTTAGGAAGTGTCTGAGACTGGATTTAAACTCAAATCTTGATTCCAAGCCTAGTCATTTATTCACTGAGCCACTGACTGCCTCTTATATACATGCATATGTGTGTTTGCGTATATGTATATATATATATGTATGTATGTATGTATGTGTGTATATATATATATATATATATATATATATATATATATTTGGATGAGACCTTTGATTTCATTGATTTAAGTAGCACAATGAGGATTTCTCTTCATCAAATCAGATTATCAACAGCTCTGCAATTAACTGTCTTTGAGATCTGCTGGGGGACAATGAGAGTTGCCTTGGGGTGACATAGCAGAATACATCACTAAGACTTGAACCCAGGTCTGCTTGATCTTAGAGTGGGCACTCCATCTATTATGTGCCCATGTGGTGTTTTATCTACCACCCTTCCTCATCCTTTTCTGCTTCCTTTTATTAAGTGTCGCCTTCCCCATTGGAAGGCAAGCTCCTTGTGAGTAGGAGCTCTGTTTCTGCTTGCATTTTTACTCCCACTCAGCACAATGCCCTGCCCGCCAGGAGCGGTTAGTAAATGCGTGTAGTCTGCCTACCCGCCTTCCGGTTATAAACACACCAGGTCTCATTGGTGAAAATACAGAAGCATCTCGCCTTAGCTGTCAAGCCCGTCCTGTACCTCCACTGAGAAATCACAACAGACTAGCTCTGGGAACCTGGTTGTTTGTTTGATTGTTGTGGAGGTGGGTACTTGGGGAGGGGGCTGGGTACAGAGGGGGCGGGAAATCTCCATATCACTGTCACAGCGCAGCGCTGAAGATGTCAGCAAGCAGGTCATTTCACTCCCGCCAAAGTGCTTTTTTCCTTTTATTACCAGCCCTATAACAAGATTATTGAAATGATTCAACAATAGTCGTGCCGCAGCTATAGATACTTGTTGAAAGAAATAATAAAAGCATTTTATCTGAATTGCTGTCATTTTCCTGTTGAGGGATACATCTGTTCCATAAGTGCGTTTGGAGGGGCGCCTGCCTCCTGTGAACCTCCTCTAATTTCCTTACACTGATAGGTGCCGCAGCCGTCGGAGCCTTCACTCTAACAATATTAACGGAGATGAAGAGGTCAGTCATTTTCCAGCAGCAATGTTTCGTAGGCTCTCCCGTCATCTGGATTGCTCCGAGATTGAAACGTAGGAAGAAATGGATTTTTAAGGAGATGGCTGTGGGATGTTTGCCCGCTGTGAAGTCAGGGGAGATGGGGGAGGAGGCGTCACCTTAAGCAAAACCAATTTGAGGAAGGAAACAAATTGGCTGCCTTGAGATTAAAAAATATGAAAACATAGCCCCCAGTTCCACTTGGAGGATTAGTCATCTCTAAAACTGAAAGATAAACTCTTCCCCCAAACAGTTGGCTCACTCTAGTAAGATAAATAACGCAGTGGCTATATTTTATAGCTTTATTTATAATTTTCTTAAGCATTATTAAACAGTGACTCATGGGTTGTCAATTAATTACTCCTCCATATTTTTTAAAATTTACTATAAACTCTCAGAGAAAGGACTAACTTCAAAGAGACTTTAAAACATCACAATTTGTATTAAGCAAATACTGTAAGAGGATGAAAACATTTTAAAAGTCTATGGCTTTGTTAAAGTCACATATAGGGAACAAGTGGGTTTTAGGACATGGTCATAGATTTAAGGACCTTAGAATTTGTAAACCTCATTTTTACAGATGAGGAAATCAAGCCAAGACAGGGTTTTTTTTTCCCTATGGATTACATATACAGAGCAGGGACTGCATCATCTATTATAATAATCTAATTTTACAGATAAGGAAACTGAGGACCAGACAGGTTAAATGCCATGCCTCAGGTTGCACAGTAAGCATGAGAAGCAGATTTGAAAACAGTCTATCCTTTCCACTGCAAGATGTTGCCATCCCTTTCCCACAAACAGTAGCTGGCAAATCTGGTGTCTGTACTGAGGTCCTGATTTTAAGTCCACTACCCTTTCCACTGTACTAGCAAATCGGACTCTGAAGCTGCCAAAGAGCTTTGTATACATTATATCATTTAATCTTCACACAGTTATTGTGGGGATTATTAGCCCCATTTTACAGGTGAGGAGGCTGAAGCTGAGAGAAGAATTGTGTTTTTTTCCAAGGACACTTAGCTAGTAAAAGAACAAGGGAAGATTCAGACTCAGATCTTCCTACTTTTAAATCCAGTGTGTTTTTTTCTACTACACACAACACCTGAGCTGCCTCACTGTATAATGCTGCCTCCTTTGTACCCAGTTGAATCTAGAATGTTACATGTGAACCTATTATAGTGACTAGAAAATGAATGACAAAAATGGAACCAAAAGGACCCAGCACTATTTCAGCATGTGCACCATTCACAGATGTATTCATAATTTTATAGGTTGATGTAAAGAAAGGCATAACATTTTATAGGGATACTATGATGTTATTATCAGAGATATAAAGTAAGTAGTTTCATCTCTTCAGCCTCTTCTGAATTTTTAGTCTGTAGTGGGTTTGTCACAAACAAAGGGCCACCCTCCCCTGGTTGATATCAAGATTACATAATAAGATTTCATAAAATTAAAACTGGTCAGTGTTTTCTTTTTTAATCTCAATTCAATTCAACAAATATTTATTGGTCACCTATTATGTGACAGGCCCTAAATCCAGAGTATACAGACCAAAAAAAAAATTGATCTGCCCTCAAAGGGTTTATATGTGGTATGGAGTAGGTGAGGAAGCAGAGGCAGAGGAGGAAACCAGGTTCAATCAAGTTTCATGAAGGCAGAGAGATAACAACACGGCATGGTGTAAAGGCAGGCATTAGATTTTAGAGATAGAAGGCATGGATTTGAGGTCTGGCTCACGCTTTTATTAACTCTATAACTTTATGCAATTCAACAGACTTCCTTGAAGTTTAAGCTTCTCAGTTTCCTGTTACTTAAAATATAGATAATCTTATTCTAGCAGTTTCTATGAGGTTGTTGTGATTGCCTCACAACAGCTTTGTTGTGAGGAAAGTGCTTTATAAACCTTGAATCACCTTATAAATGTGAACTATTGATATTATTAAATATAAAGAGGAGAGGTTATCATTATTGTTTTTACTTCACTAGTAGAGTAATTAAAATACTGTGGTATGTGGGGTGTTCAGGGAGGACTAGCACCTCTGGTATGAGAGCTTATCCATCACTTTTCATGGTGGCTCATCAACTTTGACCAACCACTTACCTGTGCTCCAGAAAGCTCCATCATGCACAGCAGCCACAACCATCTCAATAGACAGGTTAAACTGGGTTGAGGATAACTGATAGGCCTCAAACCCATCATTGAATTAGAGGGATGTCTATTCCAAGGATGTGAAGACTTATCCCTGCAGAATGGGTTGTAATGAGAACAATTTCTTCCAAAGGCAATGAAGGCAGCAGAAACAGGTACTGTGGACTGTGGAGCACTAAAGCTTGGTGTAATGTATCCCATTATATAAGATTCTCCCCATCCATTAATGGGCCTCACCTGGAGCCCATTAAGGGAAGCTTGTTTAGGGAAGACTTGCTTGTAGGAAGGTTTTCACACCTTTTGCTAATTTCTAATTAGGCCCTGAGTAAGAAGGGTTGTGCTGCCTTCTGGCTCAGAGAAGTGTATATATACTCTGACTTGGTAGTTTGCTTTGGGGGCTTGTTTATGAGAAGGATCTTGTGATTCCCTGGTCAAGATTCTGAGTGGTGTATGTTCAGAGCTTCCCAAATGGTCAGGTGTAAAGGCTCTCTCAATCCAGAGATGTATGTAAAGTGTATAGTTTATTCAGGCAGTCAGAGTCCTGTATGTTGGTGTTTATTTCTCTGCTTGTATTTTCTCTGTATTTTTTCTGTTTTTATTTTCTCTGAAGTTCAGGTTGCTGACTTGTCTCCTGAACTAGTGAATGTAATTAAAAAAAAGATTATTAACAACTTAAACAGTTAGCTTTCCTAGTAAAGCAGATCTAAGAAGCTATGCTAATAGCCATCCTGGGTATGTCAGTGTGGTTGCTGCTACATTTGGTCAGACATCAAAGATGCCACAGTCATCCCTTGCATCCCAGACCACCACCAGTTGCCTTGTCATTGAACTTTGATGGCTCTAGAAGAGACAGTGAGGCTGATGACTTTGTGTAAGTTGGCCTCTCTTTAATCCAATTCACACACACGTCAAGATGTCACCCATGATGTCATTGGTTCTCTTCAAAAGGAAGGACCACCAACAACCAACAAAAACACCATAGGACAGAATAAAGTCTTCTAATATGAAACAGAGGAATACTGGGAGACTGAATGGCTTTCTTGGCACAATGAGACAGTGGTAGAGCTGTCAGCCAATTAATAATTCAATGAACAAGCATTACTATCAACAATCAACACAGCCCTTAATATGTGCCAGGTGCCAAAGAAAGAAGAACCAAAAATAATCCCTGCCCTCAGGGAGCTCACATTCTAAAGACAGAGACAATATGCAAGCAACTATGTACAAAGAAGCTACACACAGATTAAGTTGGGAGTAATCTCAAAGTATCCCTTGAGCATTAGCATCAACAGGTATCTGGAACAGCTTCTTATAGAAGGGGAATTTTAGTTGAAAGTTGAAGGAAACCAGTGAAACCATGAGACAAAAACAAGGAAGGGGAACTTTGCCTATATTGGTGGATAGCCAGCAAAATTACACATGAGAGGTGTGATTTTCACATAGTTCTAGGAAAATTCAACATTTTCTAATAAGTCTGATTCTCCTATAATGTGTGAAGACCCACATATACCTTCAATGAACACTGACTTGTAATCAATCAGATATGTATTCTGCCTGACACTGGCTATCAGGATTATGGGGCATATCACAAAAAAAAGATGTAGACAAGTGTATACATTGGCATCAGCATGAGAACACCCTCTAACTGATGCAAAACACAAGGCATCTATACTCTTATAAAATCTTAAAGGAGTTGTCTGGAGATCAGAGAAATTAAGCTATTCATTGATGGCCACAAAGCTAATTTCAGAGAAGGAATTAAATGTAGGTCTTTCTGATTCCAAAGTTAGTCTTCTGTACATTATACTGTACCACCTCTCTTGGACAGAGATACAGAGAAAAAGTTAAGTTAGATGTATATTTATAAATGAGAGAGGACAGAAAAGAGCAGAAGAGAGGAGAGGAAAGAAGAGAGGAGGGGAGGGGAAAGAAGGGGAGGGGAGAGGATGGGAGGGGAAGAGATTGCTAGGGTCTCTTCCATCTCTAAAAGTCAATGATCCAAATTTATAAAGTCATGACGAGAAGTGAAAAAAAGAGAACAAAAACAAATCAAAGCAAAAAATAGTAAGGAGCTAAGTATGTAAAGAGAAGAGCAGAGAAACAAATATGGCCATCTATGGAGGGAGAGAAGAACATTAGGACAGTAAATTAATCAGAGGCAGGGAAACCAGAAATATTTAGTGTCAAAAAAAAAAAAACAAGAGAGGAGAGACACTAAAAAAGGAAGGAAGGTAGAGTTCAATTATGACAGTTTTTCTAGAGAGAGTCATACTGGAAATGAGAAAGAAAGGAGGGAGAGGAAAAGGAAGGAAGGAACGAACAAATGAACGAACGAATGAAGGAAGGAAAGTAGAAAAGAAAGAGAGAAAGAAGGAAGCAAATAAACAAGCATTTGTTAAACTCCTATATTATGAACTGTGTTAAGTACTTTAAAAACATTATATCATTTCACAGTTCAGACAATTGAGGCAGATGGAAACTAAATTACTTGCACAGGGTCATACAGTTGATAAGTGTTTGAGGCTAGTTTTGAACTCAGGTCTATAGATAAATCTATCTATCTATCTATCTATCTATCTATCTATCTATCTATCTATATCCATAGATAATCATGTTTTGACAAAATATAAAAATATAGTTTGTTTTAAATATAAATCCATAAGTGTCTGGATTTAATTATGGATCATGTTTAAGAATTTTTCTTCTTTAAAGTGATAACTTACTATCTTAGTTTAGAAAATCTCCTTGTATTTCAGTTGCAATTTAAAGTTCTCAGGCCAAGCAGTAGAGTTTTGCCCTTGATTATATGCATTTAAATCAATAGGAGCTCCAGGCTCAATTCCATTATTACCAGTGGGAAAATTATTTTCAAGGCAGTACCTTTAATTATTTCCTTTCATCTTTCATTGTGAGTAATGTCCTACTCACTGCCTGGAAAACTTTTTAACATTGCATCAACTCTTGCTAAAGTGATGTCCTAGTTAAGTTTGTTCCCTGCCATATGTTGGAAATGCAATGCTTTTTAAAAGTCACAGTTTACTATGTAATTCATGCAGCCTTAGAAATCATCATTTTCAAATCTGGCAAAGTTGCATAAACTAGTGAGTTAATATCAGCTTTCTGTACTGATGTCTACATTTAAAAGAAAATCAAAAGGTTGCATTGTTTCTATATGTTATACATACTAACCTATATCTCAAGTTACACGTTTGATGATTAAGAAATTCAGCACTCACAAATCATTTTTAAAATTACAAATTGATCTGTAAATATAAGCTACTTGACTTTGCATTTAATACAATAATTCTAAAACAAAAAGATTTAGAATCATTTCTTTATCTTGCATTCTGCTAAATGGGAACATCCATCTGTTACCCATTTTTAATGAAGAAATGTGCTGACATGACTGTTCTTAATGGAAAACATGGAGGGTGCATCTTAATGGAAAGAAAACTTCATCTGACCAAAAATCTTTTATCCATTTCATCCCAGTGGGGCAGTTGTTACTTTAACATTGACATCATAAGAGAAAAATAATTTATATAAAATAACTAGCTGGCTTTATTAAGGTAAACATACCCTTCCCCTTGAGGTCCAATGGAGAAAGGAAGGAAATAAATATTTACTGATCACCTACCATGCGCAAGGAGTTCTGAAAATATCACATTTGATTCTCACAGCAGTTTTGGGAGAAAGGTACTATTATTATCCCAGTTTTACAGTTGAGGCAACTGAGGAAGACGGGAGTGAAATTAGTTGCCTATGGACACATAGTGTAAGGGTTCTAGGCCACATTTGAATTCATGTCTTCTGATTTCAGGTTCAGCACTCTATCCTCTGTACCACCCAGCTCTCTCTACAAAAAGTACAATAATTGAGGGCAATTAAAAAAGTAGATAAAGCTGAAGAAATTAGAGTTAATATTAGCTTATCTAATATATAATAATATATAAAATATAAATTAATATCTAAATTAAAAAGAAAATTGAAAGATTAGATTATTTATATATACACAATATATAATCTAAATATAATATAAAATATAGATATTTTAATAATATAATAATAATCTAAATCCTAGCTTATACATTTGAATTTGCTGATTAACAAATTTGACATTCACAAATCATTTTTAAATCATAAATTTCCCTATAAATGTAAACTGTCAAATTGAACTCAACAATTTAAAAACCAAAATATGCAGAATTATTTCTTTATCATGCATTCTGTTAAATGGAAATATTCATATTGCCTCAATAAAGCCTTATACACACCTCTGTGCTGATGTACACATTAAAATATTTCTATTTTCATATAACTAGAAAGTAACTCATATATTTTACAATTTCTATGAACCATAATATTGAGTTACATTCAATGATTCTATTTATTTCTGTTTCATTTGGAGAGACTTCTTTAAAGCTACATACAATGGTAATTAAGAGGTAGAGATTGCCTCTGGGCTAAATCCTCAGACAAGAGGCAGACCAGCCTGACCTGGAGCCCATTCTTGTCACTGATACTATCCTGTCCAAAGACAACCCATTGAGGCCAGCTTCCCAGTTTTCTTCCCCTACATGCAGATATACACACAGACAAACAGAGCATTGATTTCTCAGGAAACAGTGAAAGCAAACACTGTTCTTAGGCCTAATATTCATGTTAAGTAGAAATTGGTGAACTCCCATTGCTTTGGGTCTGAGGTCCCTGATTCCCATAGTCCTAGAAATATTTCTCTCAATACTAACTTGCCTTGCACAAGCAATTACAAGAGGCCAGGTCAGAGACCATAGGGGTTGCCTACTAGGGGGCTTGACTGATGTTACAAAGAGTAGGTGCATTCACTGAGGAATTCTTGACCTGAGCTTCCCAACAGCTATAACCTTTCTCTATCCCTCTAACTCAGTATCATGGCAGCTACCTCCATTGTATCTGAGGGACGGCACTTTCCTGTGCCCACAAAAACTTTTTTTAAAAGTAAGTTTACTCTGGGTATCAAGGTTTGAGAGGTATGACTTTTTGCCAACAGGTCGTAATTTTGCAATCACCAAGTCTCCAATACTCAGATGACCAGGTATTAGACAAGACAACAGGACTTTTCTCTCACTACATGTGCCTTGCACATACATGGTCTTTAATAACTGTTAAATTGAAATGAACAGATTATAATGGAAAAAAAAACCAATGGCTGTACGATCGAGACCTTGATTTTATTCCTGACTTATGACTAACTTGCTCTGTGATTCGGCATAAATCATTTTATCTTTCTAGGTCTGATTCCTTGTATATATAATAAAATGGTTGGATTAGGATCTAAACACTCTGTAATATTCTTTAAGCTTTAAAAACAAATGATTATAATGAATATATTAAGCAGAAGCAGAAAAAAGTTACAATCGCTATAATAGCGCAAATAAAAAACAACAAAAATAATCTAAAGAGTGTAATTATAACCACCAAGAAATAGATGAAAAAAATATACATTTCATTTTGGGCAGAGTGGAAGGGAGGGGACATATAGTTGTGCATAAAATGTTAGGGAGCTATCAGTTTTGATGAACTATTTTCCTTCTCCTTTTAAATTTTTTTTTTAATTTCAAATGATTCATTGTATGAGAAGGCGGGATCTATTGAGAAAATAAGGTCATATTAAAACAGACATTATCAATAAAAATTTAAAATATCTTTTCCTGTGACTGCTTAGGTCCAGAACATATGAGAGAATAATTTAATTATACAGTTATAAGGCCTTTAGCAGTCATCTGACCAATACCCAACCAAGTAGAATTCTACTTAGCCAGCCTACATATTTTTACTTTGTCCACAGTTGAATCATAGAAACTTCATCTGATGTTTTAATGAGACCTACATATAATAAGTTTATAATTTTCCCCTAATACGCTATTTTTAGATGAAAAGGAAATTAGTTGGTATGCTTTTTTTCTCATTAAACCTATGGAGTCTCCTAGTGATCATTCTATTTCTTCATAAACCAGGCAAGTCATTTAATCCTTCCAAGCGTCAGTTTTCTCTTCTGTAAAAATGATTGTATTAAATGATCTCTAAGGCCTCTTTTGGCTATAAATCTATGATCCTGTCATAATTAATAACCATTTTTTTAGAATTTCAATGATAATACATTAAGTTCACTGATCTATAATTTCCAGAATCAGCTTTTTTCCCTATTTAAAAAATAAGAACAACCTTTTCCATTTCCATTCTTACCACAGCTCTCCTGGGTTTCACAATTCTTCCAACATTTCCCACAGCCACCATTCCTTTCAGGATTCTACATTGTATTTTGACTAGATCAAGGAGTTTCTACCTCACTAAAGGGAACAAAGTAAACTACTACTATCTTCTCAACTCTGGTAGGGCTTCATTTATTTCTCAATCACATCTTTCCAATTTACCTTAACTGAGAAGATAAGAGTTGTTTTCACTTCATTGTTTCTTGATACTTTGCCATCTTACCTGATTTTTGTTCTTATTCTTACAATGAAAACATTTTTTAAAAATCCAATTCTATGGCCTTTTCTTCTATAACATCCTACTCCAGTTCCTCATTATATTATGAAAGTACCCTTGAGTCTTTTTTTTTTTTGCTTTTTGGAGGGGGGAAGGGAGGGCAATTGGGGTTAAGTGACTTGCCCAAGGTCACACAGCTAGTAAATGTTAAGTGTCTGAGGCCAGATTTGAACTCAGGTCCTCCTGACTCCAGGGCCAGTGCTCTATTCACTGTACCACCTAGCAGTCCTCAGTACCTTTGATTCTTAAAGCATACATCCCAAAAGTCCAAGTTCTAGGACATCTGGCCAAGGAGGAAAGGTTTTATGATTGGGCCTACCAATGGACTGTGCAGTAGTTATTCAGAGACTGTGTAAAGTCATTTCAGTAGTGTCTGACTCTTTACCATCTCATTTTACAGATGAGGAAACTGAGGCAAATAAGATTAAGTGACTTGCCCAGAGTCACACACCTAGTAAGTATTTGAGGCCAGATTTGAACACAAAAGTATTTCCCAAATCTTTACAACTCCAGACCCAGTGCTCTGTCTATCTGCTTTATCCTAGATAAGTTTGGAGAGGCTCATCAGCAGGTTGCTGAGATTATAAAGTAAAACTAAGTCAGTAAGTTGGTAAATAGTTTTGTTCACATCAACTGATGAACACCATACAATAAGGTAGAGAAATGTGAGCCTACACTGATGATGGCATAAAAATAATTAATGTCCTGACTTGCACATTGCCGCTCTTGGAGGAAGAGCCATGGTGTGCTGGAGAAAGTTGACCTCAGAACCAGGAGCACTGTGTTCAAACCCAAACCCAGTTGCGTGATTCTGAGCAAGATACAATTTCTCAGTCCCAGAGGCAATTTAAGACTATAATTTACAAGAGAAGGTGCCAGCCTGCATTGGGAAGGGGAGTTTCTTCATCTTGGAGTTCCTTCCAGGTCCAGTTCCTATTCCTATTGTTTTCCTTAATATTTTTATCAGTCTCAGCTTGTTCTTGGCTTTATCCTCTATGCTGCAATTCTTACAGCCCATATAAGCAGTACTATTTTTAAAAATAAATTATTAATAATTGATTCATTCATTATTTTGTTCATCATCATAGTTTAGTTCCAAATTCTGAGTTAGATGTAATAAAAATGTCAAAACTGCAGCAACATGAAAAGTTTCTGTAGCAGAGATGAAGAATAAAGGAATATGCTAGGGAGATGGCCTAGTTATCAAGAATACTGTGCATTATACATTTGAAATCATTTAGTAACTGCCTAAAATATGTTGAGATATGCTGTTTTCCTATGAACATTGAGATATGTAAATATTCTGAAGCTCCAGTGTTTTTCTTCATCATAACAAAGCATTCCAGCCAAAGTTGGAGGAAAGAATTATCATTTTGTGGAGTTTAGCTGTTTTATGGTGAAAGTTCCACAGAAATAACTCCACTCAGCCTTTTAGTTCGGTAGCATCTCAGTATTCCCCTTAACCAGCTATCCAATTCAGCTGGGACATCTTCAGTCATCCTGATCTATATCTTGCCACTGGACCCAGACGATTCCAGAGGAGAAAGTGAGGCTGGTGTCTTTGCACAGCCCTCGGTCACTTAAATTCAATTCATGGGCAAGTCATGGCATCACCTTTTTGATGCCATGGTTGTCTTTGAGAATGAAGGACAAACAACAACCCAATTCAACAGGCATTAATTAAGAGTTTACCACATTCCAGATCTATTGCTAGGCACTGATGATACAAAATCCAAAACTAAAATAATAAAAAAAAAACTCCTGCCTTTGATGAGCTTACATTTCACTGGTTCTGGTAATGTTTACCATAAGAGATTTAAATGATTCTTGACACGTATGGAGATTATTGCATCCATTCTTATATCTAAACATGCATGCACACACATACACTTACGGTGAAAACAGGGCTGAGTGGATAGAGTGTTGAACTTGTAATTAGAAAAGCTGGGTTGGAATTCTACACCACGTTCATTTGCTGTGGGAATCTGGGAACACCACTGAATCTTAGTCTCGAATTTCTTGTTTGTTTTTTTAAAAAAAGGTAATACTATCTGCAGCAAGTACTTTACTGAATTATTGAGGATCAACTCAGATTTTACACACATGCAATATGCATATACATACAAAATATAACATACATATATGTGCATACACACACAAATACATGCACAAACACATCTATACAGATCAAACTTTAAAAGCCATAAATAATCTCTAATCTCTCCTCTAAGCCTCTCCTGGCAGCTTGATGGAGCAGTGGATAGAGTAGATAAAGACTACTTCTGAGCTCAAATTTGACCTCAGACACTCACCTAACTGTGTAACCCTGGGCAAGTCACTTAACCTTGTTTGCCTCAGTTCTTCATCTACAAAATAAGATGGAAAAGGAAATAGCAAATCATTCTAGTACCTCTGCTAAGAAAACTCCAAATGGGGTCTTGGAGAGTCAGACGTGACTGAAAAATGACTTAACAACACAATCTTTCTTTTCTTTCCCTTCTCCCTCTCTCCCTTTCAGTTTTATAAACAATAGCTAACATAAATGAAAATAGTTGTTTGCAGCTTTTCCTCTTCTGGAAATTGGAGAAAAATGCAAGGGTTATTATTAACATACTGATTTGTCTTCTAATTTTATTTTATGCAAACTGTTCAAGATTAGTTAAAATACCTTATGGTGCAAATGTGTGGCAATTTTTTTTCATACTCCAGAACTATACTCCCTTAGACCCGGTCTTTTAAAAAAATCCATATTAAACAAAAGAGCTAGTCATATGTGAGTTAATAAAGTGAACACAAGGGAGATGTACCTCTAAATTGGAGCCAGACGGTGAATAACATAGCAGGAATGTACTTAAACCTCGGTACCAGCTTGGGACAAGGTCTGCACTCTGTCTTAGCTCTCAATTTTTGGAAAAGCTTCAGGAGCTATGAGAAAAACTTCCAACCTGACAAACACTACAGGGCTGGGAAAAGCTCCTGTTTTAACTCAACCCAGATGTGATCTTTAATGAAAGCATTATGCTTCTGCAGCTGCAATGGATGGTACAAACATTTTAAAGGGAATAAATTATTTAAAAAGGTTTTCTTTCTTCCCCATACAATTATGCTTGACCTTTGCTGGGGTAAAATCTTAAGATAGACTATAAAGCAATTTATGGCTACTTATCTTCCAAAGGGAGCATGCTGTAGTAAATGCAAACGAAAGTGATGAGAAAACTAAAGACACATGTGCTAAATAAATGTGCTTATCATGCTGATAGAAAGGGCCTTACATGATGTGTCCTGAAAATCAGAGTTTTCAGCATTTACAAGATGAAATTCTTATTCAAATTCCAACATTGATTATAGTAATTCATTGTACATCCCCTCTCCCTTTGCCCAGGTTTTCCTTTGATCTTCATATTTACATTTTCATGTATTCTCCTCAGGTGGGATAATACAATGACTTTGCAATTACATTTTATGACATGTAGATGTGAAAATGCCAAGACTAGCAAAAGGTCTATGGTTGAAAGAAATAACTTAAAAAACAGAGAAAACCCTATTCAGGTTCATCTGCGATGGGAACCAAACCATTTCTCAAAGATAACTAAATAGGGTCAATATTCAGGGTTTTAAATACAGACTCCTGCTACAGAAGGACCAAAACATTGAATAAAACTCTGAAAATGACACTAACATAGACAAGGGCTTCCTCATTCAGTTAAATGTCTGGGTTCATAAATAAAGAGTCAAATAGATCACATTCCATTTTAGTCAATCAATAGGCATTTATTGAGTACCTATGATGTACCAGTCATTGTGCTAGTGCTGGGGATACTAAGAAAAAGGGATAAGATAGTCTGCCAACCTGGAAAGATGAAGGAGAGACAACAATCAAACAACTTATGTGCAAAAAAAGTATACAAATTAAATTAGGGGCAGTGTCAGAGGGAGGGAGGTAAGAGCAAGAAAGTCTGGGAAAGCATCTTGCAGAAGGGAAGACTAGCAGAGACTTGAAGACAGCCTAACAGAATAGAGAAAGATGAGTTGATTTTTCTTTTTAATGGATGATTAAATGTAGCTAATTTGGAGGCATTCCATGAGGAGTTAGGAATGAGCACTTTAAATATTTATTGAAACTTTTGAAAAGGCCAGCTTAAAAAAAATAGAACAACTCCCATTAAGCCCGTAAAATATCAAAGTAAATGCAAAGAAAGTGCCATTTTAAAAGAAGTCATCCCCACAAGCAATAAGGAAGAAAAGCAAAAGAATGAAGTGATTTGAAAATATGAAATGATCTTCCTTGAGTCTAGAAAGTTTAAGTTGGTAATTCTCTGGCAGATCATTCTGAATGCATTTCATTGTTCTTGTTACAAATGTTTTAGGGATTTTTTTTGACGTTTTAATTAAGAAAGAACTATTCCCAAAACACAATGTGAGCAGAAGATGCCATAAGTTTAAGTAAAATGATCCTCCATTCTCATTTTGCAAAATTCACAATTACATTTAAAGGAAGCAGCATTTTTTTTCCCAGGGTAAAATGCCTCTCTTTGCAAAAGTGGTATTCGTGTAAGTCCAAAAACATTTTCATCATTTGATGTCATACAGTTATAAAGAATAGAAATGAGATGCTGAAGGCTTTGCTGTTTTAATGAGTATGTTTATATGCATTTGTGTGCATACATGTATGATTACTACCATGCGTCATGCAAAAACCTTCAATAGTACGAATGAGAAAGAGACAGGGAAACAACATAAAGAAGAGCTTCTCATTAAGGGCTGTTGGGTTGTTCACAGATTCCTATTACCTGCATTCATCCAGGGCTCCAGGAAAGCAAGGGGGCTCTCAGTCTGTACAGTTAGCTGACAACACTGCTCCCTGCATCCTCTTGTCCCCAATTTGTTCAGGCTTACAACTTCTGGGTGAACATTTGCAGGAGAATATGAAACTTCTTAGCTCAGCTTTAAAAAATTGATAAATAATTATTTTATAAGCTATGTGACTGATTATTTGTAAGGCTGTATGCTTTTATGAATTTAACAAGAAACATAATGGCTTCCTTGGGGGAGGTACTCAGAAACAGTACATGTATTTCTGAAAAATTTGAAGTGAATTCACTATACTCCATTGTGCCTGAAGTGATGGATCTGGGCTTACACAAAATATAGAACTGACCAAGTTTATAGTCAGGTAGAGCATTTATTAAGTACCTGCTATGTGCCGAATACCCTGCTATATGCTGGTATTAAGATCAGTCATTGTGCAAATAGGTAAACTGGATAATTTGGGTACTGAAAGGAAACCCTTCTTTTTAACCTCAATTTTCTAGACCATTGATTGCCTTACCCTCACATTAAACACTTAGACACAGCTTAGGCTTTTGATAAGATCCCTGCTGATGTTTAAAATACTTGCATTTTTTAATGATAATTTATTTATTCCCAATAACATGTAAAACAATTTTTGACATTCAATTTTAAAAAATTTTGAGTTCCAAATTCTCTCCTTTCCTCCCCTCCCCACTCCCTGAGG
Source organism: Pseudocheirus occidentalis (assembly GCA_028646575.1). Classification (NCBI taxonomy): domain Eukaryota; kingdom Metazoa; phylum Chordata; class Mammalia; order Diprotodontia; family Pseudocheiridae; genus Pseudocheirus; species Pseudocheirus occidentalis. The sequence goes on along the minus strand of CM053594.1, from coordinate 119,360,269 downwards.
ACTATAAGCAATTTTATATAGGTGATACACATGCAATCATGCAAAACATATTTTCATATGCAATATGATGATTCTGAACTCAATACATTTTTTCCTCTATGTGAGCACTGGAAACCTTAGGCACAGCACTTAACTTTTCTGGGCCTCAGTTTCCTCATCTATAAAATGAGTCCCTGAATCTGGACTCCATGATCTCTGAGTATTTTAGATCTATGATCCCACCATCCTGGTTCTGCTAATTAACTGCCTCTATGACCTGGGTCAAGTCAGTATGTCTCAGTTTCCTTATCTGTAAAGTGAATAAATTAGAGTAGGAGATCTCTAAGTTCTTTTCTACTTCTAAATACAGGTGCATTTTTTTCTAAGATAGGCTAAAATTTCACATGTACAAATGGTCAACAATTCTCTAACCTGGTATGGGAACGGAGATAAAAGGGAAAAAGCAAGACCTGAAAGTACAGCCTATTTCAGGGGTAGGGAACCTCTGGCCTTTTAGGTCCTTGGGTGGGACCTTTTGACTGTCCAGGTTTTATGGAACAAATCCTTTTAAGGGCATTTGTTCTCTGAAGTTTGGATTCAGTGAAAGGGCTGCACTTGAGGATCTAGAGAGCCATATGTGACCTTGAGGCCACAGGTTCCCCATCCCTGGTCCATGTCATTTAAATTTCCTTATTTTAGTGGATGAATTTGGAAAATAAGACATTTGTAATGTTTATTTTAATTAGACACATGCTCAATATTACTCTCATTCCTCCCAACGTGGTAAGATTTTAAAATGCAATGCCCCAGTGAGGCAGCTGGGTTTTGAGGTAATCGACTGCCTGCCCTCTTTCTCAGCAGCACTACAACTAATAATAATATAGTGTAACCCTTATATAACAATAATTATGCATTTACTTTAGCCTGCACTGATAGGGCTACACATGCCTGTATGGCATATATTCACATGATTTATAGTGCCAATCTTCCATAAGTGCTTAACACCTCAGGTCCCCTGCCTCAATCTCATTTTACTCAGGTGACTCAGAGGCTAGCTCCCAGTTTCCACCTCAGCCTCACAAGTCAAATTTGCTAATATTTAGCAAATGCATGATCACAAATGTATACCCCCATATAGAGGTAAAATTAATGCTATAGGGCATTTAGAGTGAAATATAAAATAAGCTATTTCAAATAATCATTCTTTTAAAAAAGATTAATTTAAGTATACCCAAACTAAGGTATTATTATTATTTTTAAAATCCAAAATGCATGGTTTTATTAAGGAAGGCATAATTTCAAATAATTCTATTTTTGTATAGCTAAAAACCGGTAGTGCCCAAAGCTTTGAAATTCAGATCTCATAGCAAAAAAATTCCTGTATTTAACTGCTTTTAATTCATAGTTAATACACTGAAAAATTAGAAGGAATGGAATGTCTTCCCAAAGCATATATCACGCAATGTATGGTAATGGAAAATTTAGTCTTCTTTGATAATTTTTATATTTCAGAAGCAATAACAGAGTTTTTAAGTGGTAGGATAGCAGCATTTCTTTCTGTATAAGAGATAAAGGTAGCAACCACACCTTTCCTAGGCCATTTTACACTACAATATGCCCTCATTTATTAGCTACACCTTTCCCATGCAGGTTACAGGGGGAAGTAATTAAATTTAATAGAAACTGCCCCTGTTTTGAAGACACTCTTGATTTAAAGCCACTCACAATTTAAAGCTGCAGGGAAATGTAATTAAATTTTATAGAAGCTGTGACTTTTAAATGAAGACACATGATGTATGTGTGTGTACACATATGTACATATATACACAAAACTGATTAAAATAAAATTTAGAGACCTAGTTCTTTTTCTGTAATTGTTATAATTATAGTTCTAAAGTAAAATAATTGTTATTTAAAGTATTTGAATTTATGTAATAATGTTTTAATATATGATTATAAATAATATGATTATCATTCATATGTGCTTGAGAATATATGTTTAACGATGTAGTGAGAATCTGAAGATCTTTCCTGCCCCTAGGCCTTTTGATAGGCTTAAGTGGCTCGGAGAATGTTCCCTGATTTGAAAGTATTCTCTGCCCCCTAATAGGCTGAATGTGGTCACATGGAGTCTGTGGCGGGAAGCTTGTTTTTTGGGAATGGCCACACCTTATTTACAATTACTTTGTAATTGGACGGTGGGTCAAGAGGGCTGTGGCATTCTCTGACCCAGGAGAAGGGTATATATAAGCCCTGATGTGAGGTTTGCTTTGGGGCTCACTTTGAGAAGAGTTGTGTGATTTGACCAGATGAGACTCTGCAAAGTCGTTGAGCCTCCGGCTTTGAAAAACCCAGATGTTGATGCTTCCCTCTCTGGTAACTTGAATGGGTAATAGATGTGTTGGTCAGATGGTTGGAAGCCCATCTGCTGATCTGTTTCTTGGTCTGCTTGTAACTTGTGCTTAGAACTTGCGTTTGTATTCTCTGAAGTTTAGGGTGCTGACTTTTCCCCCTGAACTAGGTAAATGATATGTGTTTGATTGATTAAAGTAAGATTGTTAACCCATTTTGAGTTGCTTTCCTTTAG
>CM053594.1:119321846-119357203 GCA_028646575.1 Pseudocheirus occidentalis | reverse complement strand
CAGATGGTTGGAAGCCCATCTGCTGATCTGTTTCTTGGTCTGCTTGTAACTTGTGCTTAGAACTTGCGTTTGTATTCTCTGAAGTTTAGGGTGCTGACTTTTCCCCCTGAACTAGGTAAATGATATGTGTTTGATTGATTAAAGTAAGATTGTTAACCCATTTTGAGTTGCTTTCCTTTAGAAAAGCAAATCTGAGAACCTGTGCTAGCAGCTGTCCTGGGTATGCTAGGGTGCTTGCTGATACAAATAGCTAAAATGATACATAGGGAATCAATGGAATATAACTATGTCCTAGTTACAGGTACTGCTGAAACTATTGTAAGTACCCATTATAAGTGTTCTTTATTACTAATTTACTACTACTATTATTATTATAAAAGATAATGTGATATGATACAGCCATACCTCTACACTGACATACCCAGTAGCCTATTCTCAGTAATTATTAATCCTTCTTGACCTTTCTATAGCTTATAATACTGCTGAGTATTTCTTCTTTCTGTATAATCTCTCCTCCTTTGGCTTTTATGACACTATATTCATTGGATTTTTTTTCTGTCTGACTCCTCTGTCTCAATGTTACTCTTGGTCCATTGACTTCCTGGCCCCTGAGTGCATGTTTCTTCCAAGTAGTTCTTTTTTGCCCAGCTATCTTCTTTCTTGTCAAACTCTCCTTTGGAATTTTCATCCAATCATATACCTTCCCGACAAAGATAATTCACATTTATCCCAGAATCTCAGAATATTAGCATTGGAAGAGACAGTCATGGTATCCATTGGAAGAGACCCACCATGGTATCCATGTAGTCTAATCAATAACCATCTCCAGTTTCTAGTTTCATATCTCACATTTTCAACTGGAAATTTCCTGCTGGAAAACTCCACTTTAAATTATTGTCTTATATGCAACTCAAACTCAAAATGCTCCAAACAGAATTTGCCAGTTTCTCTTCAAATCTGGCCATGCTCCCATTTCTGTGAAGGGTTCTACTCTACTTTCAATCACTGAGGCTCAAAATCTTGGTGTTATCTTTGCTTCTTTCCTTGTTCCCCAATTCTTGTCAGTTGATAAGTCCTGTCAATGTTACCTCCAAAATGCTGCTTCTGTCTCTGCCCTTCTCTCACTCATTCATTGAGTTACTACACTGTTTCACTAAATTTTGACTCAACTATGGTAAGAGACTTCTCGAATTCTCCTATTTTGTCCTCATCTGTCCTTTTTCTACCATTTTCTGCCTTTTTGTATCTCACCACTTAATACTAGCTTTGTGAAGGAAGATGTACTATTTCCCTTTTCTTTTTGTTTTTAAGCCAAGCACCAAGTTCATTGTCTTGAGTATAGCAGGTATTAATAAAGGTTTGTTACATCATATGAAATTAAATAATGCCCATTAATACAGGGTTTTAAAAAGCAATTTTCTTACAATATACCCATTAGGCTGCTACTAAGAATAGTCATCTTCATTTTTATAGAGAGAGAAGCCAACAATCAAGGAAGGAAGTTACATAACTTGTCCATGCTCTACCATTCCATGGTTCTCCATCCTATCTAGTCACTCTTTCTCTTTCTTCTTTGGTAGGTCATCTATTTCCTACTCCCTAAGTGTTGTAGTCCCTTAAAACGCTCTCTGCCATCAACTTTTCTTCTTTCTCTGTACTGCCTTCCCTATTGTTTTGATCCACTCATATGTTCTTAATTATCCCCCCTATGAAGATGATTCACAAATACATCCAAAAATGCCAGAATCTCAGAATCAGTGTCAGCCTCAGAATCAGAATTCTCATCCAAGTTTCCAGTCTTAATAGTCACAGCTAACAAAATGTCAGCACATTGTCTTTTGTATTATTTCACACTGTCTGTAGTATAGTATCTCCTGGCTAGGAAGATAATTATTTTTTACCGATGTGCAACAGGAGGATTTCCACAAATGGTAAAGATCGATTTCATCTTTACCAATTTAAGAATGCAATTCCTACATTTATATGTGCATTTTGATCTAGGTACCATTCTGGAATAAAAAAGATAATATTTGAATATTTAATAAATGTAAGACAATTTTTGTACAGAAACAGAGTATTTGCACTAATATTACAATTGACTTTCATATTTGCAAAATAATAGCATTTGTGTATGGAAATTAAGATAAGAACTTATTACATAATATTCTTCTATTACTACTTGCAAATTTTCCCCATAGTCTCACGGATCATCTACATTGTTAAGACTGATTTATAAGGTCACACTTGTTCTATATTCAACTCTTACTGAAAGGCACCATGATATAAATTAAGAATTCTACAGCCATTAAGAAAGTGTCTTGTGTAGAGAGAGGAAAAAAAAAACCACAACCTTCCTTTGTAGATTAAATCTTTGAAGAAGATCTCTGTGAAACTCTTGAGGCCTGCTTTGTTCCTTTAATGTCCATTTAATGCCTTGGAGAGGGTATCTTCTGTTCTGACCCCCTTGAACCTCAGTGCCTGACTCAATAAACCTCTGAAAGCCTCCAAATACCAGAAAATAGAATCTTTAAACCAAAAACCTTCCTTAGGGCTATAAGCTGTGTCATCAGGGTGAGAATGAGCCCGAATAGGAAGGGAAGATCTAATGTCTTTACCACCATCAATTATCCACTTAGTGATCTCTACTGCAGTAAATGCAGTAGCTTTCTAACAAGCTCTTCTTTCCCATGCCTCCAGCCATAAGCATTGTTCTCTAACTGACAAAAAATCCTTTCTTTGTTGTTCAGGAATATTAACCTAGGTAAACTGTGTAACCAAGTTTTAAAAAGGACAATTAGGTTTTTGTTGAGTCCTTAGGGACCTATAGAAAGGTTTTCCTGTACTGAGTTTGGTAGGAATTTCAGGCCTGGTGTAAATGTGTAGGGCTTTAAAATATTTTTCGTGAATTTTGTATCATATGCAGTAATTTTAAACTCAAATCTGCAAGAAACAATGACTGGATGTATTGCTTTTTCCTTTTCTTTTATTTATTTTTTATTTTTCCTTACCCTGAAACCTTTTGCTGCTTCTGGGGAAAAGTCTTCATAAGGTATTTTGCATCCTTTCACCATTTTTTTTCAGTTTGCAGATAATAATCAGAAAACAAAGAGGAAAAACACCCCACATAATTCTTGTAACAATAAGTACAAATATTTTGAAATATTTTATGAACCAAAAAATTCAGTAAGCACCTTAAAGAATTTTTCCAAATACTTAAAAATATGTCTTCCTCTCAGGCAGCACACAGCATGGTGCTATAAGCAAGGTGGTGCTGAGTAAATACATTTTATTCATGTAAAATAAAGATTTTTAGTAATAATTCAATTTGTATATAACCTTATTAAAATCATTTTTAAAAATTATATTGATCAGGGCAGCTAGATGACATAGTGAGTAGAACACCAGCCCCGGAGTCAAGAGGACCTGAGTTTAAATCCGGCCTCAGACACTTGACACACTAGCCTAGTGACCTTGGGCAAGTCACTTAACCCCAATTGCCCTCCACAAAAAATTACGTTGATTTTTTTTTTTTTAGCACATTCATTTCTCAATATAGGGACTAAATTGTGTAAGAGTGACTATTAGTCTTCTCTTACCAACCTTCCCCATTCATTCTTTACAACAAATAGTAAAGAAGTTAGGAGGAGGAAGCAGCTCAATGAAACTAACCAGCACATCAGTCAAGTCCTAGAGTCCAACAGTGTGCCACATTCATGACCCATCTCTACAATGAAGGGAGAGACTTCTCACTTCTTCTTTGGGATCAAGTATGGTGTGTGCTATCAAATCACTGTTCTTCTTTCCATTTATGTTGTTGCAGTAATTATTGCAGATTTTTAAAAAATCAGTTTTTCAAAAATATTCATCAATGTTTCAAGTGAGTTAATGTAGCCTTTTAAATTTCTAGTATGGTATTTAATGGTAGCCCTCTCTGGTAGGGGCGGGGAAGGTGAGGAGGGGAAAAAAGGAACAAAAAGCAATTTACATCATAACTTTATTATATATTTAAATGGGATAGCAGATCGTACATAATAGAACTGCAGTCTAATGTGCAATTTTTAAAAAAAATTGTACTGTGTCATGGAAATGCGCCTTTTGTCCCATAAATTAAAAATAAAATAAATACATTTTTTTTAAATCCAGTGGAGTTGGAGTTGAGTTGGTCTTTACCCCTTACCCCCTTTAAGGGAGGAAGGATTGGGAGCTCTCAAAGAAGCTTCTAGTTACTCCAAGGGTATGACTCAATGCTTTGGCCAATGGTGGTTGCCAAACTTGATTTTGAATCATGTTGTAGCCCAGATCTTAAAGGACTTCTTATTTTGGTGTAAGTAGAAAACCCTTGATTCCCCCTGACTCTGTAGGAATGACAAGGGGACAGGCTACTGTACTAATTAAAAGGAAGAATAGCTTCCAGCTGGATTTCTCTTCCTTCAACCCTCCAAGTGGCATCACAGAACTGATACTTCCACTGAGGGATAAGGGATGGGCTGCACCCCTTGGTGACATCAAGGTTATGGTTCTGATAACTTCTGAGTACCTTCTGGACTTTGTTTCTTTTACTGGGAAGGTGACTTCATTTTATGGATTTACAAAAATTTGGAAGTGACCTTGTGAGTTGGGGAAGTCCAGAGGAAGGGGTATGCTAGTAAATGTTTAACAAGGGGAGTGGGATGTAAGAACATACTTTTAAGTTTGATCTTCATTAATAATACTTTCTTAAGCCTAGACCATCAGCAAGATTGCAATCGAGCCCTGATGTGTAGCTAGAGATGATTTCTGTAAAAAAGTTTATTTCAGCTCACTTTGAAGCTTGAATAATCCACCCTAGCAGCTGGTTAGAGCTGACCCCAGCACACATGTGCTTGGAGCAACTAAGTGCCCTGAGTAAAATTGACTTGTGACAAGGTGGGTTTCTTCATCAGAGATGATCAGACAAGAGGAAGAGACAGAGAGACTGTCAGCAAACGTACTGTGAGTTGTTAAAGACTGTTGTTTGTCCTTCATTCTCAAACAGGGCCATAAATAACATCAGGAATATGATGCCATGACATGCAAGTGAGTTAGATTTAATTGAAGGAGGGCTGTAAAATGTCACCAGTCTCACTTTCTCTTCTGGAGCCATCTGGGATCCGTGGCCAGATACAGTTCAGGAGGACAGAGGCAGTGCAATGCCAGTACAAAGAAGAAATAGAGAAGGCCTAAACAACATTCCCAGAAACTGCTTTCTGTATCCATGAAGTTTAAATGCTAGCCTCCTGTGAGATTGTAATAGTAGTATAACCTGTGTTGATGTAAATTTGAGAGATTTTATATTTTAGGATTTCTTTGGAGTGTTCCATGCCTGATTATGCATTTAATACCTTTTATTTCCCTGTTTGGGGAGATCTATACATGATGCAATATCTAAACTTTAAGTAATCTTTCTCTAGAGTATCAGGATAGAAAACTGAAGGAGTCAAAGAATTTGAGAAAAAAATACGAGCCTAGTCCCTGGTCTGACTGCATGCATGGAGAGAAAGAAGAGGAGTCCTTGAGGAAGAGGGAAGGGATTCAATAGGCCTGGCACCTGTGTCCAGAGAAGTTATTTTTAAAATTCTACCTGTATTGTCTAAAGATTCCATGTCCCTGATTAGTCAGCTACCTAGGAGAAACCTATGTAGGTAAGTTGCCCATCTCTTTTCTGGCAACGTTAATCCATTTATAAATCAGACAGAATTATGTTGGAAATAATGATATAGGTCAACTGTACACACAATTATAACCTGGAGATGTATTACATAGCCTCAAACTGGTAAATATTCACAAATGAGACCATTTAGCAAATGTTGTTTCTGCTTACACTTCTATTTTGAAAGCTGTTTGAAATGTAGGTTCATCATTTATGATAGCTTTGGATGGTCAATAATCATTGACATTTGTGTGAGTTTCCCATATTTGGATTTCTCATCAGGGAGGCAGGTATAGCCAAGGTTGTAACACAGCAACTCTTCTAAATAAAGTTTGGAGTTTTCTTTAAAGAAACCAGTAATTGGATTTAAAATGCAAAAAAAATTGTTCATGAATTTGTTAATGAATTATTTTTTCTTCCTTGCTAGAGACAGTCAGAACTAAATTTGTATTAAATATTATAGATAAGATGTTATAGTACAGAGGTGTCAAACTCATTACCCCCATCATCTACCCTTGTAAAACTCCAATGCCACTAAATCAGTAAAATGTAATTGGGAAATGTTTAGCAAAATAAATAAAAAGTGCAAACAACACAAATAGTATTCACTTGTGGTTTTCTAAGTCAATATGATGCTTAGATTCATTTCTTTTTGGGTTTCACAGCACTGGTAGTGGATAGAATGAATGAATACAAAAGCACTTATTAAATATTTGCTATGTACAAAATTTTGGGCTGGGATACAAATAGAAAAACAAGACAATCCCTGCTCTGTGATTTCTTTGGTCTATGTAGAATCCATAGCAACTGAAGTCTAGCTCACTATACACTGAGATCAAACTGTACTCTCTCTCAGGTAGATAGATATAGATGGATAGATTAATAGATAGATAAAAACATATCCATCCTTCTCTGCCTCCCTCCCTCTGGTTTTTACACTGTAAACAAAAACATGTATATATATTGAGACAGAGAGAGAGAGAGAGAGAGAGAGAGAGAGAGAGAGAGAGAGAGAGAGAAAGAGAAAGAGACCCATACACACATATAGATAGATGGATAGATGAATAGATGCATAAATACTACTTGCCAGCCCAAGAATCTCCAGTGACTCTTCCCTTCCTTTAAGGTAAACTGAAAAGTGGCCATCTAGGTGGCTCAATGGATGGAGTGTTGGCTTGAAGTCAGGAAGACTTCTTTGTGGGTTCGAATCTGACCTCACACACTTACTAGCTGTGTGACCCTAAGTAAGTCACTTAAGCCTGTTTGCCTCAGTTCCTCATCTTTAAATGAGCTAGAGAAGGAAATGGCAAACTACTCTGGTACCTTTGCCAAGAAAACCCCAAATAGGGTTACAAAGAGTTGGATATGACTAAAAACCTAATCAAAAACAACAACACATCATAAATTTATGAACTTGAGGGTCAGGAACATATACAGTCCAACTATAACCGATCTCTAAGAATGTCTTTCACACTATTTCCCTTGACACACTTTAATATTTAGACAAAATAGTTAATTAAATTAATAATTTATATAATATATAAATTTATAGTTAATTAAATTGTCATTTGATTGTTATTCCTAGAACTTAGCATTCAGCCAGTCAACAGGCAGGAATTAAGCACCTACTATGTGCCAGACACATTATACTCTCTGTGACTATGCTCCATGTCATAAAGGTCATCTCAATCTTTCCCTAAAGCTTTCCCCCGCAAACCTTGTCTCTCTGCCTATTAGAAATCTAACATTCATTCAAGACTTAGTTAAGGTGCTAACTAACTAAGGTAGGAAGGCTTTTTTTCTTCATCCCTGTAGGTTATTAATGGTTTCTCCTTGTTCAAATTATTGTGTACATAGTTATGTCACATCTAAGTATATAGGTAATGTCATATTCTCTAAATTAGTAGAATTGAAACCAGCAGTGGTTTTCATTTTTCATCTTTGGTTATTCAGGGTCCTAGTACATTTCTCACAAGTGGTAAGCATTTGGTAAATGTTTGCTGTTCATATCCAAAGATCAGTATGTGGTGGGAATAAAGGGGCATGCAACTGACCATGCTTTCCATTTTCTCCAGTGTTCACTCTCTCCTTGGGCTGGTGCTGGCTCAATCAATCAACATTTATTAAGCACCTCTTTACTATGTGCCAGGTACTGATTCACTAAATCTAACCTAGAGTCACTTTTTCAGGTTGGAGTGGTTCCCCCAAAGAAGTGATAGTGAGTTGCAATACACTCTGAGTCCTAAATGGAGTCATTTTGTAAGGGAAAGAAATATTTACACCCTACGTTCATAAATGAGATTCTGAATCACCACCAATGTACTTCTGAATTACATGAAGATTTTTATTTATATTTTATTTTTCCATCACCTAAAATTTTTTCCCCTTTTCTTTACCCTCTAAGATATTTTTTCTTATAATAAAGATTCCAAAAAGGGGGGAAGAAAGGGAAGAGATATGAGAGAAAAATAAGCAAAACTCACTGTAGCAAAATAATTCATCAATATATGCAATGTCCCATACCCATGAACCTCCCTACATAATGAAAAGTGTTTTTTATATATATTCTTTGGGATTGAGCTTGTTCTTTTAATAATTTTGCATGATTCATTTTCTATTACCCTATGGTTGTGCTTTTGTTTTTTTCTATTTCAATTTCAAATGACTTTTTTTGAGGAAGGAAGGCAAAGCAATTGGGGTTAAGTGACTTGCCTAAGGTCACACAGTTAGTAAATGTCAACTGTCTGAGGTTGGATTTGAAGTCAGGTGGTCCTGACTCCAGGGCCAGTGTTCTATTCACTGCACTACCTTGCAGCCCTTGTATTTCAACTTTAATAATTATGTATATTGTTTTTGTGTCTCTGCTTACTTTACATTGGTTCATGTAAGCCTTTCTAGCCTTCTCTGTAACCATGTTTTACTCTTCTTACTGAAAAACAATATTCCATTACATTCATGTACCACAATTTGGTTTAGCACTCTCTAATCCATTAATATATACTTGTTTCTAGTTCTTTACTACCATATATACAAAATGCTTCTGTAAATATTTTAGTGTATATGGAAACTTTATTTTTATTACTGATCTTCTGGAGATTGTGTCTTATAGTGAAATCTCTAGTTTAAAGGATATGGATTTAATTTAGTTATTTCATTTGCATAAATCTAAACTACCATCCAAAATCATTGTACTAATCCATAGTTCCACCAATAATGCATGAGGATGCCTTTTCCCCCACAATTCCTCAAACATTCACTATTCCCATCTTTTGTTATATTTGATAATTTGCTCAGTGTGAAATGGAAACCTCAGAATTATTTTGATTTGCGAGTTCTCTTATTATTAGTAATCTGGAGCCTTCTTTTATGTTGTTAATGGCTTGAAATTCTTCTTTTAAAAACTTTTTGCTCATATAATTTGGCATTTTATCTAGTGGAAATGGTTTTTGTTCTTATTTTATTGTTAATTGTTCACATATCTTGGATACCAAAGCTTTACCATAGATAGATATAAAGATTTCCCCTTCTGATCTCTCCACCCCTCCCCATTCATCTGCTTCTTTTCATATTCTATATACATTGATTTTGTTTATGCAAAAGTGTTTAATTTTCATATAATCAAAATCATCTCTTTCATCTTTTGTAATCACTTCTATCTTTTGTTTAGTTCAGAATTCATCTCCAACACGTAGCTATGGAAAAGTATATGAATTTCTCCTCCCAAATCCTCCATCATTTAAGGATGTCAACTAGGGAATTTATCTCCAATTTTCCACCCACTTACTCTCCTGGATTTCCTAATCTCCAGGAGCTCATCATTCTGAAATATGAAATCAACTCTGAAATGTAGAACTCCTCAGACTGCACCTACAAAACTTTAATGCATCCTCAAGTTGGACAAGCCCCTTTCCCTGTTTTTCATCTTCTTTTTATGTATTTTTCCCCCATTTGATTGTGAACTCCTTAAGGGCAGAGACTGTCTTTTCTTTGTATCCCCAGCACTTAGCACAGTGCCTAGCAACAGGAAATGCTACATTAAAGTTTGATGGCTCTCTGACATTGACATCTCTTTTAATTTATTGTGATATTTAATATCCAGATCATATACCTATTTTGAATTTAATATAGAAGACTGTTTAAGATATTGGTATAAATCCAAATGATGCCAGAATCCTGCCATTTTCCCCAGTAGTGTTATACAATAGTGAATTCTTCTCTAAGTAATTAATGCTTTCATGTCTATTAAATACTGAGTTATTAAGTTCCATTTTTCTATTTACCGTATCTAGTCTGTACCATCAATCTACTTTTTTTTTAATTTCACCACTACCAATTATTGATATCTTCAAATAATTTGAGATCTGGAAGTCCTATTCTCCACTCAAATCCAACTTTTTCCATTATTTTCCTTGATATTCTAGATCTTTTGTTCCTCCTAATGAATTTTGTTATCATGTTGTCAAGAGAAGTAGTTTGACTTGCACAGTATTAAATCTATAAATTAATTTTGGTAGTGGTGTAATTTTTATTGTATTGACAAAACCCAGCCATGTTCAATGGATAATTCTCTATTTAATTGTTTTTTTTAATTTCTTTAAAGATTATTTTTAGTTTAATCTATGCAAGTATTTAGCATGCTTTGGTAGATTGATTTACCAATATTTTATGCATTTTGTGGTGATTTTGGAAGGAATGTCAATACTTCAAAAACATGAAGTGTTACTAAACAAGAAGTGAAGATAAGAAAATAAGAGACTATTCATTACAAAGCAAAGTAGAACTATTCAAACTATAGCAGTCTATATATAAACAGGTCACATTCTCCCATGAATTCACACGATATCTGTTATGGGGAAGAGGTGCAAAGGTATCTTCGTAAATGCAAAAATGAAGCACATAAGTAGGAAAAGCTGCATACCAAGGTAACTCGTGATTGTGAACTTTAGGTCTGAATCTCTATGGTCTCTTTAGGTAACACTATGTATCACATAATACTTACTCCTCTTCTGAATTTCTCCATTCATGCTAGATAAAGCCATTGAAAAAATGTTAAGATTTCTTAACTAACAGTACCCTAAAACTTAAAGTTTCTAAGATCTGCTCCCTTGACAAAGAACTTGACATGTTTTTTAGTGAAAAACTCCTTTTATTACTAGGTTCTGCAAGATTCTGCAGGACTTTTGGTAGGTATGGAGAAGTTTCCCAATCTCAAGTCATATAAAGCAGTAAAAGCAAATATTTTCTCAAGCTATAGATGTCACTAGAGAACACAGCAGCCTTTCTTCCAATCAGTTCTTTACATAGAATTTTCCTTTCTTCCAATGAGGTCTTTCAAAAGCAGTTTTTCTCCCATCAGATCAGCTCCCCACAACAATAATAGAGGATCAGCCTCTCAGTTCCATGGGTTTCTATCTTCTTTTTTTCTGACATGTCAGTTTCTGTACATAGTTGTATACATCTTCTCAAGTAGACATCTCTGATATTCCTGTACTTGGCTTCCTCATTTGCTGACCATCTTCTAATCTGGCTTCTATTGATGCACATTAGGACTTCCTGCTGCGTAATGGTCATCTCCAATTAAATTTGCCTTTTTGTCAGATATGACACAAATATTCCACATAACCTAGTCCCCAAACAGTTCTTTAAGTTGCCCAGCAACAAACCCTAATACATTAAAGTCATATTCAAATTAACTGATGGAAAACAATGCTCTGCAATCATATCTAGTACTTTTACATATTAGTACTTTTGCTATGCACTATTTGTCATTCTCTCTCAGACTGATTGCCCCATTACTTAAAGAACCATATTAAATGTAATCTTGCATAAACCTAAGAGGGAATACCACAGATGGGAAACTCTAAATTTTCATCCAAGATTCTAAGATTGTATCCAAGTGCTTGGATATAAGAAAGTTATAGATGGTCCCATTACTTTTAGTATAATTCTATATTGCATTCCAGAATTTTTAGGGCAATTTAAAGCTCCAACAATTGTATATTGATTTTTCTCCATTTTCACAATATCTTCAACATAGGTTACTGGATTATTTCAATCTTCTTTTCCTCTTTGACAATATTTTGCACGTGAGGTGAAACTTCAGAGTTGTTTGAATTCTTATAGTCAATTATTTGGAGCAATCTTTCATACAATGGTTAATAAACTATTGAAAAGTGTTTATTTGTATCTTTTTACTGAGTGGCTTGATTTTATATATTTGTGTGATAACTTATTTTGGATATTAGACCTTAATTAAGATACTTGGTGCAGTGTTGTCCTAACAGCTTCCCTCCTTATCCTAGTAGTACTGATCTTTTTGTGTGTATGCAAAAACCTATTTAATTTTTATGCAACTAAAAGGATCTATTTCATCTGTTGTTATATTTCCCATCATTTGGTCAATTTTGGTATGCTATATCATTGTTATAATTAAATTTTTAAAAGTTATTGCCATTTATAAGTATGTCATTTCCCAATGGAGATATGATTAAAAGGCATGGACAGGTAGTTTTCAGAAGAAGAAATTAGAGCTTTTTGTAGTCATATGAAAAAATGCTCTAAATCATTATTGATTAGAGAAGTGCAAATCAAAACAGCTATGTGGTACCACTCCACACCTATCAGAGTGGCAAATATGACAGAAAAGGAAAATGACAAATTCTGGAGGGACGTAGAAAAGTAGGGACACTCATACACAACAGGTAGAGTCGAAAACTGATTCAACAGTTCTGAAGAACAATCGGGAATTGTGGCCCAAGGGCTATAAAACTGTGCATTTGACCCAGCAATACCACCACTAGGTCTATAAACCAAAGACATTAAAGAAAAGAGAAAATTACCTATAAATACAAAAATATCTATTGTAGATCTTTTTGGTGGTAGCAAAGAATTGGAAATTGAGGGGATGCCTATCAATTGAAAAATAGCTAAAAAGTTGTGCTATATTATTATAATAGAATACTATTATGGTATAAGTAATGACAAAGGGAAAGGTTTCAGAAAAGCCATGGGAAGACATATATAAATTGATGCTGAGTGAAATGATCAGCACCAGAAGATCACTATACAAAGAGCAATATTGGGGGTTTTTTTGTTTGTTTTATTTTTTCCAATTTATTTATTTATTTTTAGTTTTCAGCATTCATTTCCACAAGATTTTGAGTTACAAATTCTTCTCCCTGTCTTTCCCCTATCCCCCACCCCAAAATAGCAAGCCTGCTGAATACCCTTTCCCCCAATCTATTCTCTCTTATATTCTCCCCACATCCCCCCAACTTTCTAGTAGGGCAGGATGGATTTCTATACCCCAGTGCTTGTATAACTTATTTCCCAGTTGCATGTAAAAAACAATTTTTTTGTTAAACATTTGTTTTTAAAACAAAGAGCAATATTGTAACAATGATCAACTATGAAAGATTTAATTACTCTGAGCAATATAATAATCCAGGACAGCTCCAAAGAACTCATGAGAAAAAATGCTATCTACCTCCAGGGTAAGGAAGTCTGAGTGTGAATTGAAATACCATTTTTCACTTTATTTTTCTTAGGGGTTTTTTTTTGCAATTTAGCTAATATGGAAATATGTTTTACATAATTTCACATGTGCGATTTTATCAGGCATTCCCAATAGGTGGTGGAGGGCCTGGAGGGAGGAAAAGAAAATATTTTCCCCAAAAAAGGGGTGTTAAAAATAAGTAATAAGTATTCAATTAAAAAATAAAAAGCAAAAGCTACTCTATGATTTCTTCTTTGACTCACTCATTATTTCGGATGTTATTATTAAATCTCCATTTAGATCCATCATCTTTGCTTTGTTTCCTGTATTAATTACTATTTTAATGATTTCTATATGCCATGAAACATGGTCTATTCTAGTACTATGCAGAGTTAAAATATGCATATTATTTCTCATTCAGCAGATGCCATAAACCTTTCTGCTATAAATTCTGAAACACTTTCCTCAGGTTTGTATTTTGTTTGTTTTTATCCAGATTTGGGAGAACATTAAAGTCTACTACAATTATTGCCTTGCTATTTACATCTTTTTGTTAGTCAGTTAACTGTCCTTTTTATGAATATATATGCAATGCCATTTGGCATATCCACATTTAGAATTTATATTGTTTATTGTCTACAGTCCCTTTAAGCATAATGTATTTTCCTCTTTATCTCTCTTGACACTGAAAATTTTTATTCTTTCTTTGCCTCATTGCATGACGATAACTTTTACTTTTTTAAAATCACATGATACATAGTAAATTTTGTTCCACTCTGATTTTCGTTCTCTATGAATCATTATTTTTAGATACTTTCGATACTTTTAGATTCTTCGTGTACACTAAATTGTTGGGTTTTGTTTTCTTATCCATTTTGCTATTAGCTTTCATTTTATTAGATCCTTCAATGCCATTTTTATGTTGTTGAAATTTTAGTTATTTTCTCATATTCCAGATTTTGTTGTGTCTACCTTTTTTATTTTTCTGTGAATGTTGGAAGCAATGTCAATCAAAAGTATTTTCACATGGTGGAAGTCATTCTGTGTTCTGGGTGATGAAGCTCAATGTTGCCATGTGCTCTGATGATGATCATTCTCCACTCCTAAAGTTATATTATCCTGTCTGGTTCCCTGTGTTCCCTACCACTCCAGGTGATTACTGCCCTTGGGGAGTCATATATTCATTCTTCTTGATACTGTCTTTAGAGATATTCTGTCTAATACATATGCCCCTTTCTCCTAATGTGCATATTGCTTCCAGTGCAGAATTATTTTAAGCCTCCTTTCTTACCACAGACATATACCTCTTCCCTCACTGGAATATTCTTTAGAGGTACTCTTAACTCTTCTCTTCTGTGGTGCTATGTATTCCTCCTATTGCCCACATCAAGTCCCATTAATTTTAACTTCTTTTCCCACAGATTCCATTTTTTTTTGTTGTTGTTGTTGATAGACTTAAGAAGCTGGTATTCTTTCACTATTCACTTATGGACTTTATAGGGATACATCTCCAAGTCTGTTTTCTTACCTCTACTTATCCTGTGTATTTGACATCCCACTGGTTATCAATCACAAAAATTAATTCATATATGAGAATAAGTGGTATTTAATCCATGGAAGACTAAGAAGACTCTTCCCCTTTCCTTTCTTTTGATTCATTGTTTTCCTTAAATCTTTATCCCCTTAGTTCTTTTTCCATCATCCTTTCATACCTTAGTTAAATCTTTTAAAAGAAATTGGCTATGAATATGAGAGTTGATGTCATTATTTATGCTTTTCCTGATAAGTATATTCATTTACCTTTCTTAAGTTCCTTGTATCTTGATTTTTACAAAATCTGTATTCTCACATCTAGATGTTTTTGTTCTTTTTTTATTGGAATATCTTTTGTTGAAATATATTTTGTCACTGTTGATTAGAGTCAGTTTTCTAGGATGCTATTTGTGTTGTAGCTAGAACTTTGCCTTTTGGAATAGCTTACTGCAATTTCTTGGGGTAAGGGGATCCAAAAGATCAGTATTTTTTGGCTCATTGACCACATTCAGTTTACTATAAGAAATCTCTAAAAGTAGCCCATGTCTAGGTTTTCCATGTGGATAGAAGTGGTCTTCCACATGCCATACAAATACTAAAGGTAACAGTCATATTACATATATAGCAGTCTTTGCTTCACCCAACAGAAGATGTAAAGGTTTGAGAGAATTCACTGCTCCCTGTAAACAATAAAGAAAATAGACCAAAGGATTTACAAAGACTGCACAATCAGCACAATCCCTCTCCAATGATTTTTGCTTTTCCACAGAGTCTAATCATTCTCCATATTCAATGTCATTTTGTAGTTTGGACAGCCTTTACAAAACTTGGACTTTTCTCCCTGACTTTCAGTTAAATTCCTCTCTTTCAAAAATATGCAACATAGAAATCTACAAACATATAGTTCAACCTTGTAGCTTGGATTCCCCACCTAGAAGGAAAATACAGTTTGGAATGGTAGAATGGAGGTCTACTGCCTTCCCATTGAATCTGCATAGTCAAAGGAGAGGGGAGAAAAAAGCTGACCACTTACTGCCTGTGTGATTTGGGGCAAGTCACTTGAACTCTCTTCCTCAGATGTGTTTAAACAAATAACCCCTTAAGTGCTTTCCAGCGAAGGACACACTGGAATCAAATACTGACTATAACTGTTAAATTTTCAGTGTGAATACTTACATGTCAAAATTTGCCAATACCACAAATCAGGGCTTGATTTATTTTTTTTGATCAGACTTAAGAAAGTGATCGAGAAAATGTTAATAATGTAGATTACATTTTAAAGTATATTATGTGTTTTTGAAGGGCCAGTTATTGAATACTGACCAGCATACTTTGATTCCAGGTATAGTTCTGTGAGTTTGTGATTCTAAGGTTAAATCCTTTGTTTCCTTTGTGTTGTGGCAATAGTCTTTGACTGCTTCTCTAGCTGTAGGAAGCTGTGTGGGCATGCATGCCTCCTATGTACTTCTCTAAAACATTCCATCACTGCCTTAGTTGTTACTTCCCTAGTTGTTGCTACAGCTTTGACCAACAAAGTGTATTTTCTAGTTTCTAATCTCCAGTCTTTTCTCAGGAAGGTAAAAGAAAGGCAAAGGGTAGGCAGGGATGTCCTCTATGGCTGTAAGCTTACACAGTTCCTAAGTTGGTGATGAGGGTTGGGTGGGAAGGTGGAGAAACTCAGTTGAGCTCTGTCCCTCCCTTTTCCTCTCTTTCTTTCTCTCTGTCTCTGTCTCTCTGTCTCTGTCTCTGTCTCTGTCTCTGTCTCTCTCTGTCTCTCTCTCTCTCTCTCTCTCTCTCTCTCTCTCTCTCTCTCTCTCTCTCTCTCTCTCTCTCTCTCTCTCTCTTTCTCTGAAATAAAGTTGGTGAAGAAAAGGCAAAGTATAACACCCAAAGCCAGAACAAGTTTCTTAGTTCACTCTTACAGTCTAGCACAAAGGATTTTGCTCCTTCCAATAGAGTCCATACTCACAAGGTTCAATGTAAACCATTTATCTTGAGACCAGCTCCAGTCACAACCCATTCCTTAGAATGGGAAGAGGCAACTACAAGACCATCTAATCACTTTGGGGGGAGGGGCAGCTCTGGTGCTGAGTCTTATACTCTCTTTTTATCTTTTTAACATAGTAACAATGAGTATGTGCACCCTCTATAGGGAGAAGCAATTAGAAATCCCAAACGAAAGATCTCCACTCTGTAGGCCTAAGGGGATTTTCTTGGTCAGCCCTCCTACTAATAAGAAAATTTTGAGATTCTTCAGAACATATATCATGATATATTACTCTTTAAAAAAAATCTCTCCCAGAGCTGAATATATAGTAAGCATTCAATCAATATTTTTCAAATTAAAATAGAAAAATGGAGGAACAAGTCAGAATATGGGACTGAATAACAAGGAAAACATAGGAAAATCAGTAAATAATAAGGAGAAAATTGAAGTGTAACAGAGAGTATAAACAGATCATGATAAAAATAAAAATGAGAGACTAGTACATATAAAACAAATATAAGGAAAAAAGGAAAAGATTAAAATACTAAAGGTACAAAGAACAAAAAAAAATGGGCACCACAGGAGTGTCAGCTGGTGACTAGGATAGAGTAAGCATGAGATAAAGTCACTGAAAGATAAAATAAAGCAATATAAATAATTAATGTGCTAATTATAACTTATTCTTATCAACATATTATGAAGCAGGTCTTATATGACCTCTTTGACAACTATTTCTCTAGCTCATATGAATTTACTTTATTTTTTTAACCAGATCTATAGTTCCATTGGAATAGGGAAGTGCTTAGAAAACTATACCAGAGGGATAACTCCAGCCTGTTACCTGTTTTTGTATGGTTTGTGAGCTAAGGATACATATTTTTTAATACTATTCTTAGCTGGTCATACAAAACCAGGTTATAGGCGAGATTTGTTTGGCACCATCTGGGAATTCCCAGGGCAGACTTTGGTACTCACCACCAATACAGGTCAACAACTACTCTGTAGGGGCGGCTAGGTGGCGCAGTGAGTAGAGCACCGGCCCTGGAGTCAGGAGTACCTGAGTTCAAATCCGGCCTCAGACACTTAACACAAAAACTAGCCGTGTGACCTTGGGGAAGTCACTTAACCCCAACTGCCCTCCAAAAAGCAAAAAAAAAAAAACAAACAACTACTCTGTAGCTTATAGCAGTGGTTCTCAACCTTCCTTATGCTGCAACCCTTTAATATTCATATGTGGGCATATCTGCATCTGGGCGGACCCGCCTGGAGACGGATAGAGGAGCAGTGTCTCTGTTCCTAAGACCATCGGAAATAAGTGCTTTCCCTGTGAAAGGGTCATTTGACCCCAAAGAGGTTGCCACCCACAGGTTGAGAACCACTGCCTTACAGTCTTAGAAACTTTGCAGCAAAGATTAAGTGGTTCAACAAATGTGTCAGAGGTAAGACTTGGACCCAGGACTTCCAGAGTCTGAGGCCAACTCATTACACCTACTATGTTACTACATCAGTGAATCAGAAACATTTACTAAGTACTCACTATGTCTTATGTATCCTTGAAGTTAATAAGATTCATTATTAATAGTATTAATATACTTGAAATTAATAAAGTTGCCTTGGACATATCCCATTATTCAATTTTTTTGTTAATGAACACTGGCCTTCCCACCCAACCATATAAATTTGTGAGGTAGAGTAGGGACCATCATGTAGTAGAAGGAAGACTATATCATGAACCAGGAGACAAAAATTAAGGCCCCAACACTGCCACTAGGTAGATAAGAGACCTTAAGCAAGTCACCTTCCTTTGCTAGACCAGTTTCCTTCAGGATTGGCCTACATGATCTCTACACTGAGGTATGGTAGGCTGAAGTGAGCATTGGTCCTGCAGTCAAAGAATTTATGTTCAAACCCAACCTTTAGCTTTTACTATGTTGCCTTGGGAAAAAGATTTAACTTCAATAGGCCTCAGTTTCTTCATCTAAAATGATGGAATTGGTCTAAATGGTCTCTGATAATCTCTTTTAGTTCTAATAATCTGATTCTACAACCCCTGGCAGCTCTAAAAATCTTTGTTGGGAGATACCACCCACATTTTCTTTTTTTGCTTTTTGGAGGGCAGTTGGGGGTTAAGTGACTTGCCCAAAGTCACATGGCTAGTTTTTGTGTCAAGTGCCTGAGGCTGGATTTGAACTCTGGTCCTCCTGATTCCAGGGCCAGTACTCTATTCACTGTGCCATCTAGCCACCCCATTAGTTGTAGAGGTTCACCACCCACATTTTAAATGCATAGAAAAGCAGGGTGGTGGTGAGATGAAGCAAGGAGCCTAAATCTTGAGCAGCAAAG
Organism: Pseudocheirus occidentalis; assembly: GCA_028646575.1. Classification (NCBI taxonomy): domain Eukaryota; kingdom Metazoa; phylum Chordata; class Mammalia; order Diprotodontia; family Pseudocheiridae; genus Pseudocheirus; species Pseudocheirus occidentalis. The sequence goes on along the minus strand of CM053594.1, from coordinate 119,338,177 downwards.
AGAAAAAAGAGAGAAAGGTGATGGAATTGAAAGGGGAAAGCAGCTAGAAAGTAAAGTAAGATATTTAATAGGAGACAGTAGACTTAAAAGAAGATGAAGAATAAAGATAGATTAAGTAGAGAGCATGGAAACTCTGTAACTAGCAAGTTTCTACTCTAGAATGTATATTCGTAATTACTACAATGCACCTTCATGAGACATATGCATGTGTTTTACAGATTTGAAGGAACAGGGACTCCCTATGTAGCTGCACTATCTTCTCATTTCTACCACTGGTTCCTTAGTAAAAGGTCTTGTTTTGTTTTCTCATGCCTATGGTCAACACCCTTACCCTCAGCTCCTCACAATTCAAAGGCTGCACTGTCTTTCTGATTGGTCTCCCAGCCTCAAGTTTCACCCCATTCCCACCCATCCTCTGCTCAGTTACCAAGGTGAATTTCCTGAAGTATAGGACCAACCATCTCCTTTATCTCATGTGGCTTCACTACTTTGAGCCTCCCATGACTTTTCAATCATGCCCAAAGAAGTTCATTATCAGGAAAGCTTCATCATCCTCTAAAAATCCCATTAACCCTGGGCCTTCACCTCACCACCACCTTCTGTCCTTCTGATAGGAGGATGGAGCCATGAACCCCAAAATCTCCATTTAAGGAGAGGGCACAGACAAGAATATCTCTTTTCTCACTGTCTACACTACTTTGAGAGGAATAGTCCTACATGTATATGTATATAATTAAATATAATATACAATAATACATAATTTTATATGTGTGTGTTTACCTAATACTTGGCACAGTGCCTAGCACATAATAAGTTCTTTAAAAATTTTAATATTAATTTATGGAATAAAACAAGTATTTCCATGACATAGAACAATAAAAGAAAATATTGTACATTAAACTACAAATCTACTATGCATAACTTACTGATCCTTTCAAATATACAGCAATATAATGTAAATTTATGTTTTTCCCTCCACCCAGCCTAGAGATGGCTACCATCAGACGAAAATAGGTGTGTGTATACACATATGTGTATATATGTGTGTATATATGTACATGTGTATATAGAAATATACACACATATCCATATGCCTATATGTGTATGTATACATATATTTGTATACGTATGTTGCATGTAATGATAATCAATATATGATTCATTTTATCAGTTGTTTCTCTGGATGCAGATAGCATCTTTTTTCCTATATCCTTTTTAGTTAATTTGCCTATAACCAGCAGAATTAAATATAAAATCCCCTATTTAGCTTTTATAGCCCCTCACTACTTGTTCCCTTTCTACTTTTCCAATTTCTTATACTTTCCTCCCCTTTAACTACTCTAAGATCCATCAAAATTTACTGTACTTGCCAGTCTCTCTCAACTCTGTCCCTTTTCACTGATTGAATATACTTCATGCCTGGAATGTTTCCCTCTTTATCTCTACCCTTTGGCTTCCCTGGTCTCCTTCAAGACTCAGTTCAGATCCTACCGTCTTCAAAAGGCTTTCCCCTCCATCTTTCCATCTACATCCTCCTCTCTCCCTCTTAGTGCCTTCACTCTGAAGTTATCTTTCATTTACACTATATACATATATATATACACACATATATGTACCATGTACATATACAATATGTAATGAACAGTTATTTGCATGTTGCCTCCTCCAGTAGAGAGTTAGCTCTTTCAGGGTGCTTTTCTTTGTGCCCCCAGGGCTCAATACAATGCTGGATACATAGTATGTGTTAATAAGTGCTTGTTGAAGTTGATTGAATTGAACTGAATTCGTTACTCTTTCTGTACCAGCTTCCCTGATATTTCAGAAATACTCTACTCTTTTGCCAGAAATACTCCCAGCTGTTCCACTTAAACCTGCTTTGGCCACCTTCCAACCCACAGGCTTACCTTGGATCCCAGTAACTACTCCTTTGCCATCACCATGCCAAGCAATTGAGGTTTTTCCACAAGAGGCGGTGGAAAGAGTTCTGACCTGGAGCCAAGAGAGAACTGCGTTTAGAACCTGCCTCTAACTCATGTAAGTTATGTGCTCATGAGTAAATCACTCACCTCTGTTCCTCCATTTGTACAAAGGAGGATAGCAATACCTGAGACATTTACCTCAGTCTATTATGAGGAGGACTAAATGAAATAATGTATGAAAAGCACTTTCCAAAAATTAATGTATGGTGTAAATGTCAGCTACAATATTATTATGCCTATTAAAATATGTGGACTATTTATACATCTAAATTATACTTTTCCAAACATATTTGGTTCTTCTGAGAAAGACCAGACAATATTTTTGATATGAATGAGGAAAATGGTTAACAACTATTTAAAAACAATTAAGATGTATGAGATGCTTATGAAACATAAAGTAAGATTTTAATTGCACCAGAAAAAAATACTTAGTGATGATTTTTGAAGTACATGCTGGCAAGATTTCTAACAATATATTAGGTGATAATAATAATATGTTTTGTGACAGAATTATGACTAACCTTATAAATTAGACTGAATTTAATTATATTAAAATGATTGGCTATTTAAAGTTATATTTGAATTAAAATACCAGTATATACAACTGCATGCATAGCATGATATATAGGCAAAATTCCATTAACCAGCTAATATACAGATAGAGAGAGAGATAGCTCTATATATATATCTATAGCTAGATAGCTAGATAGATAAATAGATAGATAGATAGATAGATAGATAGATAGATAGATAGATAGATAGATAGATAGATAGATTTGTGCATTGTTTCTCAGGGCTTCAGCTTGCTTCTCTGTGGATGAGGGCTGAACAAGATGATGATAAGTGGTTTGTAGTACTGGATAGAGCAATGGAATTGGAACCAAGAAGATCTGGGTTCAAGTCTTGCCTCAGACATTTTTTAGCTGTGTGATGATGGACAAGTCACTTAATTTCTCCCAACATCAGTTTACTCATCACTAAAATGAAGGGGTTTCATTTGAAGACCTCTAAGGGTTTACCATACACCTAAAAACAATAGCTGGGAGAGAAAACCACAGAAGACACAAGCAACATTTGGAATTTGCAGATTCCAGGCTTCTAGTGGTAACTATAGAAGTCAGGTCCAACTGCTGGGACACTATGGTAGTCACACAGTTTTGCACAAACTCTGAGCCTGATAAATACAGGGAAACACAGCCTGAATAGCCCACATAGCCTGTCAGCTCTTGTTTCAACTCCCGTCCGCCACTGCAAAGGCCCAGGGCTCCTACTCTTGGCAGAGAGCTACTTATCTGTCAGCAGTAGTTGACAGGTGAGACCCACTGGCCTGGGATCAGTACGCTTACATTGCAGAAAGGCCCAGCCCACCTGTCAGCTGTCACAACCACTTTCTTTACAAACCTCCACTCTAGGAAAGGTGATATCTTGTTGAGGAAGGATAAGCATGTGAGTTATGAAGTACAAATGGGGTGAGGTTTGTGGACACATTAGATAATTTGCTCCTTTTTAAGCTGGTTTACCTCACATAAGGTGCTCTGGGGAAATGGCTTTTTCTATGCCAACTCAAAACTGCATGCTGGAAAGTTTGGAAGATGAACCATTTACCCAGCTGACACAGAGAGGCCTATGACTGAGCGGATCCCCTGCTTATCTGCAGGTCCCACCTGGCAGGTGACAAGCAGCACACAGTGTACTTCAGCAGTGACAACTTAGGTACCTCTCTGTGGTGGGCCCCACCTGTCGACTGGGCATTCAGCCAGTCTTTCTGATTTTAGAGCCCCAGATATAAACATGAAATTTGGAATGGCACATAAACTTCAGCCTGCCCTGACCCAACTGAGGAATCAAATTGCCTTTAGAAAGTAACAAAATATAGTTTTAAAAATACCTATATTCCTCAAAATATAGTTTTAAAAATACCTTAATTACCCGCTGCCCATATCTTGGTATCACCTCATCTTGGGAGAACAGTAAGTAAGAAGGCTAACAAATAGTACAATCATTTTTTTTTAACCACTAAGGCTGAACAGGTACTAAGTCTGAATGATGTTTGATCATGGTAAGCAGGCACAAGTATCCCAATACCTCTTACTATAGTCCTAAAACTTCTGAATTAGCCTTAGCCCTGTTGAGAAGAAAATAATTATAATTCATTTACACTTTTATTAAGATGAACGAATATTCAAGCTAGGTGGCACAGTGGATAGAGTATTGTGCTTAGAGTCAAGAAAACCTGAGTTCAAATTTGACCCCAGACACTTACTAGCTATGTGACCTTGGGCAAGTCACTTAACTCCCTTTGCCTCAGTTTCCTCATCTGTAAAATGAGCCAAAGAAAGAAATAACAAACAATTCGGGTGTCTTTGCCAAGGAAACCCCAAATGGGGTCACAAAGAAAAAGGATTGACTGAAAATGACTGAATAACAACAACAAAATATTCAATAAAAGAAACTCTTATTAGTGAAGGGAAAGTCAGTAGGGTGTAGAATTCTGAAGCTAAGAAAATGAGGGGAAAAGCATCAAGAGAGTTAGATTGGTCAATAAATCAGTCATCATTCATTTATCAAGTGCTTACTATGTGCCAGAAACCATATTAGCACCAAGGATACAAAGAAAGACAAAAAAAGACTTTCTTTTTTCTCAAGCAGTTCAGATTCTAATAGGAGAAATAACATGTAAATAACTACGTACAGATAAAAGACACATACAGGTTGTTGTTGTTCAGTAACATCTAACTCTTTGAGGTGTTTGTGGTAAAGATACTGGAGTGGTTAACCATTTTCTTCTCTAGATAAGGAAGCTGAGGTCAACAGGGTTAAGTGACTTCCCCAAGGTCACACAGCTAGTAAGTGTCTGAAGCCAGATTTGAACTCACTCAGATGAACCTGAGTTCTTGACTCTAGGACTGTGCTCTATCCACTGCACTAACTAGCGGTTCACATACACAAGGTGAGTGAAAGATAATTTCAGAGAAAAGGCATTAGGAACTGACAAAAGAATTAGAGGGAAACAGACATATTTCCAAGAAAGGTACATTCCTATATTGATTACATTCAGCCAATGTCATCCATAAATAGAGGTACACAAATATGTATTAGATATGTAAAACAGTTTTAATTGCCATGTTTTCAATGTAGGTAGCACTTCTCTTACTAGCTAATACTCATATTTTTTACCTTCTTCAATACCATTAAATCCAATGGAGATAAGAATCATTGTCCCCATGTAACAGATGGAGTAAAAAAGTATGATGAAGTTAAATGTTATGTCTATAATCATACAATCACTCAACAGTAAAATTAGAATTAAAAATACTCCTGGAGGAATTTGCTTTCCACTGAATAACCTGAGGGAGTCCTCTACACATTCCAAGTAGGTGATGTTTTAAATAGTTTAATTTGAGAGTCACCTACACCCTCCCACTGGGCAAAGTTATTTATCTCCCTGCCCTGCCAAAATTCTTGACATTATCACCTGACGTTCTCTGTAGAATGACTCTTTGGATTCAAGTACCACATCTCCAAATGATATTTCTTAAAATATAAATAATTTCCCTTGGCAGGGTAGCCATAGCATCCAAAAATATTTGTTAGTTGTTGCATTGGAAGGGAGAGAGAAAATGAGGCATAGAAGAGGTTATTCTTTACAGAATCACTCTTTGAATTGGAAAGGACATCAGAGATCACCTAAACCAACCCATACATGATTGTAATTGATGCTGCAATGTTCTCAGCAAATGACCCTTCAGACTCCACTTAGAGGAATCTAGAGGAGTCTACCACTTCCTGAGGCATGCCATTCCATTTTTTGAAGTCTTTTTGTGTCTTTTTTTTCTATATTGAGATTTAATTCCTAATCTCCAGGAATTCTCTCCATTACTCTATTTCTCCCTTCTCCACCCAAGCAGAATAAATCTAATCCTTCTTTTATATGACAGCATTCAAATACTTAATACTTAAAGATAGCTAACATTTCTTCCTATCTCCAAACCAAGTCTTCTTTTCTCCAGGGCAAAAATTCGTAGATCCTTTCCTTTATCCTCATGATGTGTTCTTTAGTCTCCTATCACTTTGGTTGCATCTCTCTTGATGCTACCAAGTATGTCAATGACTTTCCTAGAAAGTGACATTTAGGATTAAATATAATACTTCAGATGTAATCTGACCCAGTATTGTGCAGTAGGATTATCACCTCTCTAGTCCTGGAAACTATAATTCTCAATGCAGTCTAAGATTGAGTTAGATTTTTGTCTCTCTATCATCTCCAGTACTCAACGAAATAGTCCAGACATAATAGATGCTTTATAAATGTTTGTTAATTGACTATTCAATCTCATTGCACTTATTTCATCACACCAATGGATCTATGATTTCATTGACATGGGCACTCCTTCCAATGAAGCAAGTTGTAATCCATTCATGTTTTTCAGTCTTATACGATTCCTGTCCATGATCTCCCTTAAGCTTTCTATGGAGTATCCACCAAATGTTTCTTACTAATGTAAGAAGGATACCAACGACTTGTCAGCATCATCATTCACTTTGCCACATGTCTAGCCCATCTTCTTTTTGGATCATACCATTTTAGTGATAATTTGATACCTCTTCATACTTACCTTCATTATTCTTTATTTATACCATGATAGAAGCTGCTAAGGGCAAGAAGAGAAGGAAATAAACATTTATTAAATACATAACTATGTGACAGGCACTCTCCTAAGTGTTTTGCAAATAACTCAATTGATCCTCACCTTGTGAGGTAGCTGCTATTTAAGATCTTTATTTTATGGTTGAAGAAACTGAAGCAGACACAAGTTAAATGACTTGCCAAGGGTCACACATCTAGTTAGCATCTGAAGCTAGATTTGAAATCAGATCTTGATTCCTGGTCCAATACCCTTTCCATTGCACCACCTCCACTACCCTTCAAGAAATATTTAACCTCAGTTCTTTGAAGACTATAGTATTCCATGACTTAGAGATTTTTTTCCCCATCCTTTCCATTTACTGAATCTCCAAAATATTGATGGGTATGGTATTGGTAGACATGGGTAGGTCTTACCCAAACATCCACATTTATGGTGTAAAGCCAGGGGTGGAGCTGTACTAAAAAATGGCACTTGTAGACTATACTGAGAATTTTATTCAGGATTTTGTGTTCCTAATATGTTATCAATATTCAATTGAAACATTCAAGGTCTGGATCACTCTAGAGATAATAAAAAGTAGTTTATGACTTATTGATATCTGCCAAAGCTAACATTTACTCAAGAAAGTTGTTATCAAAATTTTTAACTTGATTAGAATGGATCCTTTTAGGGAATTCATCAACTTTATCATCCACAGAAACTTTCTAGTTCCTGGTTGAGTATGCCAGCGCAAACCTAGGAAACTGATCAGTCACCACAAATTATGACTCATGTTTTTACTATCTTTCTCCAGAGATTAAAAGTCAATACATAGGGTCAGCTAGGTGGCCCAGTGAATAAATCACTGGCCCTGGAGTCAGGAGGACCTAAATTCAAATCCAGCCTCAGACGCTTAACACAAAACCTAGCCATGTGACCTTGGGCAAGTCACTTAACCCCAATTGCCCTACCTTTCCCCCTCCTAAAAGGAAAAAAAAATATTAGTACAGAGAAGTTCCAAAGTGTTGCTGGCAACACTTTTTTTTTAGTATGTAGATCATGTCCCAAATTTCTTAATGGCATTTGCTACCACAATTTTAAAACTATAAAACATGTTTCTTATTAGCTCTTAGATTCTTTTTTGGTGACCCATATCTTTGAAATTGTCACATAGTTTTATGACCACAGAACAGTAAACACTGGGTAGCACTAACTGCTTCCTGATACCATGTATTGTTTGAGATCACCATTATCTCCCTAGTAAGATGCCTTCTAAGGAATAGAATTTCCCTATTTTTTTTGGTTTGTTAGCACTTCTTGCAGTCCTTCATTAGTCATCCTCTGTCATTAGTCATCCACAGGCAAAGGAGACAAAGAGGGTAGGTTTAATGCAAGGAGGTTCATGTACTCCAGTGGAAATCCCAAACTCTCAGCTACACTTCCATTTTATCATGGCCCAGCTCCCTGTATATCACATAGAGCTTCCACTCTTTCCCTGGGAATAGCCATTGCTTTATTGTCAAGTGACCTTCAGGATATAAAGCCTGCATCCACATTAGACTTCCCAGTTTTGTAGTACATGATGATAGTAGTTCACAGTTTTTCCAGTATTGCTTCCAGTATTGGTACTGGTCAAGACAAGTCAGTGGATTGTTGTTGATCTATAGGTGAAATTGAGAAATACGTGCAGTCTTTGAGATTTTCTAATGATGCTCTGTCACAAAGTTAAGAACTCTGGTTTGTGTGATGTATGAGCTAGCAAGTCTTATTGTCTTTAACTCCTTAGCTGGCATATGTAATCTTTTCTGCTGAAAATCAGTCTCATTGATCCAAGCACCCATATTCAGGATAAAAGGTTGGATTGGTAGACTGACACTTTTGCATGTATATGGTGGTGGACCATGCTTCTGCAGGCTTATTCTCATTCATTTATCCAGTAATCTCCAAATGGCTTCCTAGAATTTAGAGCAACTTAACATTTTTACCTTTAGTCTTTTCAATGATGCATCCCTTGTCAAGATCGTTTAGTGGTTTTGCTATAGCCATGAAATTCTTGACAAAATTATAATTGTAGCTTCTAAATCCTAGAGAGAGTTCTTAGACCTTTCTGGGTCTTTGGATATGGACAATGAAAAAGAATTTCTGTATTCTCTGATTTAATGTGTGTTCCTTGCTGAGATAATTGGTGATTCATATACTTCACAGGGCCTCTCACAAACTGAGATCTGATATTTGACAGCTTCAGACCAGTTTCTTTAGATACTCTTACGCTATTTCTTCAGGTTCTTTTGATGTCTTTGCAAAAACAATGAGGTCATTTAAGTATATCAACACTTTCAGGTAATTCACGTGTCCATTTGCTTTATCCATTAGCTACGAGAAGTGAAGGTTGCCTTCCTGAGATGCTTGGGACATATGCTCAACCTGATGAAAGCCAACTGAGCAGATAAAAATGTCTTCAACTTACATTGTTTGGCACAGAAATCTGATAACAACCATTATGTAAAATTAACACTGAAAACTTTCTACTTAACAGACAAACCTCTATGTACTTGGAATATTCTGACTATGTCTGATTTCTTGGTTTGTACCATTTTTTTCCTATCAATATCAATAATAGGCTACCTATACAAATAAAGTCTGAATCCAGTGATCAAATTGAACCAAGGTCAAGGGTAGCACTACAAATACCTTGCCTTAAAACCAACAAAAAGAAATATATGGTTATGTATGTGAAAAGACTTAACTGGTTTGGTTATTTGTATATTGAATTATCAAGAATATTGATAGGTCACAAGGTTTGGTGGGAAGAATATATTTAAATATATTTATATATATTAATATATAGAATATATTTAAAACAATTGACACCTACACAATACTAGTCAACATATACTGTGGGAAATTATAAAAATATACAGTAACAGATTTGTAAAGTATCTTAGCAAAAAACAGCAAACTATTAATGAAACACATGGTCATCACCATGAGGAAGCTAAAGGAAAATGAACACTCCCTTTTCAAAAAGAAGGAGATCTATAGGTATTTTCAGAGCACACAAAAAAACAAGTTAAAAGCTGTAGAAATACTTTTGGAATAGATATTTTTCAACTAATAATAGGTATATGTGTGAATTTATGTATATATTCAATAATAACTTACATAGAATATGTTTATATATATATATATATATATACATATGTACATGCCCATGTGCAAGTATATACATATATAATATTATATATACATTAGATTGGTCAAATGTAACTAGTAAAGGTTTACTTCCATGTGGAATTTATGAAATTTCTAATAGGAACCGAAAACTCCTTAATGTGGGCTACCAACATGAATTCAACCAACAATATGTCAACAGAAAAAGTTAAGTAAATGACTGGAACATACATGTTTGAATATAGAAGTAGAGGAGTTTATGCTAGTAATTCAGATTGAGTTTATTGTAATGCCAAGCAAAGGCAACTTCCAAGGTTCAGATTAACAGCATAGCAAACCCCATATATTCAGCAAAACATTCACAGAACAGAGAAGGTCAAAATACAGTGTAAGTTCTCGATTCAGTTGCAAAGTACCAAGGTCCAGGTATCCAACCCCTGGATCAGTAGTCAAAGTAGCCCATTCCTAAGCAGCACGTTCATTTAGTCTCTTCTCAAATGGAGAATAGCTTCCAATCATCAACAAAGTACATTCATTTAGTCAATCACAGAGCACAAAAAGGCCAAAGGTTTCCCACCCCTGGACACTACTGAATTACAATACCATCCATTAACACCAAGCACTTTCTCAAAAGGGGCAGGACAGCACAAAAGGCCATCCACCCTTAAGTTACAACAAGGTTAAGATATCATCTCAGCATTGATGAAAAGCCAAGGAAAGACCCTTCTTTCATCTTGACTCTAGGCAAGCCCTCAGCAATCTCAGTTTCCAGGACCTCTATAACAGCAGCACTGTCCTTCACCAACACGTGAATCTGGCAAAACTACATCAAAACAGACAAACAAAATACTGGCATCACAGCCATGCCTCCTCAGTTCTTGGCAGCTCTGGGAGGCAGGTCTCAAAAGTCCTGGGCAGCTCCAACGGGCCCTTAGCCATCTTTCTCTCAGCAATTAAGGCTCCACAATACTAGATACTGCTCTCCCCCAAGTCCTTCTGGCCTTCTCTCATCTTGGGCCTCTCTTCCACTTCATGGCTCCTCCCAGTTCAGCCCTCTCTCTTCATGTCAACAAGTCCATCCCACAAGCAGGATTCACAAGCTCAGGGTTTTAACACTCAACCCAAAAATCAAGCCAATACAGAGGCATCTCCAAAACCCATTACCATTATACTCATCACCACCAGAAATTACAGAAGAGTTATAGTTAAGGCTGTAGATGTACTTGTTGATCAATATAGGTCATGCAAGAAAACAGTAACAACTGTTTTGCATACAACAATGTGTACAACACATCACTGCAAATTGAAAAAACTTGGCAGTTGCAAAAAAACCAGTAAGATATGAAATTATTTCCAGAATTATATATCAGAAGTTCACTATTTTTCCTAGACTAGCTAATGCCAAAGTCTGGTATTTCAAATTCAGACCTCAAAATATTCCTGATAATTCAATACACAAATAAATTGTACTTGAATTAAAGAATCATCATAGACAAAACTGTTGCTCACAATCATCCTTTGCTAGTCCTGATTAGCATTTGCATAGTATGTACCTTGTGACATTCACAGTGCTAAGCATTTTATGAATGGTATCTCATTTGCTCCCCACAATAATGGAGACGTGGGTGCTATTACAGATGAGAAAACTGAGGCAAAGAGAGGTTCATAAAAATTTTAAGGAGAGGATTTTTAATAGATATTATCCTACTGAGTATTGACCATTACGACTTTTAGAAATGATAGGGAGATAAATAGGTTGATATATCTACACAAAAAATATTTTATATTATTACAACATGTTAGGCTCCATAGTAAACACCAGGGATACAAGCATGCAAGGCAATGCCTGAACTGCAAAGGAGTTTACTATTCTAGCAGAATAGATCAAAAATATTTTGAGGCAGGCTGGTGTACATATCCCGCTTATTTTGTCTACGTGTGCATGATGTCCATAAAATCTAGTATTTATGTAACACTTTCAGATTTGCAAAGCACTTAACTATTATCTTCTTTGAGCCTCTCATTGGGGTGGGTGCTGCTATTATCCCCATTTCACAGATGAGAAAAATGAGACAAAAAGAAGTTAATTCACTTTCCCAGGGCCACCCAGCTAAACTATTTCTAAACTGGATTTAGACTTAAGCCTGCCTAACTCCAAATTTCACACTCTATCTCCAGAGCCAGCTAGTTGACTGAGACACAAGACAAATGCCAGAATAAATTGTCAAGGACTGTGTCTACATGAAATCTATTGTGAGCCATTAGGTGGCACCATAGTGCACAGAGCTCTGGGCCTAGAATCAGAAATCTGGCCTCAAACACTTAGCAGCTGTGTGACCCTGGGCGAGTTACTTTGTTTCCCTGTTTCCTCATCTGTAAAATGGGAATCATAACAGCCCCTACCTCCCAGGTTTGTTTTGAAGCTCAAATGAGACCATATTTGTAATATGTTTAGTACAGTTCCTGACACATAGAAAACATTTAATACACGCTTATTCCCTTCATTCTTTCCACTGAACTAGAGAAGAACCGTAGCTATTTGTAGGCCGCTTTAACATTTTTTATGTGTTTTATACAAATTATCTCATTTAAGGTGTATAAGCCATCTTATGAAGTGAACATTACAAGTACTGTTTCTGACTTTCCCACAAGGAAACTGAGATAGAGATATTCAGTGTTTTGGCTAAGTTCACATAGCTATTGAGTGTCAGAGATAGCTAGTTTGCACAGCAGATAGTGCTAGGCCAGGAGTCAGGAAGACTTGGCTTCAAATCTCGTCTCAGACACTTACTAGCTGTGTCACCCTAGACGAGTCACTTCACCCCATTTGCCTCAGTTTCCTCATCTGTAAAAAGAGCTGGAGAAGGAAATGGCAAACCACTTGCAGTATCTTTGCCAGGAAAACTCCAAATGTGGTCACCAAGAATCTGAAACAACTGAAAATGACTAAATTGCAGTAGCAACAACAAAAATCTCCTGATTACAAGTTCAATATTCTATGCTGTCTCTTAAAAGTGTTCTAAGAGGGGTGGCTAGGTGGCACAGTAAATAGAGCACTGGCCCTGGAGTCAGGAGGACCGGAGTCAGTTTGAGCCTCCATTTGAACTGGATTCAGTTCAAATCTGACCTCAGACACTTAACATTTACTAGCTATGTGACCTTGGGCAAGTCACTTAACCCCAACTGCCCTGCCTTCCCCCCCTCTAAAATGCGAAGAAGAAGAAGAAGAAGAAGAAGAAGAAGAAGAAGAAGAAGAAGAAGAAGAAGAAGAAGAAGAAGAAGAAGAAGAAAAAGAAAGAAAGAAAGGAAGAAAGAAAGAAAGAAAGAAAGAAAGAAAGAAAGAAAGAAAGAAAGAAAGAAAGAAAGAAAGAAAGAAAGAAAGAAAAAGAAAAAAACAACAAAACAGAAGTGTTCTAAGAAAGAAAAACTGATGACAGGAATGTGGAAAACAGAACACCATTCTATTAAGTATCTAATTGAACATTATTCTGTGCTAAGCACAACATAAAAATAATTGTTAAAGCTTGAGTCCTGCCTTCTAAGATAGTCACACTAAGGTAGGTAAACAGTAAAATATATATGAGCATCAGAATAGAAACTTTAAGCCAGTACAGGAAACTTGAGGATTTACATTACTGGTAAGTTAAATAAATACGTTTCAAAGATGGAATGTCACAGTAATCACATACTTGTCCCAAGAATATTATATCTAGACTGACCTTATGAGACAAGGGGCAGCAGTCTATTCTTCTCTGGCCAATTTGTGAAGGTTTTATAGAGGATGGAGTTTCTGTGTCCTATTTAACCAATGAAGCTATCTAGATAGATATTTTTAGGAAGATAAAAGAGCAGGAAATGAAACTTCAGTCATCCACACCATTTCATTTTTCTATACACTTTATTTTTTGACAGTGTCACAGAGTTTTATCAATATTATTCACTTTCAGCATTCAATTGATTTGCTTAAACACATGCATGTATAACAGAACTGCAGAATATCTTATTAAAAATATAGATATAGCATAACATAATGGATAAAGTACCAATCCTAAATCGGAGGATCTGGGTTCATATCCCACCTTTAACACTTACTATCTGTGAGACGTTGGACAAATAACTTAGGTACTCAAGTAACTCTATCATACTTTGGTATTAAGTCATTGATGAGTTGTAACTTGTTCTTATGAAACGACTCTTCACACTGGGCATTCCCTACCTTGACAGCTTATTTGCATATATGTATATTTTGTGAAAGCTACATATAACAGAGGTTATTCCCCAGTGGTGGTACCACATGTATAGCTCCCAAAATGTAAGTCCTCATCTTCAATCAGGAGAAATTGTTAGGAACCACTAAGGAATGACTAATTTTTCAACAACCACTTGAGTCATTCTTTATGTTATTGCTATTATTAAGTACCTAACAAGGTTTGTATTAAAGAACAATACATTGACTTGAACTGAAAATAAGGTAGTAATTCAATAGAAAAATTTATAGGCAGTGTAGAGCCCCCTAAATTGAATTAGAATCTTAAATATAGCACTTATAATGCCCTTGGGTGTAGGCTTTTTCAAAGCATTAGGGAACTCAAACAAACAAAGTCTATATTTTTGCATAGTGTGTTTTATGCTCAGTTCTGAAATATTTATGTTTGGCATTATTCTCTCCATGTGAAAATATAGGCTTTGTGTCTTTCATTTGCTCAATAGTTTCAGTTCACTGATACCCATGGGCGTACTACACCCACAGGTTTTGTGACAGTCCTTGTAGCTAGAAAAGGAATTTTTACAATGGAAATGAAAGCGACATTTAATTTGTAATTGTAATATAGTATAAGAGGTTATTATCCAGGATGTGTACCAATGAAGATTTATTGAGTGAGGCAGAAAGCAGAAGGTCAGCCATCAGTGAAGATCATAGAAAGCCATCAACCATTTTACACAGTAAAAAAAAAAGAAAAAGAAAAAAGCATTTCAAGATGTCTTTTCTTCCCAATTGTTAATGTATTTAAAGAAGCTCATTTCTTTCCTCACCCCCTTTTAACCACATACAAAAATGACCTAGCAAGGTGACTACTTATTAATAAAACAGTTCTCTAGAATTATTCTGATTCATTTATTTGCCCTTCAGCTTCAGTATTGTTATATTGAACTACCCTTGTTTTCATTGATATGTTTAGTGGGCAGGCCTGATTCAGGCAATGCCCAGGTTGTTTAGATCTGATATTAGAAAGAGATGAAACACTAGATGGTAATTCAACAGTTAGGAAAAGGAAAGTTACTTAGCTGTAACATAAAAAACACACTCAGCAAGGAAACTTGAAACATTAAACTCAGGATAGACTCAAATCTACTCCTACTTCTCTTCTTATAGGTAGGAAAGGACTAGGACCCCTGTAAGCATTTATTAAATACTTTCTATCTGCCAGGCACTGTGCTAACCACCTACGCACATGAAAATTAAGAAGCTAGACTCAGAGTCACCTAGCATTCCTGGCCTGTTAATACTTCTAAAAAGACACATAGTGGTGATGACAAGTCCAAAGTGTTATATAGGATGGATTACATAAAAAGAGATTATGATTATGATTTTATAAGTAGCAAAGAGTTCAGATTTTCACAAATTATGCTGTTTTACCAATCACTTTCCTAATAATATGAGTTAGTGTACAATGATCAACTGTGAAAGACTTAACTCTTCTCAATAATACAATGATCCAATACAGTTCCAAAGGACTCATGATGAAAAATGCTAACCATCTGTGATGGGAACTGGAAGACCTTCCCTGCTTTGAAGATATACCCTGCTTCCTAATAGGCTGATTATAATCACATGGAGCCTGGTGTTTGAGGAGTTTGCTGAAGGATGGAGCAGAACCCACAGGAAGTTGGAATTCAGAGCAGCTAGACAGTGGGAGAGAGAGAGGATTCACTCCAGGGAGACAGTCAGACTTGTGAGTAAATATTGGTTTGTGGGAAGGCTAAAGAATGCTGTGGCTCTCTGTACTTTTATGCTTTATTAACTTCTTTGCTACTATGATGGAATCAACTTACTGGTTTTGGGATTTGGTTTTCTAGTGTCTGAATAGTTTTGTTTCTGTCTTCTATAGGGAGAATCTGTTTTATTTTGTGATTGAGTACTATGCCGGCATATTTAAAGTGGCTGTCAGCACTATAAATATTGCTTTGGTGCTACTCCTCCAGAGAAAGAACTAATAGAGTCTGAGTGAAGATCAAAGATTACTATTTCTTATTTTATTTTGTTTTTGTTTTGGGTCTGTGTCTTCTATTATAACATGACTAATATGGTAATAGCAGTGAACTCAGACTATCTGAGTTCTTGAGAAGGAAAGTGACAACAGGGAGGAGGCATTGCAGGCTGAGCAGAAAAAGAGAACAAAGAGAATGGGATTCTTTTTTTTTAATTTAGTTTTTATTTGTTTTCTTGTTTACATTATTCATTTTCATTACATTTTTTGAATTACACATTTTCTCCCCGTCTTGTTCCTGCCCCAACCCCATAACAGCAATCCCACTGTAAAGCCCCTCCCCT
>CM053594.1:119295074-119321346 GCA_028646575.1 Pseudocheirus occidentalis | reverse complement strand
ATTTTTGTGAGTCTGAGAGTCCTAGACTTTCCTAGACTTTGTCTGGGCTCGTATTTTCTGGGTGTTTAGGGTGGCGGTGTGGGAGCTGCGGGACCTTGCTGCTTCTACGCTGCCATCTTGGCTCCGCCCCCTCGAATCTGACTTTTTATAAAGGGTTTTGTTGTTGTTATTATCCTTCACCTTCAGAAGATGTGACTACATGTCATCCATGCAATTTTCCCATAATATATGAAGAAAAAGTCTAAGAGGGGTAGAAAAAAGAATGGAACTACTTCTCCTCCAGTTTTTAAAAATGGATAATTGCATCTACATGGCAAGGAAGATTCATTAGTCACATTTTCTTTCTCAGAAACATCTGATAAATGTCTTATATGTGGAGGAAGGGGCTTGCTATAGACAAGACGGGACTGGAAGCCCTACAGCCAGAGCTGGCATATGAAGCCTCCTACTAGAGGTCTTCTACTATTGATATTGTTTTTTCGAAAACTCACTGAGGTATTATTAAGTGAAAATAGAGAAAATTATGAATCTGTCTTTCAGGACTAGATAGTGTGGCCATAGACAAGTAACGATCAATTAGATAACTTTAAGAAAAATTACACTTAAAGGTCTATTTTCTAAAATTCACTTAATTGCTGACTATTGAGTGGAATGCTTGTTTCTTGGGACCTTACATCTTAATTCCTATGTTGCCAAAAATATATGCCAATAAATCTAAAATCTAAGTGAAATGGATTAGCATTTACAAAAATATAAATTACACAGATTAACATAAGCAGAAATCAAATACTTAAATAACTCTGTGTTAGAAAAAGAAATTGAATAAGCCATAAATGAGCTCCATAAGGGAAAAAAATCCCCAGAACCAGAGTTCATGGGGGAATTATACCAAACATTTAAACAACCATTAAGTTCAATACTATATAAGATATATGAAAAAAAAGGCAAAGGAGTAACACAATTCTGGTGCTGATACCTAAACCAGGAAGAGTGTAAACAGAGAAAGAAAATTATAGTTCAATTTTCTTAATGAATATTGATGCAAAAATGTTTTAAAAAACTATTATCAAGGGGATTAAAACAACACATCACAAAGATCTTAAACCGTGGACAGGTGGAATTTGTACCAGGGATACAGGACTGGTTCAATATTAGGAAAACTATCAGCATCATGAATCATAAATAACAAAACCAACAGAAAGCATAGGATTAACTCAATAGAGTATAAAAAACATTTGACAAAATTCAATACTCATTCCTATTTTAAAAAATACTAGAAAGCAGAGGAACAAATGGAATTTTCCTTAAAATAAGTTGTGACTATCTAAAGCCAAGAACAAGCATTATATAATAGGAATAAACTTGAAGCCTTCCCAATAAAATTAGAGTGAAGCAATAATGCCTATTATCACCACTATTATTCAATATTGTACTAGAAATGCTAGTTATATCAATAAGAGAAGAAAATAAATTGAATGAATTAGAATAGGCAATGAGGAAACAAAACTATCACTCAGTGCAAATGATATCATGGTATACTTAGAGAATCAACTAAAAAACTACTTGAAATAATGAACAACTTCCGCAAAGTTTCAGCATATGAAATCAACCCAAATCAACATTTCTGTATATTACCAACAAAATTCAGCAGAAAGACATAGAAAAACAAACTACATTTAAAATAAGTATAGAAAATATAAAATGCTTGGGAGTCTACCTGCTAAGACAAACCTAGGAACTATGAACATAATTACAAAACATTTTTCACACAAAATAAAATCAAATATAAATGATTAGAGAAATATTAATTGCTTGTGGGTAGGCTTAATCAATATAATACAATGACAATTTTAGCTTTATGACAATTACATGCACATATATATATATATATATATATAAAACTACACACACACACACACATATATATATATATATATAAACTATACACACACACACACACACAATAGTTAGAAAGAATAATAACAGAAGATGGTGAAGAGAAGTCAGGAAATTGCCAGAGCTTTCCAGTTTCCCTTGGAAACAAGGTTAAACCAAGCTTCTAAAAGAATTATGTAGTGACAGAATCCACAAAAAAGATAGAGTGAAACAATTTTCCAGCCTAAGATAACTTAGGATTTCAGGAACGGTCTGTCTAGGCAAGTGAGGGAGAAGCTATTAGCCACAGCACAGACTAACAACCAAGGCTTCATTGAAGAAATAAACTTCTTAAAAAGTAGAATTGGTCAAATGAAAAAAGAGGACCAAAAGCTCACGGAAGAAAAAAAATTCCTTAAAAATTAGAAGTGAGGAAATGGAAGCTAATAACTTCATGAGAAAGCAAGAAACAATAAAACAAAACCAAAAGAAGGAAAAAATAGATGACAATGTGAAATATCTCATTGGAAAAAAACAACTGACCTAGACAATAGATCAGATGGGGTGACTAGGTAGCACAGTAAATAGAACACCAGCCCTGGAGTCAGGAGGACCTGAGTTCAAATCCAGCCTCAGACACTTAACACTTACTAGCTATGTGACCTTGGGCAAGTCCTTTACCACAATTGCCCTGCCTTCTCCCCTCCAAAAAGCAAAAAAAAAACCAAATAGATCAGGGAGAGGTAATTTAAGAATTGTTGGATTACCTAAAACCATGATTTTAAAAAAAGCATCTGAACAGCATCTTTCAAGAAATTATCAGGGAAAACTGCTTTGATATCCTAGAACCAGAGGGTAAATAGCCATTGAAACAATCTACCAATTAACTCCCAAAAAAGATCCCCAAATGAAAACTCCAAGGAATATTGTAACCAAATTCCAGAATTATCATGTTGGTGTGAAAATACTGCAAACAGCCAGAAAAAATTCAAATATTCAGGAGCCACAGTCAGGATTACATAGGATTTAGCATCTTCTAGGATTGGAGGACTTAGAATATGATATTCCCAAAGGTAGTGAAGCTTGGATTACAATAAAAAATTAACTACCCAGTAAAATTGAACATCATCTTTTAGGAGAAAAATGTTAATTCAATGAAATACGGAACTTTTCAAACTTTCCTGATGAAGAGACCAGAGCTGAAAAAGAAAATTTGATCTTTAAATACAAGACTCAAGGAAAGCATGAACAGGTAAAGAGGAGAGGGGGGAAAAGCCAAGCATGTTATTCAATAAGTTTAAATTGTTTACTTCCCAATGTGGGAAGAGGATACTTGCAACTCTTAAGAACTGGATCTCCATTAAGGTAGTTAGAAGAATACTTAGACAAAGGGCGTGGGTCTAAGTTGACTCTGATATGATGATAAACTAATTAGGGGGTAAAAAAATAAAAGAATTTTACTGGGCAAAGAGGAAAAGGGAGGCAGAATGGGATAAATTATATCACACAAAGAGGCATGCAAGACATTACAGTAGAGGGAAAGAAGGGAGGGGGTGAGTATTGTTTGAACCTTATTCTCATTGTATTTCAGTCAAAACCATGCACTCAGTTGGGTAAAGAAATCTATCTTACCCTATAGGGAAGCAGGAGGGGAAAGGGGAAAGAAAAGGGGGGAGGACTGATGAAAGGGTGGGCAGACTGATTGAGGTAGTGATCAGAAGCATCATGGAGGGAGAAGATGGAGAGAGAAAGAGAGAGAGACAGAGAGACAGAGAGACAGACAGAGAGAGAGAGAGAGAGAGAGAGAGAGAGAATGTGTGAATGTGAAAAAGCAATAAAACTGACAAACCTTTTAATTAAATTTGATTTTAAATTTGATTTTTTTTTAAAAGAAAGAAGAAAATTAAATTACCAGTATCAAAAAATTAAAAGGGTGAATTCACCACCAGGAAGAGGAAACTGAAGCAATATTTAGTTAGGGCTATTTTGCCCAAATATATGCCAATTAATCTGACAATATAAGTATAATGAATAAATATTTATGAAAATATAAATACCCAAATTATCAGAAGAGGAATTAAAATGCTTAAATAACTGCATCTTAGAAAAAGAAATTGAATGAACCTTTGATAAACTTTCTAAAAAAATTTCCATGGCCAGATGGATTTAAAAGGAAATTCTATCAAACATTTAAAGAATGATTAATTCCAATACTATATAGACTAGTTATAAAAATAGGAAAAGGAGTCCTACCAAATTCCTTTTATAATAAATAAGGTGCTAATACCTAAACCAGGAAGAGTCAAAACAGGAAAATAAAATTATAGACAAATTTTCCTAATGAATATTGATGCAAAAATTTAAATAATAAAATAGCAAAGAGATTACAGCAATTTAACACAATGATAATACAATATGACCAGGTGGGATTTATACTGGGAATGCAGGACTGATTCAATATTAGGAAAACTATCAGTATGATTGACCATATCAACAACAAAACTAACAGAAATAATATGATTATCTCAATAGTTGCAGAAAAAGTTTTTGACAAAATACAGTACCCATTCATACTAAAACCACCAGGGAGCACAGGAATAAATGGAATTTTCTTTAAAATGATAAGTAGGATCTATCTAAAACCATCAGCAAGCATGATCTATAATGACTATAGGTTAGAAGCCTTTCCAATAAGAGCAGGGGTGAAACAAAGATGCTCATTATCACCTCTATTATTCAATATTTTACTAGAAATGTTAACTTTCTCAGTAACAGAAGAAAAAAAATGGAAGGAATTACAGTAGGCAATGAGGAATTAAAACTATCACTCCTTGCATGATATAGGGGCATACTGAAGGAATACTAGAGAATAACTAATATACTACTTGAAATTATTAACAACTTTAGCAAAGTTGCAGGATATATATATGAAACCACACAAATCATCAGCATTTCCATATATTACCAACAAAGTTCACCAATAAGAGATCAAAAGAAAAATTCCTTTCGAAATAGCTGTAGATGATAAAAAATATTTGGGAGTGTACCTGATGAGATGAACCCAGAAACCATATGAACACAATTACAAAACACTTTTTACATGAAGTCAGATGGAAATGAATGGAAAAAAAGTAATTGTTCATGAGTAGGCTGAGCTAATATAATAAAAATGGCAATTCTACCTATATTAATTTACTTATTCAGCACCAAACTACTAAAAAATTATTTTACACAACTAGAGAAAATAACAAGAAAATTCATCTGGAAGAAAAAAAGGTCAAATAATATCAAGGGAATTAATGAGAAAAATTTCAAAGGAAGGTGGTGTAGCAGTACCAGATCTAAAATTGTATTATAAAGCAGCAATCACCAAAACTGTTTGGTACTGGCTAAGAAACAGAATGGTACATCAGTGGAATAGATCAGTTACACAGGATAGAGTAGCAAATGACTATAGTACTCTACTGTTAGCTAAACCCAAAGACTCCAGGTTCTGGAATTAGAACTCACCATCTGACCAAAAGTGCTGGGAAAATTGGAAAATAGTATGGCAGAAATTGGGCATAGAGTCTCACACCCTATACCAAGATAAGGTCAAAATGGGTACATGATTTAGATAAAAAAGGTGCTATCATAAGCAAATTAGGAGAGCAAGGAATAGTTTACCTGTCAGATCTACGGAGAAGGGTGGGAGAAAATTATGATCAAACAAGAGATAGAGAACATTATGAAATGCAAAATGGCTAATTTCAATTACATTAAATTAAAGAGGCTTTGCAGAAAGAAAACCAACATAATCAAGATTGGAAAGAACCACTTCTGAGGCTGTATCCCAAAGAAATCACAGAAGTGAGAAAAAGATCCTTATGTACAAAAATAATTTATAGCAGCTCTTTTTGTGGTGCAAAGAATTGGAAGTCAAGGGGATGCCCATCAATTGGGGAATGGCTAAACAAGTTGTGGTATATGAATGTAATGTAATACTACTATGCTATAAGAAATGAGGAGCAGACGAACTTTATACTAACTTGGGAGAAACTTATATAAACTGATGCTGAATGAGGAGAGCAGAATGAGGAGAACTTTGTACACGGTTACAGGCACATCGTACATGTAACGACTAACTTTGATAGACTGGGCTCCTCTCAGCAATACAAGGTTAGAAGACATCTACAAAAGATTCATGGTGGAAAGGGATATCCAAATCCAGAAAAAGAACTACAGAGTCTGAATTCAGATTGAAACAAAGTATTTGCTCTCTCTCTCTCATTTGTGTTTTGTTTTGTTTTGTTTTATCCCTTCTTTCTCATTGTTCAGGCAGTGATTATTATCCTTTATAACATGACTAATATCCAAGGTGAAGGTATTTGTAGAACTTATATTTGATTACATGCTGCTATGGGGGGGGAGGAGAGGGAATGAAAGAAAATTTGAAACTTAAGAGATTGTGGAACTGAATGTTGTACACTAAAAGTAAATAAAAAAACATCAATTAAAAAAAAGATTAGAAGGAAAACAGAAATATGGGAAACAATTTTTGCAGCAAGTGTTTCTGATAAAGGCCTCATTTCTCAAATATATAGAGAACTGAGTCAAAGTTACCAGAACACAAGGCATTCTTCAATTTATATATGGTCAAAGGATATGAACAGGCAATTTTCAGAAGAAGAAATCAAAGGTACTGATAGCCATATAAAAGTGGTCTAAATCATCTGTTGATTAGAGAAATGCAAATTAAAATAATTCTGAGGTACCATCTCATATCTATTGCATTGACTAATATGACAAAAAAGGAAAATGGTAAATGCTGGAGGGGTTGTGGGAAAATTGGGACACTAATGCATTGTTGGTGGAGTTGTGGAGAACAATTCAGAACCATGCCCAAAGGGCTATGAAACAGTGCATACCCTTTGACCCAAAATACCACTACTAAGTCTGTAGCCCAAAGAGATTTTTAAAAAAGGAAAAGGATCTATATGTACAAAAATATTAATGGCAGTTCTTTTCATGGTGGCAAGAATTGAAAACTGACTATCATTTGAAGAATGGCTAAACAAGTTATGCTATATGATTGCGATGGAAAACTAACATGTAATAAATTATCAGCAAAACGATTTCAGAAAAATTTGGGAAGACATATGAAGAGATACAAAGTAAAGTGAGCAGAACCAGGAGAACCTTGAACAGAGTAACAGTAGTATTGCACAATGATAAACTATAAATGATTTAACTAATCTCAACAATACCATGATACAGGATAATTTTAAAGAACTTATAAGGAAAAATATTGTCCACCTCCAGAAGAAGAACTGATGGAATCTGAATGCAGATTCAAGCATATTTTTTAATGTTTCCTTTTTTTCTTGTTTTTTTGTCTGTGTCTTGTTTTGAAACATGGATGATTTGTAAAAACGTTTTGCGTGACTGCACAAATCTATCTAAGATTACTTGACTTCTCAAGGAAGGTACAGGGGAACTACAGACAGAATTTGGAACTCAAAAATTTAAAAACAAAATGTTAAAAATTGCTTTTACATATAACTGAAAAAATAATATATATATACACACACATATATGTATATATGTGTATATACACACAAACACTCGTATACATACATACGTACATACATATGTACATACATACATGCATACATACATACAAACAAACAGCTTTCTCATCTCCAATCAAGCAATCAAGCATTTACTATGTGGACAGGTTGCTAGTTGTGCAGCCTTGCCTAGGAACTTGTACCCTCATAGGCCAGGCTGATAAACTAAGCATCCCCTTACTGATCCTCTGAATTTCCGAGAGATCCTTACACCCTGAGGTCAATAGAAAGAAGAAAAGCCTAAGGGACAGAGGTTCTCCCTCCTCCACATCCACAGAACTCCAAATTAGCAACCAATCAATAATATTAACTTGGTCAACAGGATGTCGGCAGAAGATATATGCACAATCTCTGAAGTGTGGGGAAGGAATAAGAGTCCCTGTAAAAATGTCTCCACACAAGGATACAACACTACTTCTACATGTCTTCTTATGCCTCACCCCCTAACACAGTGGTTCTCAACCTTCCTAATGCCGCAACACTTTAATACTGTTCCTCATGTTGTGGTGACCCCCAAGCATTAAAATTATTTTCTTTGCTACTTAATAACTGTAACTTTGCCTCTGTTATGATTCTATCAGATATGCAGGATTTATTTTCATTGTTACAAATTGAACATAACCCACATGTTGAGAACCGCTGCCCTAACACATGTTCTTTAATGGAGTGATGCTGGCCTCCTGGCTATTTCACAAATACAACATTCCATCTCTCTGCTGCAGGTATTTTTTTTCTGGCTGTCCCCCATGCCTGAAATTCTTTCCTTCCTCTATTCAACTACTGACCTTCCTAGCTTCCTTTAAGTTTGTACTAAATTCCCACCTCTTTCCTAACCCCTCTTAATTTCAATGTCTTCCCTCTTTAAATTATTTCTTATTTATCCTATAAATAACTTGCTTCCCATATATGTTTGCATATTTTCTCTCCCCCTTCCCTTATTAGATTATAAGCTCTTTGGACTGTCTTTTGCTTCTTTTTGTATCCCTAGTGCTTACCATAGTGCCTATTTATGGAACTGAACTGAAAGGATGGGAGGTGAGGTCAGATAGGAAAAGGATCCATGTAGAAGGTAACACTTGAACAAAGCCTGCAAGGAAACTAGGGATTTTAGGAGGCAAGAGTGAGGAGTAAGTGCATTCCAGGCACAGGAAATAGCTTGTGCAAAGATACCAAGGAGAAAATGGAGTGGTTTGTAAAAGGAACAGTAATAAAATCAATGTGGCTAGACCATATCGTGCATGAAGGGAATTAATATACAATTACAATTTCCTTTTATAGTTTTTAAACTGCCTGAAAGACTAAAAGACTGACTGAAAACTGAAAAGGCACATTGGAGTCATGTATTTGTTTTGTTAGGTAGTCATTTTCATTGACCTTGTTTAAGGTTTTCTTGGCAAAGATATTAGAGTGTTTGCCATTTCCTTCTCCAATTCATTTTACAGATAAGGTAACTGAGGTAAATAGGATTAAGTGACTTTCCCAGGGTTGTACAACTAGCAACTTAGGTTACACAACTGTCTGAGGCTGGATTTGAACTCAGGAAGATGAGTCTGGCACTTTCTCCACTAAGCCACTTAGTGACTTGTAAAAGGAACAATAAGAAAGTTAATATGACTAGACCATCTTGTACATGAAGGGAATTGATAAACAATAAGGTTGGAAAGGCACATTATAACCAGGTTGTAAAAATCTTTAAACACCCAATAGAAAAGTTTGCTTTTGATATTAGAGGTAATAGGGAGCCACTGAATTTTAATGAGCACCTTGTTAACAGAAACCGTCAAAGGAAATTGTAAATGGAAAACACAATAAACCAATAAATGAAGAAGTTAATTGCAAACAGCATGTAAATTATCAGTATCCTAAATGTAAGTTCCATCTATTCAAAAACAATTGTGTTCCTGAATTTTATTTATGTAACAAATCTGTCACCATCCTCCCCTTCAGTCTAACGGATTAACTTGTACAGAGTCAGTCTCAACACAAGGAGAAAAACCTCATTATAAGCTCTCACAGGTTTCATTGTAATCATCACACAGAGGAAAATGACAATGTCCACCGAATCCTGAAGGCAGATAAGAATCTGTATATCCTTCAGGATTTCTAACAGGCCCAATTGTCTCAAAAGACCTAACACTGCACGATTATCTAAAAATGTGAACAAATAACAAGAAATTGCCATCCTATTGAGTCAGCAAACAAGAAAATACATGCAGAAAGAAATATTCAAAGTGTATTTTCATACCTACTGCTTGCCACAAAATGAGTATGTTATAAGGTCTGTCTTTTTATTCAATTTATTAGATTGTCTTAGGGATACTAAATGTGACTTTAAAATATGTATTGATATCGATTTAACAAGTACGTATCATGCCACATTCAATACCTCAAATACTGGGATTTGCACTGAAGTATTGTTTTCCTGGCACATTTCAATATTTTTTCCCCTTAACATCTTTATCATGATTATTTGAAATGCTCAAAGGAATGCCTACTCTTACCTGGCATCTCTTGTCTACCAAACGAAGGCTACAACTATTAATACAATGCCTAGCAGTCATCCTGGTTGGATATATGTTCTAAATTAAATGGCATTTTAAATTAACAGAATTGCTGGCTTAAACCAACAGTTAATTGAAGGTATTCTCTTGTTAATTTTGACTGTGAGGCTGGTTTTCAATGGAATGTCAGTCAGAAGATTTACTTGAGCAGAGTTCAGTTCAGTGTTAGTTGAGCAGAGTTCAAATCCACACTTGGTAGCTGTGTGATCCTGGGCAAAGTACCTGAGCTTAGGTAATTCCCTCACACTGATCTACAAAGTCAGACTAGTTGTAATCTGTACTAGTGGAGGAAGTCTTCACGTCAGGAATCTCCTGCATTAAAAGCCCCTCTTGTGTGTATTCATGGATTTGCATGATCCCACATAATAGCAAATGTTCAGTGTCCCTGAATTTAACACATCCTTTTCATGGATAATATATTACATTAGGAGTCATGGAAACAGATAGTGCCATAAAAGAAATATCTCAGCAAATGCTCTGGGATAATAATAACTGACATTTATTTATACAATGCTTTGAAATGTGTAAAGAGGCAGCTGGTAGCCCAGCAGATAGAGCTTGGGGCCTGGAGTCAGGAAGACCAAAGTTAAAATCAGGCCATAGACACTTACTAGATGGGTGATTTAGACAAGTCACATAACCCTGCTTGCCTCAGTTTCTTCATCTATAGAATAGGGATAATGATAGCACCTACCGCCCCAGGGTTGTTGTGAAGGTCGGAGAATATGCTTATAAAAAAAGCACTTAGCACTGTGTTTTGTAAATGCTCTTCCCTTCATCCATCCTCTATATGTATTATCTCATGTGGCTCTCACAACCCTCCTGTAAGGTAAGCACTATAAGCATTATCATCTACATTTTACAGGTGAGGAAAACTAGGCTCATAGAGATTAAATCACTTGCTTGTGATCACACAATTAATAAGTGTCCGTCAGCAGCAGGATTCCAGTCTTTCTGACTCTGAGTTCAGCATTACATAGGTTGCTTTGCACCAAACTCAATTTGTGATTATTTTAATGCCAGTCTATTCTATTGTCCAATGGTAAAGCAATACAGCTTTGAAGTCAATTAATTAATGCAAGTAGGGCATAGTTAAATATAATGTGGAGACTTCCTGCTCTCATACTGGTTGCTGGCAGTGGGTCCTCTACTGATAACAGGTCTTTCCTATTGTTGCCACCTCATTAGAAAATTAGCTTTTAATTAACTTCGGAAGCCATGGAAGAGTTTTGATAGAAGACACACATTTGTACACATCTTGTTTCAGAATTAAGCAGCCCTTTCATGTTACTAATGGGCCTTGCCTCCTAGCTCAAAGGAAAGCATCGTCGCAGCTGCTCAGGAACAGCAAGCCTCTCTGTGGGTATCCCTGACCACATAGCTCCAGAGTCTGCTCCCAATTATAAAGAGATGGCCTTTTATGCCCTCCTGAGCAGGCCTGTACTCCAAGACCACTGGAGACATTAAGCAGCAACCTAGAGAACCACAATCCCAGATGCTGTCCTTTCATTCCCTTTGCCCCCAACCTGGCTTTAATGGAGTAAAGTCAGGAAAGGATGTGCCCTACCTCATTTTTATCTTTAAACATCTCTGTCTGTGGGCCCAAGGACTGTGGTGCTAAGCCTGTAGACAAGACAGATAGCTAGATTATCCAGCATCTCCCAGGGGTAAATTCAGGCTGTCAATTAGACTTAATGGGGGTGCTGGGGTTCAGCTTTGGAATGCCCTAGCACTAGGGAAGGCTCTCTACCCTACATGTCCCCATAGCCAAATGAAAGATTTTAAAAGTAGATAGGATCCAAGGGTGGTCAGCCAAAGAAGAGAGATCCTGACAAGACCAAAGATTAATCATTCAGTTCCAACAATGGAGACTGTGGGATGATGGGGAAGATAAGGCCCCAGAGACAAAGTCTTTGGAGTTTTATTAACATTATAATTGCTTTGTCATTTCAATTCTATTGGATGGCATAACAGAGACAGGGGTGCTCTCTCTATAAGAACCCACACTTTATCTACTACCTTAAATATTTGCAAAACACTTTCATACAATATTATTTCATTTGACCTCCACAAAAGTGGGTTAGTCATTTGGCATTGCTCTTATTTTTACAGACAATACAAATGACTTCTTCAAGGTCAGATGCCAAGGCATTGATAAAGTTGAACTGAAAGATGGGTAGGCTACATTCTTTTGTGAGTAAGCTCTTTCCATCTGAGTAGTTGAGTATTCTAAGCCCTTTGCGGTTTTGAAGTATCTTTTTCCAGCATGTGATATAGCGATTCCCTTTGTTATTGGATGCTAAATAACTATCACAACGATTTGGTTATGATTTTCATTTATCAGTTGTAATATTTTCCATCATTTATAGAGGTGTGGCGGGGATGTGTTTAGCAAATGTTGCTTGCCTTAAGCCAAAATGATAACTTAACAAAACCCCTGAAAAGCATTCTATTGGCTCCAATCTCTCCTAGGGAGAAGTGGGTCAAACCAAGGCGGCTAGAAATAAAGGTCTCTAAATTGTGTCATAGTTACCATTTAAATCAAAGCTCTACACAAGTTATGATAGGAGTAAATATAGCTCATGAGTTGGAGTAGACAGTCATTAATTCTGACCCTGAAGATCTAAGGGATATTATTTTTTAAAAGTCACTAGGAAATACTTAAATTTATTCTTCCAGTAATTATTGGAGAGGCCATCAATGAGTTTTTATGTAGATTACAGACCAAATCCAGACCCTGGACAGTTAAAATACAGAATATTTTCTGTTCCCAGGGATGGGGAGAACTCATGGAGTTTGCTCCTTCATGAAGACACTGCCCTGCAGTCATCTCAGACTGCTTGTGTCCCCACCAGTATCTAGTATTTGATGAAAGAACTTGCACTGTCAGCAGGTGATATTAGAGGAATGGTGGAGAACAGGAGGAATTCAAGGACACTGGGATCCCAGAGATGTTCTGATTTGCAAACATAGGCAGCAAGTAAATTCTTCAAACTACACTTCATGAACATAGCATTAGTCTCCAGGAAATTTGCAGAGCAGCTTATTATAGAGATGGTTTATGAAACCTTGGAAAATTGAATTGTGATTACTAGGAGCCAACATGGGTTCACTAAGAACAAATTATGATATCTTAATTTAATAGGAACACTAGAAATATTGGTAAAGTAGGTAAATCTTGAGTATATAGTAAATATGGACATCAATAAGATATTTACATTGTTTCTCATGACATCTTCATGGAAAAAATGAATTGGTGTTGTTGTCCTTCTTTTGGAAGAGGACCAGTGATATAATGAGGTGATATCTTGACTTGCTCATGAGTTAGATGTAAGTGAGGCAGAACTGCACAAAGTTGTCAGCCTCGCTCTGTCTTCCAGAGTCATTGAAGTCCAGCGGCAAGACAAAAAATCAGGACGATTGGGATGTAACAAATGACCTTGATGTCTTCAGCATCTGATCAAGTTCTAAATGCTTCATGGTGTCTTCATGGCTGTTGGAACAGATTTTTCCCACCCACTCATTCTGCCAGGGGAAGTCTTTGCATGCTTGGGGTAGACATCCCACTAACTCACTGATTAGTTTGAGTTTTGTCAGTTACACTCAACCTGGTTTAGCAAACCTGTTGAGATAGTTTTACCAGAGTGTGGCTACTGCTCATGCTACAGCTTCTGGGAGCTACAGGAGAGAGTTAGGTAACAGTTGGACACCAAAGATGAGCCCTGAGAAGGCTCCTTGAATACCCCATACACCCCAAAAGATGGGTAAGTATGGGCTAGATAATCATAGAATTACATGCATAATACACATTTGATCCGATTGAATAAATGCACAGAAAAATTTTGATTAATGGATTGATATCATTCTGAGGGTGAGTTTCTAATGTTACATTTTGTGGTGGGAGCTGTGTGGTACAGAGGATAGAGTGCTGAACTTGGAGTTGGTAAGACCTGAGACTGAATATTTTCTTAAATACTTAATGGATATATGACCCTGGACAAGACTACCTGTTTGTTTCCTCATCTATAAAATGAGGATACTAATAGCATCTGATTCATACGATTGTCATGAAAATCAAACAGCACAGTATATGTAAAGTTCTTTGAAACTCTTATTAAAGTTCTGTTTAAATGGTAGCTGATACAATGACAAAGACTCTGTCCTTGGCTCTTTGTTCTTCCAGAGTTTATCATGGTAACTTAGGTAAAGGCATTAAATGATATAATTGACAAATTTGAGAAGGGATATCTTCAGTAACAGCAGTGAATTAAATTTAAAAATCATTTATTTGATGAATCCTATATATAAGGCACAGGAACAGGATTACAAAAGATTTAGACAAGAAAAATGAACTGATTCTAAGTAAGATGAATTTGAGGAAAGAAAACTACTAAGTCTTATACTTGACATTTTTTTTGTCACTGGGTCACTTTTAAAAAATAATATTTTATTTCCCCCCAATTAAATGTTAAAACAGTTTTTAAACTTTTTTTTTAAGTTTTGAGCTCCAAATTCTTTCTCTCCCTGCCTCCTTCCTCTCCCTTTTCCCTGAGATTGTAAGCCATCCAATAGAATTTATACATGTTACACTTGACTCTAAAAAAACCACTGCCTAGTTAACATAATTGGGACAAGGCCACTTGACAATAGTTCATGTGAAGAAAGCTTTGTATTTTTTTACCTGGCTACCAAAAATAGCAAATGTGATCTCAGACTGTATTAATAGAGCTATAATGTCCAGAAGAGGAAGGGGACTGTCAATTTTAACTCTTAGCCAGAAAAGCCCAGGTGAAATTGTGATCTGGCCAACCTAAACACAAGATTTAGATTTTATCAACATCTAGGCCAACTCCTTAATTCCACTGCAGGTGGGAAATACAGGTTGTTTTGGAAACAAATTGGTATCTGCACAATTATATATGCATTGGTATATTTTAGAAATGAATAACCAGAAATGTGAACAGATAAAGGTGCTTGTCTTTGTCCTTTGTCATCTTTTTTTCTATCCTCAAACCCGAGATTAGAAAACAAACCTACTGCTCTATTGACAGAGGGAAAGCATGACAGCAGCAGTTTCACTCCTTGTCCCAACCCCCTTCTTTCTCCCTCCCTCTCCCTCTATTTCTCGCTCTCTGTCTGTCTCTCTCTCTCTCCCTCCATCCCTACCTCCTTTCCTCTCTCTCTACCTCTCCCCACTCTCTCTTTCATCAGTGCACAGGATCCACTGAAGTCTGAATTTCCAGCTCTGTGGATCTCATCATGAAAGCAAGTCATCACTTGCTGGGCAACCAGAATGCTGAAGGAGGATGTTTGACTTTCATTTAAAAAGATGGGAGGCTGGCTCTGTGTACTCTCTGCTTGTCTCCCCAGAGGGGAGCTCAGTCTTGTCAATGCAATGAGCTGACAGGTAGGGCTGGACAGCACCCATCAATCACACCTTTAACAGCCTGAAATGCTTCCATTTCTCTTCTAAGGAGCAGCAGTCAAGCAGCCAAGCTGCATCCAGCTGTCAATGAAGGAAAGGCCCTTGGTGACAGAACCTCTCCTGAGGGGATCACCCACAATAGAGCATACATTTACCAAGTGCAGCTGCCCCCATCTTCCTACCTTTGTGATGAGGAGGGAGACAGGGTCAAAAGAAACTGTGTGACCTTTTAACCAGATGTTTTTATTGTGCCCACTGATCCAAATGAGAGTGGCATAGTCCTTATGACTTAAAGGGAGGAAAAGGAAAATAGAGTTTGGAGCTCTCTACAAGCACTTATAAAAAAATTTTAAATGATTACCTACCTAAGTAAGATTCAGAAAATTTCATATTAGTCATTTTCCTTTCCAACTATAAAATTATTTCTATAATAAAGGCAAGTAGAATAGCTTTTGCACATTCCTGAAGCATCTAGAATTGCTTTGATTATTGCCCCTAAAATAAGTTGATTTCTTAGATCAAAAACAATAAAAAATAAAATAAAGACCATGTGAAGTGAGTGCAACATAATCTTCATTGCTTGGGATTAGGTCAAGGAAAAACTGAGAAGTCATAAGAGAAATAAAGAAGCTTATGTGACTCAAGAATGTAGGTTAATATGCAGAAAGAATAACACTGGGCATAGACTAACTAGCAATATTCATGATTAGAACATAGAATTAAAGTTTGAAGAACTTTTATCCAATAATCTCATTTTAAAATTGGAATGAGTAGACCTGTATTTGACACCTGGCCCTAACACTTTTGACTTGTATGTGAGTGAAATTTTTATATTCTCAGAAATTAAATATTTTTTAATCAGTACAATTAAATTAAAGATTTGTCATTAAGTAACTACCATGTTCAAGGAACCATGCTAAGGTCTAAAAATATGAAGATATAATTGAAAGAATCCTTGCCTTCAATAAGCTTGAAGTGATCTAGAAGTGTACACACGCATATTTACTCATGGATGATCTAATTTGTGTCTAATTATATCTATAGCTATATCTCTTACACGTATGTAAGAGATATTCTGTGGATAAGGAAGAAAAATCAGCAATACACCTACCATTTAATAAAGTGAAGACTCAGAAATATCATTAGATTTACCAAGTAAGAGATCACTGGGAACTTTGAAGAGTACAATTTTGTCTCATTGACTGGGTACCAGTCAATGTGGGGTATGTGGGGTACTGATAATGGTTGGCAGAGAGAAAAACAGGGCTACTTAAATACTACTTTGCTATTTTTTTTCCTATGAAAACAAGACCAGAAAGCTAGAATTCAGTGATTTTTAAAGACGTGAATACCAACATGTAAGGCCAAAGCAACAAACATTTATTAAGTACTTATTATTTTTCAGACATTATACAAAGTGCTAAAATAAAGCAACAGTCCTGCCCTCAGGGACTTTACATTCTAATGGGAGAATACAACACACAAAAGGGATGGGGTAGGTGAAAGGGAGTAAAGTTTCCCTTGTACACAGTATTGAATTCCAGAAAATCAGAACCAGGGCCAGAAGTGGAATGAAGGTTGGCTAATCTGGACTCCCCTACAAAACAGAGGTTCATAAAGAACTCTCAGAGAAGAGGAAAGTCAGGTGGAGGGATGTTATTGACTGAGATGGCTACAGGAATAGATGGATGTTCCAGACTGAGGAGGTTTCAGGTATTGGGTTAAATTTCCAGAGTGAGACTGCAGCTGAGGCATGATGGATAAATCCAGAAAATTAGAAGCAGATCCAGGAGGGGAAGGAAAGATCAGATACTAAGAGGTTGTCTTCCTAAGTTCACATTCGCAGGTCTGGAAAGACTACATCCAAAGATTCTCAAACAACAACCTAATTATTGGACTAGGGATAGTAGTCTTTGATGAATTCTGGAGCAACAGAGATGGGCAAATTGTCTGGATTTAATTCTCAAATCAACTGAGAAAGTTGGGCAGGACAGGTGTTGACTCCACAGTTTTTATAGATGAGGAAGCTGATACTCAAACAAGACAAGGGACTTTCCCAAAATCATCTAGGGGGCAGAAGGAGGGCTAGAACCCAGGCTTTCTTAGCATGAATCTCTTTGCATTATCCCTGTCAGGAAAGCAGCTTGCTATAGTGAAATGAGCATTACCCTTACCCATGAAAGAGCTGGGTTTGATTGATTCACTGGTAAAGTGATCTATGAATCTCAATTTCTTCCTCTCTAAAAATGGGCATAAAAATACATCAGCTTCTCCCCTCACAGAGTTTCTGTGAGGAATAAATGAGATAACATGTATACAAATTTTTAGATGGCTAATTGGTAACATGGTACAATGGCTA
Organism: Pseudocheirus occidentalis; assembly: GCA_028646575.1. Lineage (NCBI taxonomy): Eukaryota > Metazoa > Chordata > Mammalia > Diprotodontia > Pseudocheiridae > Pseudocheirus > Pseudocheirus occidentalis. Next base: position 119,303,517 of record CM053594.1, on the reverse strand, counting down.
GAATGATTGGGACCAGGAAGACATGCTCAGATACCCTGACACTGACTAGTGGTGAGACTTGGTCAAGTAACTTAACCTTTCTGAGTCAAGCCTTGTGGAAATCTCTGATTCAAAAGTTATAGATAAATTGCTTACTCTGTTGTTGAGGGGCATTGCTATTGCCATGGGATTCACAGATCACAGATGTATTGGCACATAGAAAGTCAGCTCCTTGAGGGCAGAGGCCATTTTTGGCTTTCTTTGTATTCTTGGTGCGTAGTACAGTTCCTGGCTCAAAGTAAGCACTTAATAAATATTTGTTGGCTGAATGGCACATATATGTGTCTATTGATACTTGTTGAGTAATATGTTGTTATCAAATTGTACAAGCTTGTCTATCTTGTCCTCTTTAAATATTTTTATTGTGAACCTTACAATCATTGATACAAATGTTTCAAAATGCAAAGAGCAAGAGCGTTATGATAGAAATGGAATTTATGTGTAGTTTTTAAGTTTCATATGCATGTTTGACACATGCATATACACATATTATATATCATTAATGAGCTAACAACAAAATTATTCTTTTTGTGTCCCCTTTAGGATTTCTTTTGCTGTCTTCATGTCTGTTGATTTTCTTCTCCTTTTTTACATATTCATCACTGCCAGTTAGCCTATCCCATCTGCCAAATATAAGTCCACTCTTGTTAAAAAAAACATAACAGTTAGACAAAATAAACCAAAGCATCCATATCTGAAAACGCATGCATCATTTTTGTACCTCTAATATTATCTCTCTGTTGAGAGACAGAATACACCATTATCTTCAGTCTTCTAAAGCCATGATTGGTTACTATTTTGATTAATATTCTTATATCTTTTAAAGACATTTCTTTCACATTATTATTGTGATCATCATATACATTTTCTCCTGCTAACTTCATTTTTCATCAGTCCATTTGAATCTTCCCATGTTTCTCTTAATTGTTTATTTTTTTATTTTCACTTATAGTATGATAATACCCCATTCACTTTCTAAAGCCAAAATTCTTCACCCAATACTCAATTTTAAATTTTCATCTTGTCTTGTTTGGACAATTGCACTGACCTCCTATTTGAATTCTTGGCTTCTAGTCTCCCCCCTCTGCAATCCATCCTCCAACACAAGCTCCCAAAATATTATTCCTAAAGATCATGTCATTCCCCTACTGAAGAACCTTCAATGGCTCCCAATTGTTTCCAGGGAAAAAAAATGCAAAATGCCCCACTTAGGCATTTTAAGCTCCTCCTACTTTGGCTCCAGCATACTTTTCACATTATTGACTTCCACATACTCTCTTTGGAAGCCAAAGTGGCCAACTTGTTGCTCCTCAAACTTGGCGCTGTCTTTGCTCAGGTTCTGTCTCCATGCTAGCATTGGGTTGCTTTCTTATCTCTTAAAAACCCTAACTTTTTCAAATCACAGCTCATGAGACAATGCTTATGTACAGCTTTTACTAACCTCCTGTTCTTTCTTTTCTCCTCAGATTATTACATATGGAAGTGTTTATCTGTTTGAATTTATTGCCACAGTGAAATATAAGCTTCTTGTGTCATGGACTGTTGTTTGATTCTTCTTTGTATTTCCATTACTTTTCAGATAGTAGGCCTTTAATAATTGTTTCATATTTCATTACCACAATTACCACAAATATATCTGTTTTGAAGCTAAAGGTACATAAAGAACTTATGAGTCTGAAATAATAATGCTGTTCCTACCTGGGATATTTACATTTTCTGGGATTTTTTCAAAGGTAAATTGGGCAGGCTGATCTAACAATATTAGAATGATTTGTTAAATAGAACCAATGACCTAAACTCCTATAGACAGGTCTGTGTTAAGTTACCATTGTAGAATGAGCATATGATTTGTTGCATATGTTTATTTATGAGGCTTTCCTTAAATGTCTGTATTTATGCTTCAAACAACTGTTATTTTGAGGAAATAAAGTGGAGGTGAAGGCCGGGCCATGCTAAGCTGTTAGAAGCTAATGTTTCCTTAACAGATGCCCAGAAAAGGATAGCACTTTATGACTTTGTTTATACCTGAATTTCAAAGAAAATACAGTGTCAACAAACACAGCGTGATCTGCAGAGTGGAGGAATAGAGGTGGGGGTTGGGGACTCTGCAAGAGAGCTGGACCACTCATCCATCGAGAACACTTACTCAGTAGCTCTGGGTCAAAGGGGCAAGGTCATTCAAGGTGGTCACTTTCTTTATGTTGTCATTCGTAGCATAAAACAAAGACCTGAATGTTGAGTTATGGGTTTACTTTTAGGGGTATGATTTGGTGAATAGAAGTAATAGCATCAATAGTGTCTTCTGTACATCAATAGTTCTCATCCTGGGAGAACCTGGTGACCATATCTCATACACACACACACACACACACACACACACACACACACGCACCCTGGCTGTACAGTTTTCCCGAGTCCACATATTATATAAATAAACCTCTAGAGAGCTATTACACCAGGCAGCATATTTGTATCTAAGATGGTAGGAAAATAATTAATCTAGGACAGTAATAAGGAGTAAAAAATGACAATAATAATAATTATAAGTATGGACACCTCTTCCAGAATTGCCATAATTTTATCCAAGTTTCTGGACATGTTGAAGGTCTATTATACACATTGGTAAAACATCCTCTTTTAGATCCCCAATGCTCCTAATAATTCCCTCAATCAGTCAATCAGTGGCATATTCTCTCGATCTCTGATCATCACCGATTTAGGTTACTATAAGGTATAGGAAAGAATCTGCTTCACTTGGAACCAGGAAGGTCTGGGTTCTAATTCTGCTTCAGATACTTATCTACTGTGTGATAGGCAAAGTCACTGAGTTTTCTTATCTTTGATATTATAACAACTATGGTATCTACCTGATGGGGTTGCTGGGAGGTTCATAGATGTTTTATAGGTAGCTAGATGTTGCATCGAACAGAGTGTGAGACTGGGTTAGAAAGAACTGAGTTCAAATCCTACCTTGGACGTTTGTAAGTTTTGTGACTTTAGGCAATTCAATTAACTTCTCTGTGCCTCCATTTCCTCATCTGCACAATGGATATAATAATAGTATCTGTCTCAGAGGATTTTTGTAAGCATTAAGCAAGTTAAATAAATTATTTTTCAAACTTTGAAGTGCTATATAAATGCTAACTATTATTATTATGTTTATTATTAATTAATATTTTATAGGAACCTCAGACCTAAAGAGAACCTTAGAGGTTATGTAGTCCAAATTCTCATTTTATAGATAAAGCTACTGAAGCATAGAGTTGCTAGCTGAAATCATAAGCTTGAATTGCTCACCCAAACAAATGGTAGACCTGGAACTCACACTTTGGTGCCTTGACTCCAAACCCAATATTCTTTCCACAAGAACATTGTGAGATCATCGAAGTAAAGCAATCTATAAATTTTCAAGTGCTACATAAATAAATGTCACCTTGTATGATCGCACAGCGTTATTAGAGGAATGCAGCATGAATCCTTGGAAGCCCAGGTATTTCCATCATAGCCCTGTAATAGCATCCTTGCTCTTCTGTCCAAGGATAAGGTGGTAAATGTTTAACAATCAGAACTCTAGGGAGAAAATGAATGCATAACACATTTTTAGGCTTAGTCATCATCATTAACATTTTCTCCATCACTTTCTTAAGTCTAGACAATTAAAAACCTCATTTGTAGTGGAAATTTAATAATTGGTGCTCATGAGCTGGTAAGACCTGGAACTGTAATACCACCACTCCTGTCTTAATGGACAGCTTTGATTAGGACATCCATTTTTCCTAACTTAGAGTTTAACTGTTTTCTCTGCCACTTTTACCTACCACTCCTCATTCTGACCTTTAAGACCAATAGAAGATGTCCTTTCCTCTTGTACATCTCAGCCTTTTAGTTACTTTGGGTCAATTATAATGTCTTCTCTCTCCATGCTAAACACTCCTGACTCCCTCAATCATTCAATCTGTGGCATATTCTCTAGACCTTTTACCATTCTAGTCACCCTCCTCTGCACAGGCAGTTTATCAGAATCCTTCCTAAAATTCAGCCCAGAACTCTACATCATACATTACATATCATCTGACTGGTCTTAGCAGGACTATCAAGTTCCTTGTCTGGGAAATGAGCCTCTATTTATATAGCCAGAGATTGAGCCAAGCTATATTCCCTCCTCTTGCCTCTCACCATTTCTAGACTGCTAAGTCTAGACTAGTTAATTAGGAGAATGCTGAGGTATTAATAACATAATGAAAGAATTGCTTGGGACAAGCAATTACTTCAACATGGTTTTCATTTTGCAAGGAAAGGTGATGGGCGTGTGCACTTCTGCTGATGCTATGCTGACTCAAAACACCTGACCTTGACTAAAGAAACCAGATAGAGTTGATAGCATCACTTTTTCTTAGGTCTCTATCAAGTTAAAACTCTTAAAGAATACACTTCAATGACAGTTAGAGATATGTTGCAGTTGTTATTGGCTGAAGGCAGTAAAAACTTTCAGGCCTCCTTACAGCCCACAATGACTCTTGATTAGTCCCACTCAGCTGTAAAAGAAAGTCTGGTTAGAAATGAAAAACAAAACAAAACAAAACAAAAACAAAACACCAGAACTAACAAGTCATCAACATCATTAATTCCCCAAACTATAAAAGATTATCAGAGTGATTCAATAGCTAGCAGAATTGTTACTAATTTTTCTACATTTTGATGTAGATTTCTTGGATTTGGAAGAAGCATGAAATCACTTTAACACTGCTAATGAAGAATAATGCTTGTCATGGGCAAAATAATGCAAATGATTGAATAGAAAAGATTGGGGAAAGGTAATTTTCATAAATTAATTAATTGCCATGTTAAAATTGTTGTTAGAAGTTTAGGTAAGCCTGCAAAATATGAGCATCAGATAAAAATATCTAGCGAAAAATTGTTTTTTTTGAGAATTTTCACTTCTAGTGGTCATGGAAATCTTGATAGTGGATAGAATCCAGTTGATAGAATGATGAACTCTAATGATTACATTTATGTACTGAACAACAAAATTGTTCTGGAATTATGGAAATTCCAAAATGGAAATAGAATATCATAAGTGGATTTTTAACCATGCCATAAATCATAAGAGGTTAAGAAATGTATCTAAGAGATGGAGATAAATATACTTAAATGGCTGGGAACTCAAATAATTAACCCCCATTGAAAAACTGTGGGTTATAATCAACACTTGATTTGGAAAAATATGCTGTTCATCAAAGTACACTTAATATTCATTGTGATGTCTCATATTATTTGCATATTCTCTTATAAATTTCCTAATCCATATTGGTATCCTTCTGTTATAATAGCTATAAGATGAAAAACAACATACATCTTGCCTTCCAGTAGCTTATAATCTAGAAGTAAAAACAGTAGTAAGAATAATATCTTTACATTTGTTGCTAGTATTTTGAGTTCATTTTTCTTGAGAGAGCTGGCTAGATCACCTTCTCGGGGTTCTAGGGGTGCTCCCTGAGAGATTAGAGGATTTTCCTCTACTGTTATTGGTACAATTCTCCATGCTGGTGTATTTCTCCACAAGGAGCTGCCAGTGACTAGTAACTCATCTACTATTTAGCCAGTTAGCATATACTTGCTTTTACAAAGAGATTTAACAAGATATTGGAGGCAGGGCAAGACAAAAACTCCACTGTTATGTGTGATTTCATGAGTAAGAATTAAAGCACATGTCATAATCTTATTATGTCAATGCCAAGTCATTTGAATGAAGTGAATGCAACACAAGGAGAATATATTATATACCAAGTGCTTTTAAAAATATACATTATACCATTTAGACAGTTTAAGGCATATGTCATGTTAACAAATTTCACTTTTTTACTTTGTCCCAAGTAATTTGTATAATACTGTAAACCTAGATTTCAGTAAAACGTTTGACAAGGTAAAAAAGCCAGCCATACGGGAAAAATGAAAAGATGTGAGCTTTATCAATGTGAATTCTGGTAGCTTCATTAGTAACTAAATGACTGGATCCAAAGAACAGACCTCAGGGGGTTGATATCAATTGCAGGAGAAACCTTTTTTGGTGGAGTATCTCTGGGATTAGTACTTATGCTGATTAATTATTTCTCTCTCTTTTTTTAATCAATTACATGCATTAAGGTATAGATTGCATACTTATTAAATTTGCAAATAATGTAAAGCTTAGAGGAATAGATTTTTGTTTGATGCCAGATTCTGGATTTTTAAAGCTCTCAAGATGCTAGAATATTGGGTTGAATCTAATATGATGAAATCTATTAGGAGTAAATTTAAAATCCTAATCTTGAGTTCCAAAAATTTTCAAAAAAATAACGTGGGGAGTCATGACTAGTTTGTATGAAAAAAAGACCTGAGGATTCTATGAATCAACCATGTGGTATGGAAGTCCAAAATTTTACTGTGATCTTACAATAAACTTCATCAAAAGACTCATGGTCTTACGTGTTATGTTACACAACTCTGGTCGACACATTTTAGGAAGGCTGTTGACAAGCAGCAATAATTCCAGATGAGTTTGAACACAAAGTAGAGGAGAGTCTACATCATGCTATACCAAGATCATTTGAAGGAAGATGACACAATTAACCTGAAGGAAAGAAGACAAGTTTGTAAACTGTTCTGTCCTCTTCCAGATGAATTAAGTAGAGATTAAAGCATTGAATGCTTACTGACTCAACTTTGTTTACCTGATTGATCTAGTCAGATTAGTTTGAATTGGTCCTGGGTCTTTTCTCAGTATTTATAAATCAATCAATGAATCAAGCAGCATTTATTAAATTTAAGTATCAGTTGGGGGTGGGGAGTGGTGAGGCAACTAGGTAGTACATCGGATAGAACATTGACCTTGGAATCAAGAAGACTCATTTTCATGAATTCAAATCCAGCCTCAGAAACTTACTAGATGGGTAACTCCGAGCAAGTCATTTAACCTTTTTGCCCTCAGTTTCTCATCTATAAAACGATCTGGAGAAGGAAATGGCAAACCACTACAGTATCTTTGCCAAGAAAATCCCATAAAGGGTCACAAAGGTCAGACACTACAGAAAACAATTCAATAACACCAATTAAAGTATCAGGTATATGTTAAGTGAAGGAGATAGGAAAAAAAAGAGAAATGTGATCTTTGCCTTTAAAGACCTCATATTCTAAGGGAAGAGATAATATGCAAACAACTATATAGATAGAAACTTTCATAGAAAATTTTGATTACATAAAATTAAATAAATTTTACTTGTACAAGCAAAATTAATGCAGTTCATTAGTACTGGAATAGATACAGTTCATTGGAAAAAATTCAGGGGGTGGCTAGGAGGTGCAATGAATAGAGCACTGACCCTGGAGTCAGGAGGACCTGAGTTCAAATCTGGACTCAGATACTTAACACTTACTAGTCCTGTGACCTTGGGCATGTCACTTAACACCAATTGCCCTGCCTTCCCCCCTCCAAAAAGCAAAGCAAAAAAAAATCATCAAATTCCTCTGATAAAAAGTCTGATTTTTCAAATTTATAGACAATTAATAAAAAGTATAAGAACAGGATTCAATTCTCCAATAGATAAATGGTCAATGGGTATAAACAGGCAATTCTCAGATGAAGAAATTAATGTTGTCCATCACCCAATGATAGGGAAAAAGCTCCAAATAGCTAGTGTAAGGAGATTTGACATTCAATTAACTATGGTTTTTACTTCACACATATCAAATTGGGATAAAAAATAACATAAGATGAAAATGGACATTGTTAGGAGGGCATTGAAGGACAGTAAACTAAGAAACTCTTAGTGGCACTATGAATTGGTCTATCCATTCTGGAAAAAGTTAATACAGACATACCTCAAATAATCTTCATCATATAATTATTGGACCCACATGACAAGGTACATGAAATTGGACTTCGTACAATTTGAATAACACATGCCAACAAAATACAAATAGATCGTTTTGATGGTTTTCTCCTCAGCATTATTTTCTATTTTAATTTCTGACTTAAAAAATTTTTTTTCATCTCAATCCTGATGCACTTTACTTAGTTTACATAGAGATAGTGCAAAGGCTAAACAGAAGGTTGGAGAAAACTAAAACTCCATAAAACTGGAGTCAAAAGACCTGAGTTTGAGTCTCAGTCCAACACTTATTACTATTAGTAATGGTAATAATAAACATTTATATAATTCTTTCAGGTTTTTAAACTGCATTATAAATATTATCCTTTCAACAACCTTGGGAAGAAATTGCTATTATTATACCCATTTTATAGATGAGAATAGTGAAGCAGAGGGCATTTAAGTGATTTGCCTAGTAATGACAGCTAATGAATATTTAAATATAGGTTTGAACTCGGGTCTTCCTGACTGCCCTTTAACACATTATTTCCTCTCTG
>CM053594.1:119250613-119294574 GCA_028646575.1 Pseudocheirus occidentalis | reverse complement strand
CAGCTCCTGAATCTAGGTGATTGTCTGGCAGATTCAGGAGGGAGCTGGGACCAGGGAAGAGGATCCAGGGAATCAGAGAGACCACCCAGAGCCAAAATGAAGAAAAGGCTTCCCCTTGGACTAAACTGAGGTTTGTTGGAAATCAAGGGGTGGAAGGATTTGTGTGGCCGTCTAAGACCTTTATTTGGAAACTAAAGTTAATGGTTACCCCAGGAGTGGCAGATCAGTATATTGTGAATTGTTAATTGAATCAACTCCCTTGTAGGGAAGCTAGGTCATTCCTTTGTTAAGTGACTGATTGGATCTCTGATTTGATTGATTGAATCTTTAAGTGTTAAGCTGGTTTCTCCCTTAGCTCATTCTTTTGTTCCTTGTTCTAAATGTTGTGTCTTTTTGAAATAAGATATAATATAGAGACTTTCCTTGTTCTGAAGATTGTACATAATATTGTGAACTGTTGAAACTGTGAACATTGTACTGAATAAAGATTTGTAATGGAATAAACAGAGTGTTCACTAATATTATGTAATCCGAATCTTAAAAGCTCCTCACAGTAGCATTCTCTCAGAAATCTACTGCTGATTGGCTTTACAGAAGGTAAATTTTGATGGCTGTGAGCTGCCCAGTTAACTTGGGGTTTAATGGCAAGATTCCTTCTGCCTTTCTTTCTTCCCTTCCTGTCTCTTTTCTTTTCATTTTTCTTTTCTTTTCTTCATTCCTTCCTTCCTTTCTTCTTTCTCTTTCTTCCTTCCTTCTTTCTCTCTTTCTTTCTTCCTCTTTCTTTCTTTCTTTCTTTCTTTCTTTCTTTCTTTCTTTCTTTCTTTCTTTCTTTCTTTCTTTCTTTCTTTCTTTCTTTCTTTCTTTCTTTCTTTCTTTCTTTCTTTCTTTCTTTCTTCCTAAAAGACTAAACCTTAAACCCATTTCACTCTTGGAGCTCATATATTAGATCACAATATTTCCCTGCTCCACTTAATGGTTGTATTTTGGGCTCTCTTGGCTCAGAGTGAATGTCAGTAGTAACTGTTTCTCTTTTGGTCAGCAACCCTGAGGGTCTTCCTCAATCAGTTTGATTTTTTTTTTTACTAAAGGAGTCATCCTTTGACTCACTTATTAAAGAGGCCTTTTCACTGGAAGAGTGGAAGAGATTCTCACTTAAAGTGAGAATCTAAAAAGGCCTTAGTTTAACAGGGCCAGGGGCTCCCATTGCATCCTGAGTCAACTCCACTTATCCCAATGACTATCTGGCCACTGGACCCAGACGGCTCTGGAGGAGAAAGGTGACCTTGCACAGTCCTCCCTTACTCAAATCAAAGTCAACTTCAAGTCATGTCATCATCTCTCTAATATGATGGTTCTCTTTGAAAAGGAAGGACAAACACAACAGAGGGAACTGATAACACTTAAAATCCTTTAGCAGGAAGAAATGTTTAGCATCTAGTTAGCTAAATAATGAATCAGGTGGATATTCCCCCACTCTGGTCTGCCATGCTTCCTTCAAGAAGCAATGGCTTCCCCAGCAGTGTCCTTGTGGTGGCCCAGGTTTTCTGTCTTTCCTTCAAGGGGAGCTCTATTGTTTACTACTGGAATGATCTTGGCAAGTCATTTGAAGTCTTTGGGCTTCCAGTTTCCTCTTCTATAAAAGGAGGCAGTTGGGACTTGATGATCTTTAAGGCCTCGTCTAGCTATAAATCTCAGCTCCTACAAAGTCTAAGAGACCATATACATTATTTGGTTCCCAAATATTTTATGGGCTCTGGTTAATGATATTTTATTATCTCTTTCGAAAGAGCAAAAACATCTCAAGGACTTTTCTCCTCCTTTCTTGTTGTTGCACTATGCAAAATACACAAATGGGTGACAGAGCTAAAGCATCTTACTCAGAAAAAGTACAGAATGACTTATTTGTTTTTATTTATTCGTATATCCCTTTTAAAATTGCTGTAATTAAAAAGGTTAAAGTGACTCAGAATGCTTTTTTTTTTTTACAAATTTGAAAAGGGGAATAGAAGAACAAACTTTGTGGTAGCCTAGTTTGTACCACAAAGCCAATCCAAATGACGACCTGACTTGCCACATTGGATAGAGCAACTGTAGAAGCAATTTGTTACAAGCAGATGGATAATTGAACACTAAAAAGGATAATGAACTAGAAAGAAATTAGATATTGAAACAGGTCTCTTAACTGATTTTGTGGGGCTTTCCCGTGCAGCTCTGGTTTGATATAATTTTATTTGTAGAAATTAGAAAAAAGGCAGGATTGAAATGGGTGCCCATGAAAACAGAACCTTCCACATGTTATAGCCTTTACAGTCACCATTTTCTTGATTGGTCCAAATATTTATAGTTCATTGTTATGACTGCCAAAACTGGCAACCACAAGGATTGTTGTCTCAATTAGGACAGTAAACAGATTGTCTCTTTTTTAATGAAAAAATCTAAAATGTAATACTTCACAGTTTAACATGTTTATTCATCTAAACGAGCTAAAAAATAATGGTGCGACATCTGTTCGAGAGGCACTGGTACCTCAAATTTTGGCTGCCTCCCCACCAATTTGGTTGTTGTTTGAAAAAAAAGAGGGAATGCTGTCATCTAACATTCAACGACATATAAAATCATTTACCCCCTAAATATGGATCTCACATCTATTGATGCTGAAAGTGGGGGGGGTGTTAAGATAATAATATAATTAAATCTGGAAGAGGCATTAAGAGGTTTACCCAGCCAACCCCCTTGTTTTTATAAATGAGAAAACTCAAGACCAAGAGATATCGAATATCTTGGCCAAAGTCACAGGTAGAAAATGGCAGAGCTAGGATATGAACCAAGTCATCTGAATCCACATCCATCATTATTGCCACTATACTATGCAACCTCAAAAGTCATTAAGTGCCAGGCTTTGTGTGAGTCGTTTTATATTATTTTTCTTTGTGATATTTCTATATAAACACAGCATTCAGGAGATTCTTCAGTCCCTTTTATACTAATCATGTGGAGGATTAAAACCTGATGCCACAGATAAAGTCTGGATGTTATCTTGCCTACCCAGAACAAACTTATTATAACTCCACTCATGCTACACAGGTGCCATAAGCATCCTCCTATTTATTGTACCAGAAGGAGCAGACATTTTCTACAGTGGACAAGTCGGTTCTTCCTGAACAGTTCTAACTAAATATTGTGAGATAACTCTCTGGCATTGGAGATGTCCACCTCACTGAGGATGTTTTTAAGAGACTCAGTCCAGCCTAGAAATGTCAAATAATAACAAGCCAAGCACAGCCATTTTGTGTGGTGGCTTCTTTGGTCTGTGATTTGATTCCAACAATCTTATAATAGAAATTCATTCTAAAATCACAGAAGTAAATTTCTAGGGAATTACTTCTAAAGCCTTTCTGAGTTACACTGTATTCCAAATACTTTTATACTATAGGATATCAACACTTGGCATAAATACATTAAGTTTAAATATGGACAATTTTCTTCACTGGAATCAAATTATCTATTTATGTTACTTTATTATTAGGAATAATATTAATGATCTCAAAGTTATAGGATCAATTTCATAAACATTCACTAAGAATATGCTGTGTGTAAGGCCCTTGGTGTGTGCAAAGCTAATTCTTTCAATCTCTTTAAAGAGAAATACTCTGTTCCACCACCCCAACCTATCCTTCATTCAGTAATTTCAGTCATGTCTGACACTTCATGACTCTACTTGGGGTTTTCTTGATATAAAGATTCTGAAGTGGCTTTTCATTTCCTTCTCCAACTCGTTTTACAGATGAGGAAACTGAGACAAACAGGGTTAAGTGACTTGTCAGGGTCACATAACTAGTAAGTATCTGAGGCAATATTTGAACTCAGGAAGATGAGTCTCTTGATGCCAGGTTGGCATTGTATGCACTGTGCCATTTAGCAGTCCCTGACTTATCCATTAATCCCAACTATTTTGGCAATGTGAAAAATTGTTCTCCAGGGAAAAAAGAGGAGAGAATTTAGATAATTCAGTACCAGAAAACAATAGTAGCAGGAGGAAAAACAATTCAAAGTTTTTTCTTATTCCACTATAGTAATTATTGTCCTCTTAGTATATAAAGGACTTTTTTCCCCTCTGAAAATGGGTACCAAAGGACCCTAACATTTGCATTTATAACAGATAAGACTTTACTTTTCTCACCTAAAATTCATTTTAGATTCTTCCTTTGCAATGGCTTAAAAAAAGAAAGTTTATACACAAGAACTGTATGATCAGTCATGTTTCTCAAGGAATTCTAGATTTTTACCATCTATATATTTAGTATTCTGACTTTAGCATCCATAATAACAACTCTTTTCAATTAAACTGAGCCTTTTTATACATTATAAGAGTTAAAGACATCATGGTTGTACAGAAATTGTTTTTCTATGTTTGCAGTAAATACAAGAAAAAAACTTGCCTCCACACTCCCAAAATTAGTTTGTCTCATTAAAAGTTAACATTTACATTTAATTTAGATCCATAGTATGTTCAAATGTATGAAAGAAAGTATTTGTGGTGTTTGGCCTTTTTTATTTCTGAGGCCCTTCTGGGGTCTGGTGTTCCCTATTTTTTTCCCAAAGCTTAGATTCCATCTTATCTTAGGTCAAAATAAGAACTAAAACATTCCTAACTGCCTACACTGTATCTCAGTGGCGTCACAGGCCACACAGGAGTGCTTTGCTAGCTCAATTCAGTCACTCACCCATTATTTTGTCAACTTAGACTCAAGTCTCGGTGATTTGGGAATGTCTGTATTTACCATTATCCAACCATCTGTACTGCTACTATTTGATCATGTTTGTTAAAAGAAACACGACAGGAGGTTATAGTTCTAGATTCCTATTAGTATTAAAACAAACTTTAGGGGCAGCCAGGTGATGCGGCAAATAGAGCACTGGCCCTGGAGTCAGGAGGATCTGAGTTTGAATCTGGTCTCAAATACTTCACATTTACTAGCTGTGTGACCTTGGGCAAGTAACTTAACCCCAATTGCCCAGGCTTCCCACCTCCCAAAAAACAAAAACAAACTGAAAAAGTCAAGAAAAAAACACTTTCTGTTTACAAAATCTATGCAGATTCAAAAAACTTACCTATCCCAAATGGTTTGCCTATGTCTCTGTCTCTCCACATATATGCATGTATGTTATATGTATATGTATGTGCATGTGTAAATGAAATTACATGCATATTTATATTGAGAAGTAATTAATCCTCAAAACCGTAAGTCTTACTACTGAATTCTGTCCATTAAAAAACAACAATAAAAAACAACCGACAAACTATTACCCATTTGTCTGGTAGAAAAATATAACCAAATCAACAACAATAACAACAATGGAGCCTGCAAATCAGCTTGATTTTCTGTGCTCATTACGTTTTCTGTTATATTCCCAAGAGATGTGAATGCATCTAAAGCACATTTCATGAACACTCTCTCTAGCGCAGGCTGCATCAAGGTGATGAGGAATGTTTCTAGCTCCATTTCATCACCATTACTGGGGAAACTGAAAGACTTCCGTTTTGAGGACTGTTCAATTATTCAAATAAACCAATGATACTGGTTCAGTGAGAACCTAAAAAAAATCCAAACCCAAACCCACAGTTTATATAGTGCAATGGATAGGATCCTGGGCCTGCAATTAAGAAGACCTACATACAAATCCAGCCTCAGACACATACTAGCTGTGTGGTCTTGGGTAAGTCACTTGACCACTCTCCTCTTCTGCTTTCTCAAATGAAAATGTTGGTAATCACGACACCTACATAGCATGGTTATTGCAACAATCAAATGTAATATTTGTAAAGCGCCTAGCACATAGTAATTGCTCAAAAATGCTAGCTAGTTAGCTTGCTAGTAGGAGTAGGAGTAGTAGTAGCAGCAGAGTAGTATTGGTTAATACTGATTATCAAATATTGCCTGTCTTTTATAATACTTGGGAGGAATTGTTAGGACTTTGTCGGATGATATATTTTCAAAGAGTTCCTTGGTTATGATTATCAATTATGCTTTAACTTGTGCCATATTTAATTTGGGTAAAGTTTCTGACTGAATGCATAACACAGCTATGCTACTTCATTTAAGTCACCACTAAAAACTAGGAATAACCTTTATTTAATGTAAGTGCTTTTGAACACCATATGGGAGAAGAAATAACTAAATGAAAATTGTTCACGTATATGTGATGGGGGTGGGGAGACAACAGCATTTGGTGACATGCGGCATGTCACTCAGGGAAGTAAAAGGCCCATCATATCCAAAATGCCAGCTTGTGATATTCCTTTGCCTTCTCCTTCACTAACAGACATGCCACATGTCACTAAATGCTGCAACCTTCACTAAAAATGCCATCCATATTGGTCAACCATAGTATACAAGAACCACTGATCTGTCATTTTAATTTGTGACTACAAAACAAGGAGAAACCAGCACTGGCCAAATTTTGTCCTCATATATTAAGTATAAAAGATAAATAAGCATCTGAATTGTTTTTTTATACTTGAAAAATAAGGTGTGCTAGTGGGAAAAATTCTAGACAAAATAATTTCACAAAAGAATAGTATTTTTTCAAAGACAAAAATATTCCAATTTTAAAAATGATCCATTTTGGGCATGATGGCATGTTTCTTGCAACAGGAGAGGCTAAAGCTGATGAATTTCTTGAGCCAAAGTATTTTGAGCTACAGTAGGCTTAGACAACTAGGTATTTGTATTAAATTTGACACCAATATGTTAAGCTCTTGGGAGTGAAATGCCTAAGGAGAGAAGCCCTGGCTTAGGTAGGAAACAGAGAAGGTCAGAGTTCCTATACTAATTGGTACTAGGACTAGGCCCTTAAGTGGTTATAGTACTTTTAGCCTGGGCAAGATAGGGAGATTCAATCTTAGGACAGGGAGTCGGGCAACCATCCATTGTGCTTATGTGAAAAGCACCAAATATTAAGGTATTTAAAATATATATGTTCTTTTTGGCAGTGCAATTATAATTATGATAATGGTAATACTACATATATATACACACACACACACATATATATGCCACTTTTCAGAGGAAAAAGTGTTTTCCTTGCATTATTTGATTTTTTTCTAACAACCTTTTGTGATAAGTAGGAAAGATATTATCCCACTTACAGATAGCTCTGAGAAATTAAGACTTTTTAAGGTCGCACAGCTCATAAAGGATGGAGACTGTTCAATGTTATTTTCAATGGACGTAACCTATCCAGTATGAAAACACTTTTATTCCATATATACTATTCATAATTACCATGGGAAAGCTATACACCTAGATTCATATTTGTATCCTTGCTATAGGAAAATTCATTTTTCATATATTACAATATATATCATAATATCTTATGGGATAAAATGTGATGACTTGCCACCTCCTTCCCCCAGAGTATGTAATTCCACCAGGTGGAAGTTGCAGAGAGAGACACATTTTTCCTTGATGCGAGAACTACACTTCCTTGGGAGGTAGAGGATTCCCCTTCACTGGAGATCTTTTGGCAAGATGATCACTTGTTGGCACTTCACAGAGAAGACTCTTGTCCCAGGCAAGTTTAGACTCAGTGGCCTCTCTGGTCTCTTCTGGGTCTGAGATGCTCTATCTAATTTAGCAGTCCTTTACCTTTTCAATTTAAAAACTACATAAGAATATAAGTAAAAGAATAAAAATCCTACCAGTCTCTGGCAGTTTTTGCCTAGGTAGAGGCACACTAATGTATGCTTAACTTGTCAATTATTGTGCTGTCTCAAATACAGACTCAAATGTGTAGTAGAGAATTGATGTTATCAAAAAATCCCAGCAAAACAGTATATGACTTATCGCTTGTGTTTAAAACCAGGTTAGTAAGGGAAAAGGAACCATTTAGAGGCAGCACAGGGTTCTAGAAAGAGTGTTGGACTTGGAACCAAGATCTGTGGGTGCCAGTCCTGACTCAGATAATTAATTAACTACATAATCATGAGCAAATCACTCCATTTTTCAGATCTTATATGTAAAATGGGGATAATAATCTTTGTGCTAGTTACTTCATAGTAATCTAAGAGAAATGTTTTGAAAACTTCAACCCTTCATATAAAATTGAGGTATTATTTGAACATTGTTCTGTGCTATTTTAGGTGGCAAAAGAAGAAATGAGAAATAGAGAACAGAAATGTAATCTCCCATTAAATTGCTAAAATTAGGCATATGGTAAATTAGGGAATACATAGAGTTAGGTAGCACAATAGCTAGAGTTTGGGGCCTGAAGTCAGTAAGACTCATTTTCCTGAGTTCAAATCTGGCCTCAGACACATTAGCTATGTGACCCTTGTTTGCCTCAGTTTCCTCATCTGTAAAATGAGGTGGAGAAGGAAATGGTAAACCACTCTAGTACCTTTGCCAAGGAAATTCCAAACAGGATCATGAAGAATTTGATACAACTGAAAAGACTTAACAATAACAACAAAATTAAGGAATGGGTTTTGAGGAATACTCAGTTTTAAACCAGAAAATTAATTTTGGGATAGCCAAAAAAACCCCACCAAGATTATGATTTGAAAATTCTAAGTTTTATTTTGCTAATAAAAAATTTTCAGTTCTCTGTATTTCCATTCATTGAGTCAATATGTGAATTGTTGATGGTTTCATTATGTCATTAAACAATTCTTCATAAGCTCCTATATTGACTTACCAGGGTACTTAATATGGTTTCATTTTTAAAAAAAATTTTACATTCTTTGGAAATTAAAAAAATCATCACTTTTTAAAGCACTGACTATTTCTCAAATTTATTTTCTGACAAATAAATCAATAAATAACTGTAAAAAAGATTTGTCTAAACTGAAATTTCTAATAATATATATTGTATAAAGAAAAATCCTTTATTCTTGCATACTTTATTTCTTCTTTGGGATTTAATTGAGTTATGTCTTGAGAGGTGAAATGTAAATTTGTATAAAGCAAAATTTCAAAAACTTTGGATCATTTTTTATTTGGAAGAATATGCATGAAAAAGATTTTTTTAAACATATTCCTAACAAGAGGAGCAAACTGATACTTCAAGCAGCAGGAACAACATAATTAAAATAGAATTCCAACTTTGTATTAATAGAGTGATATACTAATTAAAATCAACATCAACTGAACTTTCTATTTACACCAGTTCAGACAGCCCAAGAGGCAAAGAACTCAATTTTAGAGGCATATGTGACTCTTCAAGCTTCTGTCATCCAGGTGCCATTTCTGAAAGAGCACATGTGCACTGAACAGTTGGCGAAGAAAGAAAAAGATGACTGTAAATGTATGTGCAGATAGAATCTATGATGAAATAAAATATGCTTGTAGAAAAAGTAGCATTTTCTTCTAAAACACAAAATTTCCTGGAACTTTTCTTCCAATCACATAATTATGAATGCAATCTGAGTAGGTGCCCATAAATAAGAATAAACTTTAATTTAGAATTTCATTCCATGTGATTGGAAAGAAACAAAGGATTTGCTGATCAGAAAAAAAATTCTGATTCTTGCAATCGTATTGGGAAATTGGACTACACTTCCCAAGAAGAGAAGTTCCATTGTTTTGTGAGTGTGTGTGTGTGTGTGTGTGTGTATTATAGCTAAGTAGTATAAGTAGAGAAAACTTGTCTTTTCTGCAATATAAGAAAAAACAACAAAAGCAACAACAGATTGCAAAAGTGTCCAGTGCAACTTGACATATTTCATTGCAAGGTGAGGATCTTTGCTTGATATTCATTTAAACCTTAAAAATGCTCCCTAAATGAAGAAGAGCTGAAAGATCCTGAGGAGTTTCATGCTTTGAAAAAGTTCAGACCTTGTTGGTGAGAGCATTCTCATATAGTGTTATCCAAGGCATTCACTTTTCCAAAAAAGGGACCAAGATCCAATGGTGCTAATTTTCATTCACCTCCAGAACAGGGTCAACCTCAGTGGATAATTTAAGATAAAAGAAAGCATAAAAAGCCAGCAGGAGTACCAATATAGCTGCAAGGACAAGGCCAACCTCCTAGAGAAGAAAAAAAAGAACAGTTTTTAAAACAATGAAAAGAATTGTTTAATATCGGTGAAAGCCAGTAAATCTCACTTATTTGTGTATACCTACTGACACTAGGTTTCCCATTCAACATATACCCTTTTGTGAACTGAAGAGAGGTTATCACGAAGCCTTCTTACCTATGTTTTACCTTAGGCTTTTCAGAAGAATAGTAAGTGTTTGAATGGGTGGGCTACTATACTACTATAGCTCTTAGCCCAGGATGTATGAGAAGAGAATGTGTTTTGCATTTATAGGGCACTGCACCCTACTGGCATACTTCTACCACAATGATCATCAATAAGTCTGCTATAGTAGCTGCAATTCACAGTTAATTTCACTCTGTGAAAAAATGCTTTTTGATGTAAAAATCCTTACATCTTATTGGATTATAGCCTTTGTCCCATAACTGATGATAAGCTACATAGTTCATCTTTCTTAAATACCATTCAAATTTTTAATGTACAATCTCTAAACCCCATAGTTATAACATAGTATAACAAAAGTAAACCATGGTGTTTTTTTCTTACATGTAGTACAATCCAATTTAACACACAATATGCCCCAAACATCCTGCAAACCACAGAGAATAATTTGGGATAGTTTATTATGTGCTTGATATGAATTATAGCCATTATTTACCTGGGAAATTATGGCAAAAAATAGGTGATTATTATGATTTATATCAACCTTTTTTGCAGGAATACAAACCATATTTCAATAAAACAAGCCAGTATATTTATTCTCCCCATATGACCACAACAAGAAAGCCTTGTCTCAAGATTAACTCATCATTAGACAAAGCAGAAAAAGGAGAGGGCAAATAGACCCTCCTAAAATTCAGAAGGAGTTAAAACTCCCTTGGGGTTTTTGACTTAGAAATCATGTCCACAACCTAGAATTCTTTTATGAAGAGATGGACATTTGCATTTACATAAATGTAGTTTCCCCTCCCCACCCCACCAGAAATAATGTCAGCTTAGTAAAGCAACAGATGACACAACTAAACTTTTAAAAATATTAAAATCAATTTTATTTATTGTGGAATGTAGAATCTTTACTGTAATGTTGAAATTACAAATGGTCACCTTGCATATTTACCTAGGTTACTACATTTATTTTGGGTTATCAAAATAAATTTTAGTCACAGTAACACTGTGGCTAAAAAGTTAATATGTGATTTCATAAGATGATTTTTAGAAACAATATTGAATTTACTAATATAATATGTCAAATAAAAATTCATTTTTCTTTGTTACCACGGGAGTACTTTGGCATCTCAAAAGGGCATGGCAGCATCAGACAGGTTTCATTTATTTTCATGCATCCACAGCTGTGCTCCCAGATCCATCTGGTTACACAGCTCCTAATTTTAAGAGGATGTAATAAACAAGTGACACACAACTCCACGAGCTCCATCTGCTCTGTGTAGTGGACAGCAAAAGTGCTCGACAGCTTCCATTGACACTGACGTAGTCCGGGACTAAAGCTTTCATTTGCTTGGCAGCCATCATTCACCCACCCTTCACTGCGAATCAAATCACACCGCTCCTCATCACTGCCTCAAAACTGTCTTCCCAACGTGTGCATCAAAGATTTCTGTATCTGAAGATGCAATATAAATATTCTCAGGTTTGGAAAAGAAGCATGGATCAATCACAGAATCCACAAATTGTCTTACGGATGTTCATCCTGACAGTGAAGACATCTGATATTGCTACCATGGCTTCAATGACACTGATATATACATAATATACTCACGCATATGTGTGCCTGTACACACCTCTCTGTGTACACACAGTGCACTTATTTGTATATATCATTCAAATCTTGATGCTTACTATTTATGTGATTTTGGGCAAATCACTTAATCTTTGGGCATCAGTTGTTTAATTTGTAAGATGAAGGCATTCTACTAGATGACTTCTAAGGTTACTTCCAGTTCCCTTACAGACTCTGATAGAGCAAAGGGTTTGGAGTCAGGAAGGCCTGAGTTCCAATCCTGTCACAGTCACTGAAGAGCTATGTGATTCTTAGTCAAGACAATCAGACTCAGTTTCTTCACCTGTGAAATGAAGGGATTGTACTTGATGTCTTCTAAGGTCTTTTCTAGGTCTAAATCAACAAGCTCATGCTTCTTTCTGGTCCTATACCTGTAGATTACATCTGTACAGTTAAGGCACATCTGAGAGGTGTGGCAATACGATAGACCAGGGATATTTAATCTAGTTCAAACCTAGTTCTGGCTATCTTGTGGTGGAAATTAGTACCATAGAGGCTAATGTTTTGAGCACAGAAAACAGTTGGAAAAACTGGGTCATAAATGCCTCTGAGCACACTGGCAGAACTAGTTATGATTTGGGGGCCTATAGGCATTAAAATCATTGAAAACTAAGGTTTTTAGGATCAGATCAAATAGATAGTTCCAGAAAGTCATTTCAAGGCCCAGACTTTCAAAGATCTAACTTTTCAAATCTTCTGTTCTAGGGCGTTAGGGGGATCTGGCTAATATTTGAATAGTGCTTTACTTGGATATTTTATTAATGTAACTGGAAAATATTAATATTAATTTAAAGATCTAAAGTAGTTAGAAACCCTCAAAACTTCAGCGACAGGAAACTCTGGAATCAAGTTCAGTTTGAGACACATACTGGTTGTCTGACCCCAGAAAAGTCCCTTTACCTCTCCTTGCCTCAAAAAACTTTCTAAGACTATAAAAGTTGTGGAATGACTGCTGATCTTCTTTGTAGCGAGATAGTTTCTTCACTGGGAATTCCCTATTCTGATAAAACCATAGGTTCAAACCAAATTTGTACAGTAGCTGTATCAGCTAAAATCTTACTTTTGAAAGCAAAAGGTTAAATCTACATTTTCTTCCTCTTATTAAATATAAACATACGGAAGAATGAGTAATTTAATTCTTTTTAAAAAATAGCTATGATTCAATTTTAGCCACATTTTAATTTTTGGCTCAAAATCTTCTAATTAAAAAGCAACCAAAATGTAAATACCAGTTGCACAGATATTTCTGACATTCCTTTTTTTACTGGGCTGTAATTTTAGGTACTTTATTATATTCAAATTCAATTTTTTAAAAAGATAACAAAAATTGAACTTCTTACTGAAAAATTCTTTTAGCTTAATAAATAGTACATCTCTATGCCAAACCATAAACATTAATTCCCTTAGTCTAGTTCTATTAGTAGTCATATGAATTTAAATAAGGGTCAATCACAATGCATTTGATAATAACAATAAATTTAAATAACTTATATGAATTTATATAAGGGCAAAAAATCTATAACAGAT
This sequence comes from Pseudocheirus occidentalis, assembly GCA_028646575.1. Classification (NCBI taxonomy): domain Eukaryota; kingdom Metazoa; phylum Chordata; class Mammalia; order Diprotodontia; family Pseudocheiridae; genus Pseudocheirus; species Pseudocheirus occidentalis. The sequence goes on along the minus strand of CM053594.1, from coordinate 119,281,210 downwards.
TATGAGATATTTGAGTGCAGTCAATAAACAGCATCGACAGACTTACCAAGTGCCAGAGATTCTGCTAAGCACTTGGGATACATTCAAAGAAAGGTAAGGAATTCACAGTCTACTGGAGAAGACAACATATTAATAACCATGATGCATATGAAAATACGTATATTGGGTTTTGTTCTCAGTCATGTCCAATTCTTCATGATTCCATTTGGAATCTTCTTGGCAAAGATACTGGAGTGGTTTGCTATTTCCTTCTCCAGCTCATTTTATAGATAAGGACACTGGGGCAAACAGGGTTAAGTGACTTGCCCAGAGTCATACAGCTAGGAAGTGTCTGAGGCTGCATTTGAACTCAGATCTTCCTGACTTGAGGGCCAAGATTCTATCTACTGGGAAACATAGCTCCCTATAGAGAGACATAGAAATAGAGAGAGAAGAGAGAGAGATACATACATGCTTACACACATACAAATATATACACATACAGAGAGACAAAGAGAGAGGAGAGCAGAGAGAAACAGAAAGACAGAGAGATAGAGACAGAGAAAGAAAAAAGGAGAGGAGATAGAGACAGAGAGAAAGACAGAAGAGGAAGAGAGGAAAGGACAGAGGAAAAAAAGAAATAGGGAGAAAAGAGTTGAGGAAAGAGAGAAGGAAAGGAGAAAAGATAGGAGAGAAGAGAAAGAGACAGACAGACAAACAGAGAGACAAGAGTATAAAGGGCTCCGGGAGAGGGAGGGTGGTTTTTAGGTTGAATCTTGAATGAAGCCAGAGAAACTAAGACTCAATTGGGAGGCATGTTCTGTGCAAGAAACAGTTTGTGAGCCAGAGTCATGAGCCAGCCGTGTGTGAACGGAAGTAAAGTGTAAGAAGTTTGGAAAGCTAGGAAGGAGCTAGCTTGTGAAATGCCAAAAAGAGGACATTTCCATGTATTACTCACATTTGCATCTCTTTTGACAACTAGCATTATGCCTTGCATGTAGTAGGTGCTCAATAAATGTCAAATGAATTATTTCCTAATGATATACAGAATCATTTTAGTTTTCAAAAGGCTATACTTCATAGGAACTAGCAAGGGCCAAAGCAAACATTTTACCATCCTACAGCACATGAAAGCTTAAAAATATTTTAAAAGACTTCATTATAATTCATTTTAAAGAACAAGTTGTAAAAGTATAAAATATGACGTGATTATGGTCATTCTGGTTCAAATAGATAAGAGTAAAAACTTTTGATGCTTATTAGTCCTTAGCTGCTTTGCTGACATTATCAACGTGGATAAAATCACTCATTGGGGAAATTAAAAAGCGTTAAATGGCAATAGCTGAAAGAAACTTGGTTACTTTAAATCCTATGTTGAAATGACAAGGCAATCAAAGTTTGACAGGACAACCTAATTAGTATGCCAGTTTGGAAATGCAGAATACCTCCAGGGGTCTGATTCTCAAAAAGTTTCACATCATTTTAATGGGCTACTCATATCCGTTTTCAAGCAAAGTAAACAATTTTTAAACGTTAAATCTTTTGTTTTCCACAGGTTGGCAACTCAAAATGACATGCCAATTTAAACAGGAGATAGATAATGTTCTAATTTTTTAAGCTCTTCTGTGACTACTTTGTATTATAATGTGAAGTCCAGGAAAAACATCCATTTTCTCCATAAAAGGACAAGTACATTTTGTACTGCTCTTTAAATGGCATCAGACATTTGCAATTGCCAGAGTTAGTCCTCAGCTCACTCTAAAGTCACATCATTATTGCCTTAGAATTTAAAATCAATCCCCAATGGGTATTTGTGCTAGCTGTTTTAATTTAAAGAAAGTAAATTCCTAAATCACTAAATACATAAATTATTTTCCTTAATTTAAATACACAACTATACTAAGAAGCATGAAGCTTTTGTTTCCTCAGACTGGTGTCCCTTCAAATTGTGACCATTTACTAAAAGATAAAAAGGAGAGACCTTACTGTCCAGCACTTAGCATAGCACCTGCTATACAGAAGGCATGTAATAAATGCTTGTGGATTGTGGATCAGAGTAGGAGGGATATTCTCATCTCTTAGATATCTTAGAATCATCAACAAACTTAATACCCAGATTTTAAAAAAAGAATTAACTTAGATCTTACATACAATAAAAAGGTGAACTTTTTTTTTTAGAAAGAGCATGTCCTGAAAATAAATTTTTTAAAAGTGGAGTGAAATTTCACATAAAAGAAATCAAAGAAAAGGCTTAAAAAGGTTAATCATCTATCTTTTAAACAAAAAGGCAATCTCCTTTTTCTCATTAAAAACTGACACACTGCACTAACAGAGGAGATTATGTTGTGAAAACATTCTGCAGCACAAGGCAATGCTTGATCAAGATCAGCAATCAGGAGCGAAAAGAAAGCCCTGTTTCGTGATTATAATAGCAAATTCTGGAAGACAACCAAATATATCATCTGGCAGCTCAACAGCTGTTACAGCCTGGTAGTAATACCTTGGCATTTGCTATAAGCTGTAATGTGGAAAAATTGATTTTTCATCTGCCAAAAACAAGAAAACATTCTCCTTTTTTAACATTTCTGAAGTTTCTTTAAATAAAATATCTATATTGAGCAATTTTTATTTTGTATGTTTGACAGTAGGATTGCCAAGTTAAAATGAATGATTAATAGAGAAACTAACAAATACATCTGAAAAGAATAGAGGCAACAATGGAAATAAAACCAATTTAGCTAATCTACATTGTATACTAACATAATTATATGGGGTTGCATTTGAAATCTTATAGCTCAGACTAATATTAATTAATTAAGGATGAATTGCATATATAATTCCTAGGGAGTTAAAAATAAAGAAAAAATCCTGACAGATTAAATCTAAGATGTTTTTCAGAGTTGAAAGAGAGGGTACCAGCATTTGTCATTAAGAATAGCAGCAGTAAACTCCACAATAGCAAATATGTTTTGCAGATGAATTATCCAAATGCAAAGAGTTACAATTGGATTTTAAACAACTATTACAAATAATTTCTTGAAAATGTACAGAGTGACTAATATTGTATCCATCATTGAGGTTTTTGAACTATGTATATAGTAGTTAAATAAGAAATTATAATTCTAAGGGTATTACTACATTTGATTGATTCAATTAAATAAATTCATGTTTCATTTAAGGTTATGGAACACTTAAAACCCTTTCAGATCTTTCTCCATTACTCAGGAGTTAGAAGATGCTTTAAATAAATGCGGTCTTTTATAAATATTTTAGATCCTGGCATTCCACATAAAGTTTGAAGTGAAGTTACTAAGAAATCAGCATTTACTTAGTTCATCTTTGAAAAAAGGAAATAACAAAAGGGAGAGAAAAAGAGGAGGAGGATAGGGAGAGAGAGAAGAGAGAGAAAGAGAGAGAGAAAGAAAGAGAGAGAGAGAGAGAGAGAGAAAATTGAGAGAGAAATGACATTCATTCAGCAAATTAATAAAGTTATGTCTACCTTTATGCCTATTGCTGCTTTCTTGGCCTCTGCTTTTAACTTGGCTGCTCTTAAAACGGGTCTGTTTTTCTTGTAGTCCTGTTTACCTAGGGTAAAAGTTTCAGAGAATGTTAGCATAACAATTTGCTCGTGTTCTACAGTAGGTTAAATAATTCTTCAACATAATGAAATAGGTACAATGTGACTGAAAACAGAGGAGAAATATGATGGTACTCTGGAAAAAACATTAGACCACAAGTAAGGAGATCTAGATTCTAGTCCTAATTACTCCTCCATAGCAGTTTGAATCTGGGCAAGTAACTTAACCACAGTTTCATCTAATGTAAAATGAAAGGGTTGGAATAGTTGTATAAGTCTATGCACAGAATGAGAATTTTACGAACACTTACAGAACTTTTTCTCAATAGTAAACAAAGCATTTAATTTCTTTCTTTTAATAAAACAAACATGGCCCTTTTATCTAAACCCTGGAGGGATAAAGCAGATAAACTGTGGTCTAATTTCATTCATAGGTCGTTAGGTAAAAATTTCAAGTAAAGACTTAGCATAGAGATTGCAACAGCATACTTTCAAAATATTAAGAAAAAATAGTTATTTACAGAGATGCAAGAATGGTTTAACATTAGAAGAATGAATAGCATAATTAACCATACATACAAGATAAAGTCACATGATTAAATCAATAAATGTTGAAAACATCTTTTACAAAAATAGGACTCACGTTTTAAAAATCTAAACATTAAGTATGAAAATGCCTTTTAAAATGATATCTAAATGTGATGTAATATATCTGAAACCACTGAAGAGCTATAGAAGAAGCGCAGAGACAATGGAAGAGTATTTCATCTCTTTGTAATTACTTGATCTAGTTATTAGGAATGCTAGCTATAATAATTACATAAAAGAGAGAAATTAAGGTATAAACCACAACAAAGAACAGACAAAACTATGCCTGTTTTTAAGTAATGTTTCTCTTGGGCAACCCTAGATAATCTACTTGGGAACTAAGAAATATGATTGATAAGTTCAATTAAGTGGCAGAAAACAAAATAAACTCCCCAAATCAAAAACATTTTCATACAGCACTAGTAAAAACCATGAGGATATTATAGAGAAATTTCATTCAAAATAATTATACTATTCACAAAATATCTAGGAGTTTAACAACTAGCAATAATAGTAGTAGTACTACTACTAATGATAACTAGCCTGTACATTGCCTCAAGATTTGCATAGCACTTAACAAATACTCATTTGATCCTTACAAAAACTCTGGAAAATAGGTGCTGTCATTATTCCCATTTGAAAATGATGAAACTGAAGCAGGTAGAAATTAAGTGACTTGACAGTGTTCACTAGTTATTGTCTGAGCAAGGTTTTCAATGAACTTGGGTCTCCTTGAGTATAGTTCCAGCATTCTACTCACCCTGCCACCTAGCTTTCACACTTGGTATTTATAAAAATACACATACTGTATTTATAAAAATCCTACAAAACAGTATTTACAGAAATAAAGAAAGAGTATATAATTGGACAGCTATTCCTGGTTTATTCTTAGGCTAGGCAGGACAACATATTTTTAAAAATGAGAGTTAACAAATAGAATAGTTTGTAGATTTATTGGTAGGAAATACTACTCAAACTCACAAGGAATTTCTTTATATACCTTGCCAAAATAATAAGTAATTTCATTTGTGTGAACAAAAGATTGTGAATCTTAAGTGACCTAATAAAAACAATGAGGCATTACCAGATCTAAAGTTGTATCAGGAAGTAGCAATCATGAAAATATTAAGGTACTGGCAGATAAGCTTAGTTGAAGAAGCAAGGTGTCACAGTGGATAAAGTGTCAGAGTTGGATTCAGGAAAACCTGAGTCCAAATGCTGCCTCAGACAATTAATAGATATGTAACCCTAGGCAAGTCACTTACTTAAGCTCTGCTTCCTCAGTTTACTCATCTGTAAGACAGCACTTCTCCCCTGGGATTGTTGTGATGATCAAAAAATACAATATATATAGAGCATCTTACAAACTTTCAAGTGCATTTATAAAGCATTTTTAATGCTTGTTATTAGTAATATTGTTTGAGAAATTCAAGAACACATCTCACAAGAATTGAAAACTATTAACCATAGGAAAGAATGATCGAAATCAACAATAATAAGATAAATTCAAATAAAAACAACTTAAAGGTTTTTACTCACACTCAGAGCATTGGCAAAGACGACATAAGATTGAAATAATGGAATATGGAGAGGTTATGGAAAGATAGGCACACTTAATGCATTGTTGATGGAGCTATAAATTAGTACAATACTGTGGAAAGTATTTTGGTATTATGTAAATGAAGTAGATGAAATGTTCATACTTTCTGATCCAGAGATTCCTTTTCTATGTATATACCACACTGACAAAAAGAAATTTTCCATATATACATTATTTGTAGCAGCACTTTTTGAAGTAGCAAAGAACTGGGGGAAAAAGATATCTATTGATATGGGAATGGCTAAAGAAATTGCCATATGTAGCTAAAACAAGTTATGGTACATGGATGAAATAGAATAAATGATGATGATGATGATGAATACACAGAAGTACAAAAAGAGAATAACTGATGCAAAGTGAAATGAGCAGAGGCAGGAAAACAATATACAGAATGAAATAAAGTAAATGTAAAGAACTAAAAACTTTATATGTTTTAAAAGAAGGTTGCTTAATTCCAAAGAATAAGCTTATCTCCAAAGAAAAGAAAAGAAAAGACACTTCCTATTTTCCCTCTTTTCAGAGGTGGGAGGTTTGTGGATATAGAACTTTGCGTGTAATGCTAGAATTTTTGAGGCATTGATCAGTTTTGCTGTTTTTTTTTCATCTCCTCCTCCCCCAAAAAGGTTTTGTTATTAGGAATGATTCTCTTGCAGGGGTAAAGAAAAGGGAAAATCTGAATGATATAAGAATAAAAGACATACATAAAAAATCTGCTTATAAACAAGTTCCAAAACAGAAACTTCTGGAGGAAGGAATCCATATGTGACAAGCGGTTGGCACAAAAATGCATCAAATTAGAACTTTGTTTCATGTACCCCAATAGGTGTCAAATATATAAGTGATATAAATATGAAAGATCACACCATTTAATTAGTACAGTGCTTTGCACATAGTGGGTTCTTATTAGATTTTATTAACTGGTGAAAGATAAAACTGCAAAATGGCCCCTATTCCTGGATCATACACAAACTTAGGCCTACCCCTTTATGCTTGAGGGGGTCTCTTCTTGCCCTGATGAACAGTCTTTTCATGTGCCAGAATCCTCTAAACATTGCCCTCATGATCAGCCTCATCTGGAGTGTCTATAGCCTTCTCTGTAAATCTCACTATGCTGATCTGAAAAATAGTTCTGTATGATTTTTTCTTGCATCTCTCCACCAGGACTCAGCTTGTTGCATTTTCAAGGGCTGTATAAAGGAGTTGTTGTGAGGGACATAGGGTAGAGGTGGAGCTCACTGTACTTCTTCCTGCTATTCCCCCATCTTGGTTCCCTACAGTCATATGCTGTTGATTTAGTTATCAATTGGTCCAAACTCTTTTGGAAAATAATTTGTAGCTATATGAACTGCTTACTCAGTGATCCTACTATTGGGCAAATAGCCCAAAGATGACAATGACAGAAAGAAAAGTTACACATATACTAAATTACTCCTAGCAATACTTTAAAAAAAATAAGAAAAACTTCCATGCAAAATAGATGTCCATTGACTGGTAGTGACTGAAAAAAATTAGAGTTGACGAACATAATGGAATAGCATATGATAAGAAGCAATAAAAACGAATAATTCAGAGAAACATGCAAAACCTTGTATGTGATATAAGGGAAATCTAATTAGAGGAATAACATAACAGCATAAATGAAAACAACCTTAAAAGAAATCTCTAAATTCAAATTAATTGCAATGACTTCTGTTGTTTTGAATGGCTGATGATGAAAAACATGGGGGCACAAAATGTTGAATATCTAATAATTCAAAAATATACTGTAATATATAGGGATAAAGATATACTGTATGTACATCCATCATCAAAACATATAATAATGCAATATACTCACAGTCTACCATTTAGTATATATTAATGACTTGGAATTCATGTACCACAATTTGTAGGTGACTCTAGGGGAACTCAATGATGCCCATTTTTGTATTTTCCCTAATCTCTCACATATATCCTTCATTGTATCTATAAAATTTTACTTAAACTGCATTTTGGATGAGTTCCAAGTCATTAAAAATGTTGCCAAGAATGCTTTAAATCTTCAATAATCCCATTCTCCCCCTACACCTCCCTGAGAGTTATCACTTATAACAAAAAATTAGAAGAAAAATGACGTACCTTTCATAGCTATGTTACATAAATGAGAGTCTCAACCAAACAAGGGAAATAATAACAAAAAGTAAAATGCATATTTTTTGTTTCAATAAAGTTCAAAAAGTTTTTGCACAAACAAAATCAATGCACCTTGGATAAGAAAGGAAGTGGTTAAATGAGGGGAAAATATTTCTTTCAAATTTCTCAGATAGGAATTTAGTATACAAGATATATGGGCAACTAACAGACATCTATGCAATCAAAAGTCATTCTCAAGAGATAAGTCATCAAATTAAATGATATTTGTAAATCACTTAGTACAATACCTGGCACACAGTTAGCACTATATAAATGTTATCCCTTACTATTATTCTTATAGTTATTGAAGGATATGAACAAACAGTTCTCAAAAGAATAATTGCAAACTATTAAAAATCATATAAAAGGATGCATCAAATCAGCACATATAAAAATAAAACAAACCTGAGGTTTCATCTCAAACCCAACAAATTGGCAAAGATGAAAAAAAATGGAACAGATAAATGTTAGAGAGATTGTAGAAAGACAGATATACTTGATTCATTATCAATGAAGCTGTAAATTAGCACAGCCATTTTAGAAAGCAATTCAGAATTATTCAAAGTAGCTGAAATATCTATGCCTTTTGACTAAGAGATTCTACTGCTAGAAATATATCCTAAGGAGTTAACTGATAAAATAAAGGTTCCATATACACCAAAATATTTATAGCAATAGTTTCTGTGATAATAAAGAACTAGAACCAAAATAACTGTACATTGCTTAGAGAATGGCTAAATAAACTCTGATATATATAAGGATAATGAATTATTATTATGCTCTAAGAAACAGGTGAACTCAATGAATACAGAGAATCATGGAAAGACTTAAATGGATACAGAGTGAATGAAGCAAGTAGAGAAAGAAAACTTTATACACACATAGACATGTGTGCGTGTGTATATATATAAATATATATGTACATATACATTATATAATTTTCCCACAATGTAAATGGAAATAATACCTATAAAACAAATTAAAATAAACATCACAAAATTACAAAGAAGATATAGCAGATTGCATTTTGTCATTGGGTTATTAAACCAAATTACCAAATAATATTTCTTCAAGCAGAGGACCACTTGTTAGGAATGTTATAGTAGGGATTCCTTTAGATGTGTAGTAATCACAAGATTCCTCTTCCTGCTCCTTCCTATGCTTGAAGAAATAATATCTGATAATGTGTTTTAATGATCCAATGACAAAATACAAATTAAAATGACACTGGCTTCATATTGCATCAATTAACTTTTAACACCACAATTCTTTTTGGCATAAAATAGCTCAGGGTGATGAAGATGGTAGTAACTCAAATACAACCACTGCACTAGGGTTACAAAGCAAGTTTCTAACAAGACTAAAAAATACACTAAAAAAACAGCAGGATGACACCTAGAAGTCAACTTGTGTCATATTCTAGAATGCTATCTATCACTCTCAAACTCTAGTGGGAAGAAAAAAAGGCTTTACTTTGTTACATATGCTTTTCATATGGTTATGCACTCTTTTGGGGTAATGTTTCAGATAAGAAACAGATTCAAATTTACCTCAAAGAGTCAAAGTTAAAGTAAGAATTGATTGGTCTTCCTCACATGGCTTTCAACCACTAGTTAAATAATATATTCATTCTATTTCAATTCTGCCTCAGCAGTTTTTCAGAGCATACTTCTAGATTTATATTAAACTTGATATGAACATCTGAAACCACCTTTATAACAAATAGACTGTTTTAATAATGACTATACACCTGTTAGTTCTCCAAAATAGTGCATCTGTCATTAATTTAGCATTTGCCTTGCTGTGATAGCCAAAAGAAAAGTACATACTGCAAAATGCAGTCTGTCTACCAAGAGCAAAAGTTTAAAAAGTGACATCTGTTAAGTTCTTTATAATTAAAACCAGATCCCACAATCACACCCAAAGACTTCTGAAACAGCAGAACTTTTTAAGGCCTAAAGAAAGATTGTAAAGAGTTATATGCATGTGAAATCCAGTGTGTGACCAGATAAACTGTGTTTTGCATGAAGAATGTTTCCTTAGATATAGGATTTAATTTAGGTTATATTAATAATGCACATCGATTAGTGTAGTGGAAACATACTAAATGGGGCAACAGCATTGAACCAGGAACTTAGAGACTTCTAGTCCTGGATCTTGCAGTAAGCAACTGTATGTTCCCAGGCAGGTAACAATTCAACAAATGAATATTATTTTTTAAAAAAGAAAGTAAAAGAAGTATGTGTCAGTCTGCATTTGGATTTCATCAGTTCTCTCTCTGAAGGTGGATAGGATTTTTTTTATCACGGGTTCTTCAGAACTGTCTTGAGTTATTGTATTGTTGAGAATAGCTAAGTCATTCATACTTGATTGTCATACAATATTGCTGTTACCATATGCAATGTTCTCCTGATTCTGTTCACTTTATTTTGAATGAGTTCATATAAGTCTTCCTAAGTTTTTCTAAAACCATCATGTTCATCAATATGAATTCTATTTTTAAAATTATAGGCATAGCTGAGAGATATTGATGGTTTGGTTCCAGCACATTACAATATAGCAAATACAACAATCACGTGAGTTACATGAAGTTTTTTGTTTCTTGCCACATATAAAAGTTATGTTTACACTATATTGTAGTCTATCAAGTGTACAATAGTATAATTTCTAGAAAAAAACAATGTATGTACTTTAATTAAAAATACTTTATTGCTAATAATACTAACCATAATCTGAGCCTTCAGTGAATCATACTCTTTTTGCTGGTGGAGGGTCTTGCCTTGATATGAATGGCTGCTCACTGATCTCAGTGGTGGCGGCTGAAGGTGGGGGTAGCTGTGGCAATTTCTTAAAATAATACAATGAAATTTACCACATCAACTGACTCTTCCTTTCACTTAAATACTTATGAGGCCATTGTAACTTTGTCAACTACCCTAATTTCACTATTGTTGTGTCTCAAGGAAAAGGAAGTCTCAAGAGGAGGAAGAGATGGTGGAACAGTGGGTTGATGGAGCAGTCAGAACACACACACCATTTATTGATTAAGTTTGCTGTCTTATATGGATATGGTTCATGGTGCTCCAAAACAATGACAATGATAACATTACTGTTATCACAGATCACAGATCACCATACCAGATATAATAATAGTGCAAAAGTTTGAAACATTGTGAGAATTACCAAAATGTGGTACAGAGACATGATGTCAGTATACTGTTGGGAAAAAAATGGCAACAATAGTCTTGCTTGACACGGGTTTGTCACAAACCTTCAATTTGTTAAAAAAAAATGCAATATCTGTGAAACAGAACGAAGCACAGTGCAATAAAATGAGGTATGCCTATACAAAATGTGTAATGCCAGTAGGGATACACAGATGAGAAAAAGAACAGAGTCCCTGTCCTTAAGAAACTTACATTTTAATTGGAGTGGAAATGAGAAGAGGCATATAAAAATGTCTAATGCATGGCAAGATAGGATGATGAAGATAGCAAAGTCTATAGTCACTTTCAGGACTGTTAGTAGACAATACGATTTTTATAGTCTTGATTCTCAACTCAGTAGAGTAGTAAAACAGCAAATCTGGGACAGTGAAAAGTACTGAAGAGTTCAGCATTTTTACCTTGTATTTCCCATCTCCAGAACCTAGCACAATGGAAGACAGTCAGCACATTGACTGATGGATCATATTAATGTGGCTATTCCCTCTAAGGATTCTTATCAGAAACCATCAACATATGCCTATACATGAGATGTTTGTCCATGCCCTCCCATAATTTTACCATAGGGTAGAAGCATACTAGTAAGTGTTTAACAATTGGCTCTCTGTGTGTCATGCTGAATGGGGATAAGTAGATCAGCTGGGTTCTCTAGTAATTACCCCTCATTTTGGTTCTTTCGTATGTCCAAATTCACCCTCTTTTTCTGATCATAATTTCTTTGATTCTAGTTCTTCTTCATAGATCTTTATATCTTACGTATGTAGCAATAGACTATGGAAATCCACCATGATCTTCTCCTTTGCCATCTTAGTGGCCATGATACTCCAAAATTTGAAGAAATAAAATGGTACTGGTAGAAATACTGGTATTAAAAATAGCCCTTTGTTCAGAGATAGATGCAGACAACACAGTATCATCCACAAACAAAAGCATTTCAGTATCTTCACAATCTACATAGGGGATATTTTTTAAATGTGATGAAGGCCACATGTCAATACATATTGAGTGGATTCTATGGTAAAGGGGCACTAGATCCAGCTTGAACTAGCTAGCAGAAATTAAATTTTCATTGTGAACATTTACACCTCAGAGGTTGGCAGATACTACAGATCAGGACTTGTATTTATTGCTTTGTTGATTCTTTAGACTTAAAATAAAGAAGAAAATGTTAATAATGTTGATATAATTTAAAAGTGTGCCATGCACACAGAGAACCAAATCAGTCCTTCAATATCCTAAAATATGCCCCCTCCAACAATGATCTGTTCCATATAAACTTGGTATAATTGAGTGCCTTTTCCTGCCTCAATTCTCTTTTGTCTTATTTCTACCCCCTCCCCCACTACCGACCCAGTAAGCATACCTAGGAAAGTGGTCTTTAAATCCAAGGGTTCACTTTCCTTGATGAAGTAAGGAATTAGAAAATCTTTCGAAGATCTTTTGCAATTTTACTCATAACATTCCATCTTCTGTCTTTGTAAAATTCTATAAACAAATTTATAATATAAATTGATAGTGAAATAAAGTGATAGTTGGTATCATTGATATCAGATTATTAGACAAGCCAAGTGTTTGCTAAGTAAGGTGCTTTCTATGCTCTTTAGGCCTTCTTAGAATGCCAGATGAATTAAACTGCTGCTTGACACTGCTAGTCTAGTTGATTAGTGGATTGGAATTGCCCTCAATGGTAATAAGGAAGTAAGGTGGAAGGCAGGTTTTGAAACGGAAATATAATAAATTCTATCTTACACATGTTGAGTTTGAGATGCGTATGGGCGATCCAGTTTGAGATATCCAAAAGGCAGCTGGTAACATGGCTGTAACCCATAATCACTGCTCTACCAAGTCTGATTACAAATAGATAATTCAGAAATGACTCTCACATTAACAAGTGATTTCTAGTCTTTTAAAATATGATCAATTTTATTTTTATGCTTTTATTATCCATGTGTATTATGCACTATGTCTAATATCTAATTCTTTCCTTAAAGAAAATATCCAGTTTAGTGTATAGGCATGACATTTAAGTGTAGTCTATGCCCTTCTCATCTCTAATTCCTGATCCCTTTTTCCTTTGTGTTTCTCACTGTAGTCAGCTACTTTAGTCTTTGTATATTTTGATTCAATGGAGAGGGTTTCATCAAGTTCTTTCCCTCTTTGCAACAAATGCTGGTGAATAAGCTTTGATTATTTTCAAGGTGATCTTTTTGTGAATGTTTATCATAAATACTGCAAGATGATATGCCCAAATATTCCATGAAATACCATTATTACCTTTATTTGTTATCTACCAAATAACAAAAACAATATTCTGAGCCCTACAAAATCTAGCTCCAATCTGCCTTGTCAATCTTTTCTCCTCTCATTAATTCTCACAAATCCCACCCATTCTAACTAGAATATCCAGCTGCTGTCCTAGAGAACACCATGTACCTTTCTTTATACCTTTGTTCAAATTGATTCCAGTGCCTGAACTTTCTTTCCTCTGTCTCCACTGAAATAGCACTCATCTTTTAAGTCCTAGACCATACTGTATCTTCTTCATGAATCTCTTCCTAATCATTCTAGTACTCAGTATTACTTCTCTTCATTCACTGAAATAATCTGCCATTAATTTAAACAAAAATATTCTTTTTAATTCACTGCAGTATGGTTTCATATGGTTACCCTTTAAGAATCTGTTCTGAGATCTCTTCTTTTCATACAATTTTGCTTGTTAATCTCATTAGGTCCCATGGATCCAATTTTCATCACTATGCTGATGATTCTCAGAGTTCTTTATCTGGCTCTGACCTCTGTCTTCCTCCAGTTTCATACTCTAATGTCATATTGGAGATCCTGAACAAGCTGTCTCATAGACATCTTAAATTCAATATTACTAAAAGTAAACTCATCTTTCCTCCTGGTCATTTTCTATTATTGTGTATGACATTACCCAATATATTTGTTTTTATAGCATTACTCATAAATATCCACTTCTCTCCTCTAATACTGCCATGACTTTGTTACAGATTCTCATTTAGGAATACATTTAGGAATACCCTTCTGGTTGGTCTCCTTGACTCAGTCTCTCCCCATTACAGTCTATCCTCAACTCAAATGTCAAAATTATGTCCTTTAAGTGCAGGTCTGATTATGTTAGTTAGTTAATAAGTATTTATTAAGCACCACCAGTCACTGTGCTAAGTGATGAAGAGGAAAGGAAAAAGGTGGTTCCTAATCTCAAGGAATGTGTAGTCCAAAGGGGGAGAGAAAATGCAAATAACTATGTATAAAAAAGTTATACACACACAAAAAAGCTATACACAAGATAAATCAGGGAAAATCAACAGAGAAAAGGCACTGTCATTAAGGGAGGTCTGGAAAGACTCCCTATAGAATACAGGATTTTATCTGAGATTTGAAGGAAGCCAGAGAAGCCTAGAGGCAGGGATGAGGATTGAGATCATTCCTTCCACAGGGAAACGCCTATAAAAATGTCCAGAGTCCAAAAGATGGACTGTAAATGTAAAAATCTGTTTGACTTTAAAGTCCTTCATAATATGGCCACCTCCACCGTTTCAGTGTTTCTTATACTTCCCCTTCACCTTCTTCAAGTACTCCATGATCCAGTGACAGGCCTTCCTTACTTCCTGTTCCTTACACAGAGAACCCTATCTCTCAACTTTTCAAATTCTCATTTGCTATTCCTCATTTCTGAGATTCTCTACTTCCTGACTTCCTTGGTTCCCTTAAAATCTTCCATCGAAAATTGTATGTTCTACAAGAAGCTTATTCCACTCCCTTGTTCCTCCCCACTGAGACTCTTCCTAGTTCAACCTGTACAGCTTGTTGTGTGCATACATAGTTGGCTGCATATTAAAGTGTGAGCTATTAAACTGAGAGCTCCTTGTGAGTGGTGATAGTTTTGCCTTTCTTTTGTGTCCTTAGCATTTAGCATAGTGGCATAGTTGGTGCTTAATAAATGGTGCTGACTTGACTATTACTATTTAACTTTTCTTGTGTTGCTGTATCCTATTGAAATTCCATTTTTATTTAACTTTCATGTCCTCTGACTTATCTTCCCAACTAGAGTGTCAAGTCTGTAAGTTGAGGAACTTTTTATTGTTTTTATCCTCTCTAGAACCTTACATAGTGCTGTGCAAATAGTCAGTATTCAGTGAATATTTGTTGAATAAAATTTGCAAAGGAGACTGGGACATTAGTTGATATTTTCACAAGTTTGTATTTGCACTTAGGGAATATGGTCTTTTTAAAGAAGTAATAAATGCTTATCCTGCAAATTAAAAATCTAATTAATTAACTTTTCAATATCCCCTCCCTACTAAAGCAATTAAACTATATTCAGTTTTTAACCACAACACATACATTTCTTTCTCTCTTTAGGTTTGGTAACCTTTCACTTTCTAGTAAACAAAAATATTAATTCAATAAACTTCCACTTTATTTAGTCACTATGAAAAACTGGAATATTATATGCCACTTAATCACCCAAGTGTTCTAGAAAACTTTCCAAGACTATTAAGCTTCACAGAAGATACTGACATGCATTGGCAGAGAGCATTTCCTCACTTGGGATGTCCCTATACCAATTATAGTGATAGCACATATCACTCTATCCATGTAATTATCTAATTCTCTCTCTCCCCCTGTCCCTGTCCCTGTCTCTCTCTCTCTCTCTCTCTCTCTCTCTCTCTCTCTCTCTCTCTCTCTCCCTCCCTATCTCTTTCCTGGCTGTCTGTCTTACTCTCGAGCTTTTGACACCATGGCTCAACTACTTTCTCACTCTAGAATTTCTCTCAGTAGATGCAGCTTTCTCACTCTGAAGCAAATCTCCTGCACACCAATTTCCTTCTTCTCTTAGTACATTCCTTCCAAGGGTGTCCATTTTGGATATGGGGACTGACCAATCATGCTTAATTTTCCTCTCAATTATTTTTCTGACTCTCTGGATGTTACCAAGATTCAACTGCTTCCTTACCTTGAAAGTTCCCCAAGCACCTTATGTTTTCTCAACATCCCTCTATTATGATAACACTCTTCTCCCAAGTAAAAGTTTTTTTTAAGGCCTCCATTTTGGAAATGGCTTCAAGATGGCCAGGCTTCATTTCCCTTTCAGTTGTCCTTTCAGTCTTTGGATTTTGCCATCATTATGTCTCTTTTCCTTCTGTATTTTCCTACTCCCTCCCATCCTTCTTTTATGTATTGACACCTATTAAAATTTAAGCTCCTTAAGGGCAGAGACCATCTCTCTTATTGCTTGTATTTATATTCCTACTTCTTAGTGGAGAATCCAACACTTAACACCTAATAAAAGCTTAATAAATGTGTGGACAGACTTGTTTTCATTTATACATATATATATATATATATAATTTATATATATACAGAGAGAGAAAACTATATATAGATATAGATACATACATATGTTCTATTTATATATCCACATGTATGTACAACTATATTTAGATAAGACAAAGAGAGAAAGATAAAGATAGAGAGAGATAGGGAGACAGAGAGGGAGAGAAAAAGAGTGGCAGAGAAACAATGAGAGAAAGAGAAACAAGAGAGAAAAAGAGAGTTTGCAAATCAGCTGCTTAAGTGAATACATAATAATATAATCTGACTATGTTAAAAATCAGATCCCCAAATGAAGAGAATATATCTTGTAAATATTTAGTATGAAAGAACGACAGAATTAAAGCTGGAAGAAAGCTTAGAGATCACCTTAATCAGTTTCCTTCCTCATTTTTGTTGAAGAAACAGAGACCCAGAGGTTGGTTAAGTATTACATAACTAGTAAGCAACAGCATCAGGAATCGAATTCAGTTTCTCTGACTGAAAATCAAATGTTCTTTCCACTACTTCAGCAGCTCCCAAAATGTTGGCTACATACTCCTATAGAAGTAAAGTATTACTGCATGGGGTTTACAAACCTGAACTATGTAACAAGCACTGTCATTCTGACTTTCAGTGAAAATATGCAAGTCATTATAATAAATTTTTTTTAAAAACATACTTTCTACAGACTCAGTAAACAATGTCTTGATCTTACAGGCAATTTTATTTTCTTGAAGGCATTGTTGAAATTAATAAAATACAAATTAACTTAAGAGTGGTACTAAATTCATAGTAACTTTTTGTCATATTGTCTTTTCTCAATCAATGGATGCTAATGGTATAATTCCCATATAGGGTTCTGTATAAAAGCTAATCATACCTGAAAATGTTGTGAACCACTACATTTCACAATACTGCTTTCAAGTTTATTTGTCTGAAATTTATTGTTGTGCCTTGTTTCTCTGAACTTGGATAATATATAGTTCATATCTAGTCCAGGTTCTCCCTATATAAATGAGGATTTTAGCAGGAAGATAGGATGTTGGTGTCTAAGAGAGTCAAGAAGCAAATCAGAAGAATTTTGAAAACAGACATAGAGATTTGGCCAAAATTCCCCCATACCATATAATCCAAGCATCTCACAGATTAATCTTAGAGGGAGAAGGCATCACAGAGATAATCTAATGGAACTCCTCCTGGGACATTACATACTGATTTTAGCTTCCGGTTCAAAAAATCCAGTGATGGATAGTCTTCTGCCTCATGAAGTAGTTCATTCCCTTTTTAGACAGTTCTCTTATTAGAAAATTCTCCATTATCTGCAGTCAAAAATCTGTCCCCTTATAATTTTCATCCATTGGTCCTTAGTCTGTTCTCTGTGGCCATGTAGAATAAGACTAACTATTCTTGTGGATGAGAATCCTTTAATTATTTAAAATTGTTATACTCTTCTCCCTAAGAATTCTCAGATCCAGCCTATGTAGCTCTTGTTCCTTCAGTCATTTCTCATGTGACATGATTTTGCGACATTATCAAATATTTTGGTCACCTTTTTGTAGGTGGGATGGGGGAGGGAATACATTCAGTTTGCAATGTTCCTCATAAAATGTTATCCA
Source organism: Pseudocheirus occidentalis (assembly GCA_028646575.1). Lineage (NCBI taxonomy): Eukaryota > Metazoa > Chordata > Mammalia > Diprotodontia > Pseudocheiridae > Pseudocheirus > Pseudocheirus occidentalis. Next base: position 119,263,114 of record CM053594.1, on the reverse strand, counting down.
CAATAGAAAGTACCCAAATGTGGTCAAGTCAGTAAAGGGTATACTAGGGCTTTTGTCCAGCTCTCAGGACTGAAGGTTATTCTGTTTGATAATGAAGATTAAAAGAATGTCATTATTAATTAGATTTGGTTTCTTTTTTGCCTGTCAGCAGTACATTAAATCACCTATATTTCTAGTCTATTTGCAACTTTGTTAATTTTTTTGCTCCAAAAATATATTTCTAAGTGTTTTTCATTGTTCTTAGAATTTAAAAAAATATTTAATATTAGTTTATAATATTCAGTTCCACAAGTTTTTGAGTTCCCTCACACCTCCACCTCTCATGGCAGCATATACCTTCACATTAAACATTAGTCAAATTATAAAGAAGAATTATAACCAATGGAATGAATAATGAAAAAGAGACAAAAAACTAGCCGTGTGACCTTGGGCAAGTCACTTAACCCCAACTGCCCTCCAAAAAGCAAAAAAAAAAAAAATAATGAAAAAGAGAAAGAGGAGGAATTTTGCTTCAGTCTGCATTCAGACTCCATAATTCTTTCTCTGGATGTGTATAGCCTTTTCCATCATGAGTCCTTTGGAGTTGTCTTACATTGCAGAGGGGAACCGAGTCTATCAAAGTCAGTCATCACAGATATGATGCATCTGTAATTATATACAATGTTCTCCTGGTTCTGCTCTCCTCACTCAGCATCAGTTTATATAAATCTCTCCAGGTTACTATAAAGTCTGTCTGCTCCTCATTTCTTATTGCACAACAATATTCCATTACATTCATATACCACAACTTATTTAGCCATTCCACAATTGATGGGCATTCCCTTGATTTTCAATTCTTTGACACCACAGAAATAGCTGTTATAAATATTTTTGTACAGGGTCCTTTTCTCACTTGTTTGATCTCTTTGGGATATTATTGGGAGTGATATTATCGGGTCAGAGGGTATGTACATTTTTATAGCCCTTTGGGAATAGTTCCAAATTGCTCTCCAGAATGGCTGGATCAGTTTACAACTCTACCAACAATGTATTAGCATTCCAATTTTCCCATATCTCCTTCAGCATTTATCATTTTCCTGTTTGGTCATGTTAGACAATGTGACTAGTGAGATGTGGTACTTAGGAGTTGTTTTGATTTGCAATTCTCTGTTCAATAGTGATTTAGAGCATTTTTTCATATGCTTATAGATATCTTTAATTTCTTCCTCTGAAAATTGCCTATTCATAGCCTTTGACCATTTATCAATTGGCAAATGACTTGTATTCTTATGAATTTGACTCAGTTCTTGTATGTTTTAGAAATGAGGCCTTTATCAGAGACACTGGTTGTAAACATTCTTTCCCAATTGTCTGCTTTCCTCCTAATCTTGGTTACACTGACTTTGTTTGCAAAAAACCTTTTCAATTTAATGTAATCAAAATTATCCATTTTTTACTTCATAATGCTCTCTATCTCTTATTTGGTCATAAATTCTTCCATTCTCCATAAATCCAACAGGTAAACTATTCCTTGTTCTCCCAGATTGCTTGTTTTACCAGTCTTAATATCTAAATCATGAACCAATTTAGACTTTATTTTGGTATACAGTGTAAGATATTGGTCTATGCCCAGTTTCTGCCATACTATTTTCCAGTTTTCCCAGCAGTTTTTGTCAAATAGTGAGTCCTTGTCCCAGAAACTGGACTTTATCAAACACTAGATTACTATAGTCATTGACTACTGTGTCTTAAGTACCTATTCTATTCCAGTGATCTACCACTCTATTCTTTAGTCAGTACCTAGTAGTTTTGATGACTGCTGCTCTATAATAAAGTTTAAAATCTGGTATGGCTAGGCTACTTTCCCTAGCATTTATTTTCATTAATTCCCTTGATACTGTGGACCTTTTCTTCTTCCAGATGAATTTTGTTACTATTTTTTCTAGCTCTACAAAATATTCTTTGGTAATTTGACTGGTATGGCACTAACTAGGTAAATTAATTTAAGTAAAATTGTCATTTTTATTATATTAGCTCAGCCTGACCATGAGCAACTGATGTTCTTCCAATTATTTAGATCTGTTCTTAGCATTATTAACAAGCCTCATACCATTCTGACATTTGGCTTCTTCCTACTGACATTCTATAATAGAAGATTAATTATAAATTTCTGATTAGGAGAAATCTGCTCTTAAAAGCCATTGTGTTAGAAATCTCTTTGTTCAGGTATCCATAATTATCTATCTATCTATCTATCTATCTATCTATCTATCTATCTATCTGTCTGTCTGTCTGTCTGTCTACACACAAAAGCATGTGTATGTATGTATATAATATACACACATTTATGTATGCAACATAACTGGGGCAGCTAGATGGTAGAGTGTATAGAGCACACACTGGATCTGGAGTTAGAAAGATCTGAGTTGAAACTCAGCTTCAGACACTCAACAACTATGTGACCCTGGGCAAGTCACAACCCCTATTTGCCCTAGTTCCTCCTCTACAAAAGGGGACATGCTGGGGATGGAAATGGCAAACCATTTCAATATCTTTTCCAAGAAGACCTCCTAGACGAGTCCATGGGGTCACAAAGAGTTTGGCATAACTAAAAGATAGCAATGAAAAATTAATAGATATGATATCAGTTAGCAAAATTATAATTATCAAATGAAACTTCATTATCTTTTGGCTATTTGGACAAATAGCTTGCTACTCTTCCACTCTCAGTATCAATGAGTCATATCACTGGACTAAACAGGCAACTTGTTTAACTGAGTGGAACTTCTTGATTCAAAAATAGAATAATTCCCTGAAAAAGGGATTCTACCCTCCACTATTCCTAACATTTGAAGTAGATCATGGACATAAGATATGGTATGGTTTCCAATCCATAAAACGTGTTTTACCAAATTAAAAGATGGTCTCTTCTCTCACATGTTATATATCTTTAAAATTTAATTATTGATAATATCTGTAATACATATAGAGAAAAAAATTAACTTAATGGAGAGTTCATCAAAATAAAACAAACCACTTCATATCATTATTTAGCACAAACTCCGAAAATATTTTTCCAATTCTCACTCTCCCTAGAAGGTCAGGCCCTCAGAGGGCTATTTATTACATTTCCTCAGGGTTCGAAAACTAGTCCTGAGGAGACAGAAGTATTTTTCTACAGTTATAGCTCAAGAGTCCCCACCGGTATGCTTCCTTTCATGATTAGAAATTGATAATAATTAGTCAGTCTGACAATAAAAAAGTGTTTAGAAAGAAGTATTTACTAAAGGTGATAGAGTAAGAACAGTTGCTACAAAAAAAATTCCTCCTAAGAATATGCGACACATTTTTCCATTTATTCATATGGAGTGCAGGGGGAAGTATATAAAATATATGGGATAGGGTAACTAATAGTTTCTGATTGCTGGAAGTCCTTCTGCTACTTCACAGGGTTCTCTTAAAGTTCCCCTTAGGAATGGCAGAGCTTTTCTACTGTACTCTTTACAGGGTCTAGAACGTGCCTTTTTCTTGGTGTGTCTGGTCTGTCAAATCACTGCTATTCAATGGATGTGGTTAGGATGTTTATGAAAGATCCACGTCACCCAGGCCTTTAATTTTCACAATATTCTCTTCTGATTGAGTCAGAAAATGGGTGAGGACAAAACATTCTCCTTCCTCACATGTCCCAACCAATTATTCCTTCTCAGAGAGTGGGCTGTAATAGATTCCACCACTAAACTTGCAGACACTTCAGTGCTTGATTGCAAACTAGCTAGTGCATTTTTAAAAAGTTTCACATGGTAGGACAAAATTTCCTCAACCAATCTGAATAGATTATCTAATCCATTTGTTTTCAAGACATCTCACTTGATAAAGGACTTTTTATACCTAGTCTAAAACCCTTGATTGACTGATTGAATCAACAGAGATTTATGGGCCTTGCTGACACCTAGTTCATACCTCTGACTGATTCAAGTGAGATATTTTTTTAACAAGACAAGGTATGAGGATATGAGGATGTAGCATCTTGCTGTAATTATTACATGAAGTTAGTTAATTGGGGATGAGATGATTGACTGAATCAATCGCTCTTAATTTTTTAAACAGGAAATATGTTTTTAAAGCCAATAAAAATGATATCCAAATTGCTCCTGACTTCTTTTGTCTGTAGATATATCATAACTATTCAATGTACTTGTTGACTGTCTCTTTGGTTTTTATTTTCCGACAAAGTTATTCTCATTGTATACAAAGAATTTAATTTTTTAAGTCAATCCTAGTTATATTTTCTTTCAAAAAGTTGCTCCAGTTTAGTTTATTTCTTTCAACCGTTTGGTATAGTTAACACACCAATCATCAGCATGAATACTATCCTACCAAAGAACCAAGAAGATATATAGAACACTCTTACAAAGTAATGAAATGTTTTACCATCTTACCACTGTACTTGGGCAACTAGGTGGTGCAATGCAAGGCACCTAAGTGGTTCCAGCTGGGCCTGGAGTCAGGAAAACCAGAGTTCAAATTCGGCTTCAGACGCTAGCTCTGTAACCCTGGGCAAGTCAAACTATGTTTGCCTCAGTTTCACTTTTTATCAAATGAGCTAGAGAAGTGGCACACCACTCCAGGATGTTTACCATAAAAAACTCCAAGTGGGGTTATGAGGAGTTGTATGTAAATAAAATGACTGCATAACAACAAAGTACTATACCCACATTATTTTCCCCAAAATCATCTTTGTAATATTGTAAGAAAAGGCTACACTATTTTGTTAAAGAGCCTCCCCATAAATGTAATAGGGTTTGTCTCGTGTGCTAAGTAATATTTCATGTTAATAATTCGATTGTTCTGACAGTCATTTATTGAGAATTAATAATAGACTAAAGACTGCATTTGGCTATCAGAATTTCAAGTTGCCAGCCTTAACCTGAAACAAGTTTGTACCACTGCCCTTTGTTGATGCTGTGGTCCAAGCTCATTATCATGTGAATATCTAGTGATTGTTTTATAAATGTTCACATTGCAGAAGCTTACTGTTTTTTCCCCTCAGTAGACTTTACAATATCCAGCCTCATTATCATCATGTGGCAGTGCTGCTCTTCATCTGCCTTTGCTGCTTTAAAAATTAATGCACAGCTATTTTCTGAATACTGCATAAGCTGCTTATGAGTACATTATGCTATCAAGCAAGCACATGCAGAAAAGCTTCCTAAACTGTTATTTTTTCAATGAAAATACAGCTGGTTCTGCTTCAAAGGCACATCTTTTCACCTGCAAATGGACTTGCTCCTACACTTATTCCTCAATTCATTGTCTTTTATTTGTGTCTGCAAATCTTTAATTGCCTTTAATTAGAAAAAAGTAAATTCAGTGCTTTAATCTTGCAAATACATTCAATTATAATTCTGTCTGGGATGAATACCAAGTTCTATTCACTGTCTGATCTTTATAACAAAGGTATATAATTTATTGTCCATTTATATAGACCACACCAATTAAGCCACTATAAAAAGAAAAAGATAAGTCAAAATATTTGAAAAGACAAATGTGCAATCTAAATTTAATTACTTGAATTATTGGAAGATGAGTTATTTACAACAAGCCAAGAAAAGACCTGACAAATAATAAAAGTTGCTAATTAACAATAGATATTTTAAAATTCCTTTCAATAGAGTTTGAGATAATTCCCAACTCAACCCTTTCAAATCTTCTTCCATCTTAAAAAACAAACAAACAAAAAACCACTGCCGGGGATCATTGTGTCCTGGCATTAGCACAATTGCCTCCAAAATAGCAATATGATTTGGCACAGACAGCAACTTCCCATCTGCTATATGAACAAGATTTTTAGTTACAGTATAAAAAACTGCAAATCATTGTAGAAATCTCATTTAATACCAATGGCCCAATGAATTCTTGGAACCTTACAGTAAAATTCTGCTAGTTCTGAGTAAGTACTTAGGCAATCAAGGTCTGCACTTAGTTGCAAGTTAAGCAAAAAAATAAAAAAGGTCTAAGTGAAAAAAAATAATTAAAGCACAAATCAATGAAATTGATTACATAAAATGAATAATAAGTATGAATCCCTCCCCCCAAAAGAAGTATAGAGCCTGGTATAGAGAGAAGAGAGAGCCAGTCTCAAATCAAGAGCATTGGGCTCAGTTCCTTTCTCTGACATATACTAGTTGTCTGCAAAGTCATATAACATTTCAGGGCCTCAAGATCTTTAATATTATAAATTACAGAAGAGATTCTGATCTGTACTGGTGAACCACAGTGCCTAAATTAATGAAATCATACATGTAGATGTCTCCCACCACCCTATCCTGGAAAGCATTTGAAGTCTGCCCCATAACATCATCATCAATAGCATTACCTCAGTAAATATGCAACAATGATACCTATGAAATTATATCCATACTTACATAAAACATATTCACCTTATTTAATTTTATGCATTTTCTTTGCTATTATATTTTCAAGAAAAGAAGCAACTATCACAACAAAATATTCAAAATCTCTTTTATTAACTCAATTTCTAAAGGAAACATTATATAATCATTCTTAGAAAGAGTAAAACCATATAAACTGCAAAATAATAATTAGTCTTGCCTACTGGAAACTCAAACCAATAAATAACCATTTTTCAACCTGAGAGATGAAGCAGTTTGGTACTAATAATGTGCTTGTAAAGGACACATCATTATTTAACACAACATTAAGTGTTAAGGAACAACTTAAAAAAATACCAGATGGAATGCTTTAACTGCTTAGTTGACATATTACATTTAATGGTTCAAAGATAATCCAACTGGTTGTTCATGAAACATAAATTAATTTTGAAGCAATGACATTTTACTATGAATCAAGCAACAAGGTACATTAAGGTGGCCATATAGAGACTAATAGTTTTTTTTTCCTTCAAATTCATATAGATGTTATGAAACATCCACTTACTGTGGCATTAAATCAAACAGACAAATAACTATTGACCACACAGTCTAAGGCACTTAACTGTGCCAGACAGAAGCTGTAGGACTTACAAAGATGTTCAAGGGAACATGTAATCATGTAAGAGCTTATGATCTATTTAGGGAGATAAAATGTAAAAAAATATGAAAAATTAATAACAATAAAATATTTAAGTAACAGTTCAAAACAATAAAATATATATCACAAGGCAGGGAATGATTAATTGATAAATGACTTGAAAAGTTCCAAGAATTTTAAAAAGACATTTTTTCTCAGGCAGGAATAGACAAAGACTTTATGGACCAAATAATATTTGAAAATCAGATCATGTAAGAGTGGCTAAAACTTAAAATTTAGGTGAAGAGGAGGGAGGGCTTTAAGCAATGAGGAGAATGACATGAGTTAAAAGTTTGTAACTGTATCATTTTCTAAGCCTAAAAATGGCTAGACTGCACTTTTAAGCGCAGTCTAAATATTTATGATCGGCTAATCTAATAGGAAAACCAATGTGTTTTATTGTCACTATGATTCATTAGAATTTATTTTTTACCCATTTATTAAATGAATGACAACATACTACACAAATTGAGGAATTCTGTTACAAAAATTTGTCCAAAGAAGATAACAAAGAAAAACCTATCAGTGGAAAAGCATGCTCTATTTTTGTTTAAGACAGAAATATGACTTGTTACACAATGACAACACTGTTGTCCATTATGATCAAACTTGGAATAAAAAGAAAATTTTCCCCAAAGCATTTTTTTTCAGTTCTAAAAAAAATCAAAAGAGCAATAATAAGAAATTTTGCTAGGTATAAATTCAATCTTCTCACTGCTTTTAACCAGTTCTCCTCTTTCCAAGAAAGAATACAATTATACTAAATATTTGAAGTGATAATAACAAATAATTATTTTAATTTTGGTAACTTATTTCTAGTAATTTTTCGATTACTGGCAATGGAACAACTAACATCAATACTTTTTATTCACAATACATTTATTTTATACGAAAAATGTAAAACTAAAGAAAAGGTTCTTATCAAACACGTTGTTTAATGTTCAAATGTTAAAAATAAAACTCATAAGATTAAATGACCAATATCAGGTGAAACATATCACAAGGAATGCTAAGATTTGCCAGAGCAAGGAAGGCTATCTCATATAACATCTAAATAGAAGGAAGGTATGCTTACTGATGTTTAGACTCTCGAAATATTTCTATTTGCAGGTGACATTGCATTAATTGCACCTAACCTAGGAATGCAAAGAAGCATCATAAATGAAATTCATAGTTATTCAAAAGAGACTGGTTTAACCAATCAGAAAGCAAACATTTGATGTGGTTGTGAAAATGATGGTCAGAAAATTTGATGTGGATGTGAAAATTCCTAAGAGATTATTTAAGAAAGATTACTTTAAGAAGGAGAGGGCAGAAGGATATCAAAGATGAGAGGGAAGGGGAAGAGGGAGAAAGAATGGGAGAGAAAGAGAATTATCAGTTAAAAAAACCCCACAAACTCCACATATACCACTGCAGACTGGTCCCTACTCTTCAATCTGATGCATAAAAGAACTGCCTTTCTACATAGCTCTAGACCATGTACTTCAGATAGCCAATGAGAAACACTAGGGATTCAGTAGAAGGGTAATGACCTAGTTTGCATTTGTAAGACTGTAGAGTACTTTCAATGCTTTCATGCTAGTTCCACAAATTTCTAGCTATGTAAGGCAATGTATCATGAAACAAAACAAAACTTAGAATAATCATAATTGTAGATGGATCAAAAGACAATGGAAAGATGACGCTTGGTGGGTACAGTAGAAAGAACACTGGCTTTAGAGTCAGAGGACTTCCCTTAAAATCTTGCCTAAGTCATACATGTGAGTATTTTCAGGTTACTCACTTAACTTTCCAGAACTTAAATTTTCCAATTGGTAAAATAAGGGTGATGGGCTAGGTGGCCTATGAAGTCCCTTCTGGCTCTAATTCTATGACCCTCTAAGTTGACAAGAAGGTAAAAACAAGTAAAACATGACAGAAAGGGTATAAAAGATTGACAAAGGACATGCAAAACAACAACAACAACAACAAGGTGGATAGATTAGACACAACAGTGGGGAATATCAGACTATAATCTGAGTGCTACACTGAAAACCATATGATCTTAGAACATGAAGAACTCTAGTTCATTTGGTAGATTCCCCTCCAATGAAGTATAATTAAACATATACTAAATGGTGACTAAAAGCCTGGCAAGAGGCAGTGCAGTGATGTGGAGAGAAAGCCTAACCTGTAGCCAGGAAGAGCTAGCTTCAAATTCTACCTGTGATAGCAGCTGTGGGAATCTGGGCAAGTCGCTGAACCACACAATGTCTCAGGCAGCTCTCTGGGACTATAAATTGTAGAGAAATCGGCATTAATAGAAGGAGTTTCCTCATGGCCAAAACCGTATGTGCTAATGAAATCAAAGGTCTAGTCCTAGCTCCTCTCATACATCAGGTACTGTGCTAGATATTGAAGGTACATCAACAACAAAATGTTCCTTGCCCTTAAGGAATTTAACTTTTATTAGAAGTAAAACACATGTGCAGATATAAATAAATATAAAATGGTTTTTAAAAATATACATTATATATATTATAACAAGTATTTGAGTGTGTGTATGATGGTGGTGGCAAAGAATTGGAAATTTAGAGGTGCTATCAATTGGAAAATAACTATAAATTATGTTATAGGAATGTAATGAAATATTGTTGCGCTACAAACAAAAAAGAATGAAGGGGATGGCTTTAGAGAAAGACTGAAGGACTTGTATAAAATGATGCAAAATGAAGTGAATAGAGGCAGGAAAACAATTTATATTATGGCATTATTTTAAGTATAAATACCTCTGAAGCACTTGAGAATTTTGATCAATGTAATGATTAACTAGGATTCTAGAGGACGGATAATGAAGCATGATATCTACCTCCTAAGAGAGAGAGATGACAGACTAAATATGTAGTCTAGAACATGTATTTTTAGCCCTGGCCAATACAAGAATTTGTTGGTTAGAACATGTATACTTGTTACAAGCAGTTTTTTTTCCTTCTTTTTTTCAAGGGAGGTAGAAAGATAAGGAAAAAAATGCCCATTAAATGAAAAAAAAATTTTAAAAATAATTTCTACCTCTCCAAAAATCCTCCAAAAAGTAATTATGGATCAGAGGCAGAGTAATTGCAAGTATCTGTGCAGGCCAAGACACCAAGAAGCCTAACAAGGCATCAACTTTATGAATCAAGAGCAGAGAATGCTGATCCCCAAAGCACTCACCTAGCATTTCTCCTTTCCCCATCCTCCAACTAACCACCATTCTATGGAAGGTCTTGCAACATGATCCATTGGATTATCCTATGGTAGTACTGTTGTGTCTGTGCCACTGGTAGCACACACTGCCCTTGCCCTTTCCCTCCACGATTCTGGAGCAAAAAACAGCAGACCTCAATTTTTTCCAACTGACGTGCATGAGAGAGGAAGGTACAGGAAGGTAAAAGAAGGTAGAAGAATACTCTGTCAAGAACCTCAAAATACAGCCAGCAGTAGATTGACTGAAATATGGAAAGATGTCTCCAAATTAGGGGGCCAGTTCTTCAAAGTAATCTCTATTACACATCAATATAAATGAATTGTATAAAGGCACAGATGGCCTACTTATCAGATGTATAGATTAAATGAAGTTAGAAGGAATAGCTAAAATGTTAGATAACAGGATCTAAACTAATCTTTAAAGGCAAAACCATTAACCTAAATTTGATCAAATTTTATTTAAAATGGATAAATATTAAGTGCTTCACTTGGATTTGAAAAAGGAAGATGGAAAAACTGACACAAAATAAATAAAATCAGGGAAACACAAACCTAACAATCAGAACTAATATGAATGAATTAAACCATTCAATTAAATAAAAGAGAATGAAAAAGATAATTAAATTCAACAATTTTCTGCTTCTAAGAAACACATATAATCCTCCAAGAACATGGAGAATGAACATGAGAATTTGTATCAATGTCTACTAGGCAACAGGTGATTCTAAAAATGGATGAGTTACAAATATGCTATCTGCCAAGCCAACATAAACATTCAAGTATTAAGTTAAGAGAAACAAGAAGACTACATAATGCTTAAAGATATCATAGGCAGTAAAATTATCACTATTAATATGTGCATATATATATGTGTATATATATATATATATAAGCAAAATCACATAGCATCTAAGTTCATAAGAAAAAAATGCCAATTGAATCGCAAAAAAAAAATCCAACAGGGGGGCAGAGCCAAGAAGGCGGTGTAGAAGCAGCAAGGTCCCGCAGCTCCCACACTGCCACCCTAAACACCCATAAAACATGAACCCAGACAAAGTCTAGGACACTCAGACTCACAAAAATACAGAAAACACATTTCTCACTGAAGGCATCTCAGCAGCAGGGGCTCATTGCAGTGTCCAAGAGCAGAGGCTGGCCCAGCCTGAAGCCAAGATCGCGGCCACACCCAGGGCAGTGGGAAGGAGCAGGGCTGAGCTGAGCCAAGAGGTACCACAGCTAGTCTGCAGAGGAGGGGATCTACAGCCTCTAGCACCTCCACATCTGCCAAGGCATGAGGAATGGGATGGGAGAGGGGCAGCTCGCGCCAGGAGGAGGCCGCAGCTTGAGCCTACTTCAGAGAACATCTATTGCACCTGAGGGAATCTTCACATCCACCAAAACCAGGATTAGACGGTCAGTGAAAGTGAAAGTGAAACTTTGAAAATTAATTTGGGGGAGGAAAAGTAGTACGGCCAATCTGCCCCTGGGGCAAGGAAGCAGTGGGGGAGGGGAACTGCTGGAACCAGTGGCAGCCCCCACTGGGCTGCTTCAGAGCCCCTGGCCTGCAGACTCCGCAGAGGGGCTGAATCGATTGGTCAGGGCCAAGTGCTCATGCGTTGAGCGGCCTGGATCCGGATCGTGGTCTTGGGTGGTGGTCCTGGGGTGCACTTTCAGCAAGCCAAAGCTGGGGGGACTTGCAACACCGCCCTAATAACTCCGGCGGCTGGGAAAACCCCAGCAATTTGGAACAGAGCTTTCCCCGCCCTGGAAGCAAAGTTTTACAGAGCTAAAAAAAAAAAACTAACCAATTAACTGACTGACCAACATGAGGAAAAGGAAGCAAAATAAGAACAGCAATAAAACTATAGAATTCTTTTTTGTGGACAAAAAGTATCAAAGCATAGAACGGGAGGAAGACAACCCAGTCAGAACTCCCACACCAAACACTTCCAAGACACTTGAAGAATGCCTAGAAGCTATACATCAACTGAAAAAGGACTTTGAAAACCAAATAAGAGAAGTGCAGGAAAAGTTGGGAAGAGAAATGAGAATGATGCAAGAAAACCATGAAAAGAGAGTCAACAACCTGACTGAAGAAAACAACACTTTAAAGGACAGATTAACTCAAATGGCAAAAGAGGCCCAGAAAGCCAATGAGGAGAAAAATGCCTTAAAAAGTTGAATTTGCCAGATGGAAAAAGAATC
>CM053594.1:119230099-119250113 GCA_028646575.1 Pseudocheirus occidentalis | reverse complement strand
CATGAGTGTATATGTGTATATGGAAGGTATAGGATGAATTAAATGTGAAGGGATGATACTTTAAAAGGTGAAATTCTGAGGTGGGAGAGGACTAGAATGAGAGGAGACAGGGAGAGACAAAATGGGGTTAATCATCCCATACAGAAGAGGCAAGGGATAACTATTACAACTTTAATTTCAATTACCCTCATTGAATTTTGCTTAGGGAAGAAATGGCATAAACTCTAAACTGGGCATCATGTCACACAGCAGAGTAGGGGTCATGGGGATGAGAGGGGGCATGATGGAGGGGAGGGCAGGGTCTGAGGGAGGGATGCTGGAAGCACACACTTCAGTAAAGGGACAGGGACAGGGTAGAGAATAGAACAAGGGGGGAGGGAAAGGAAGGAGGGACATATGATCACTGTCACAATATGTCCACTATGAATATGTCCTGTATAATCACACCTACACTGCATGTATTGAATTGGTTGTCCTTCCAGCATGGGTGGGTGACAAGTGAGGAACCGAAACAATATAGAATTTAAAGCTCTGCCATACCCGCAACTATGAATTAAGATATACAGGTGTCAGTATAGGGAGAGCCTCCCTGCCCTACCAGAAAGTTAGAGAGCAGACCAGGGGAGGGGCTTTACAGTGGGAGTGCTGTTTTAGGGTTGGGGCAGGGGAAAGATGGGGAGAAAATTTGTAATTCAAAAATGTCATGAAAATGAATGATGTAAACAAGAAAATAAATTTAAAAAATTTTAAAAAATCCAACAACCCTAAGGAACTGATTATAGATGATATTAATGCTCCTCCCTCAGAAATACATAAGGCTGAAAATGATAAAAATGAAAACACAGAATTTACAGAAGATAGTTGAAAATGTTAGGTCTGAAATATCTATGGCATATTCTGAATGCAAACATTAAAGAATAGATGTTTTCTTAACATCACACAGTACCCTAAGAAAAACAGACCAAATACTAAGACACAGAGAAATGAAGAATAAACACAAAATGGTAGAAATATTAAAAACATGATTTTTGACCTTCATGTAATAAAAATTAATATGGGGAATACAAGCAAATTATAAAGATGAAATGTAGACTGCATAACGACAAACTGAATAATCAGTAGATCAAAATCAAATGAGAACAACTAATAACTATGTAAAAGAGTGATAACAATGAGATAACATACCAAAATTTGGGGGATGCAGCTAAAGAAGTTCTCAGAAGAAAATTACATCTCTGAAAACATAAATTAACAAAATAGAAAAAAAGAGTAGATTAATAAACTGAGTGTGAATTTTTTAAAAAAATCTAAAAAATCAACAAATTCACAAACCCAAAAGAAATATAAAAGAAATCAAAGATGTCAAGTGACAAGAAAGGTAGACAAATACCTGCTTTTAACAAACTTCTCCAAGCCCAGAACTACAAAATGCATGGTGATTATAGAGTAATTATAGTAGAATCCAAAAGAGAAAAAGAAAAGAATGGCTGATATAGAAAAAAAACTTCATGAATTAACACCAAGGACTATTAATACTTTAAGCTCTAATTCAGTGAACCAACCCCTCAACAGACTCCCACACCCATGAATGTACTGTAGTCTATGAATACCTATTTGGAGAGCCAATTGTTACATTTTCAGTATGAACATTTACAGCTCTGAAGTCTTTGATTTTATTCTTCTGTTGGTCGTATAGATTTAAGAAAGTGATAGAGAAAATGTTAATAATTCAGATTCCACTCAGTGTGTTGTAAATATATTTTTCCCCTGGAGAACCAGTTGTTAAACACATACCAGGACACCATTGTCCATACCCCAATGCTGCTGGTAAATTCATAGGCTTCTGATTCAGAGTCAGACTATAGAGCTCACCCCATATAGTGACTCTGCCCAAATCCTAGTGACCCCAAATATATGAGAGATTGAATATGTCTCAACTTCTTTGCATTATTTAATGCTACTGAATACTTTTCCTCTTGAATACTCTTTCCTTTCCAGGTTTTTAGAGCACTACTTCCTCTCAGTTTTCCTACTTTTCTGACCAGTCCTTAGATGGATTATCCTTTTGCTAGATTATCCTTTGCAACATTATCCTTCACATCATGCCCCTGAGAAAACTGATTACTATGTTTTGTTTTTTATTAACAGTAACCAATTATTAGGATTGAGGTGTTTTTTTCCCTTTACTTCCTCATTCAGGACCAACATCTGTAGACCAGCCACTCCGTCTCTAAAGGACATTACTGATATCTGAGACTGCCCAAAGCCTCCAGGAACATGACCCTCAATCTTAGGCAGAAACCCACCCAATTAGGAGAGTTTATTTTTTATTAAAGTGTAAATAGAATCTAATCTAGGTGAATTTTTGTCCTTCAGAAATAATCCCATTATCACTGCCTCTCCATTGGGGTTTAGGGTAATCCACCTTATGAATGAGAAAACCAAGAAGAGTGGTCTGGTAGTGAAGGATCCCTTTGTCCAGATTGCTGGAGGTGGCTGAATCTCATGATCAAGTCACATTCTCAGCAGAAGGAGTTGAAAGCTTTCAGCCCACCCCCTAATTTGAAAAATCTACCCCCTTATTAACTGTTCACAAATCAGGATTGATTTCCGCCTGTCAGGGGCATTCATCTTTCCAAAGGTATTTAAACATTCAGTGATCTTCAATTTTGTCTTTGGATACTGTGAGAGACCATTGACCAACAATTTATTGATTACCAGCTAGCCTAATTAAATATTGGTTATTAGTTACCCAGAAACTCTGTCTTTTGGGCTTTTCATTCATCTCATCCCTTAACTTAATGTACCCTCCAAGGCTCTGTCCTGGGTCCTCTTCTTTTCTTTCTATATGCTCTCTCCTTCAGTAAGAAACAACATTTTCACTACCTGAAAATTCTCTCCCTCTTCATCTCCTTCTCCTGGATTCCTTAGATTCCTTAAAGCCTCAAATAAAACCTCACTTCTATATCCCAGAGCCCCTTAATGCTGGATACTTCTCTGAGATCACCTCCAATTTATCCTGCACCTATCTTGCCGGTAGATAGTTGTTTGCATGTTGTCTCTCCAGTCAGAATATGAGATATTCTTGAGGGCAAGGACTATTCTCACCTTCATTTGTATCTGCAGTGTTTAGCCCAGTGCCTTACACTTAATAAATATTTAATAAATGCTTCTTGACTTGGCTGACTGGTGACATTATCAGCTGCCATCTTGATGGAGATGATCACCATGTCTTTCTCCCTAGCCACATTCTATCTTCTAAGCTCCAGTCCCATATCACAATGCCTATTGGACATTTCAAACTACTGAATGTTCTATAGGCTATCTCAAAATCAGCATGTCCAGAATAGAGCTCAACAGCTTTCTTTCAAAATAACTTGTCTTCTATATTTTCCCATTTCTGTAGGGTTCAAACACCCTTCCAGTCTCTCAAGTTCATAATACTGGTGCCATCCACTAGTACTTACTTTTACTCATCCCACATATCTTAATTGCAAAAGTTCATGACTTCTATCTCCATATTATAAAGATTCCCTTCTTTCTAACCACACATACTACCTTAGTTTGAGTTCTCATCACTTGCCAGTACTATTTCAATAGCCACCTAATTAATTTTCCTGCCAGGAGTCTGTCTACTCTGATCCATCCTCTGTGCAGCCCCTGAAGTGCTCTTCCTACAGATCAAATCAAGTCACCACCCCCAAAATGCCTCCAGTCTAACTTTCTGGTTCATTATATTTTACTCTTCTTCATGTACTCTATGACTCAACTCAGTTGAGCTTCTTCACTTTCTCTTCATAGTATGTTGTTTGTACTGAGGTATACATGTGTAATTTCTACTTTAAGAATGTTAAGTCCATAAAGTCAGGGATTCTTATCATTTTTTTTCCTTGTATCCCTAGGGCCTACCCCAGTGCCTGATAATAAAGACTTGTTCACTAGTTGGTAAAATAAGAAATAAGTGAATTTAGTATTTTAAATAGAGCGTTTTAAAATGCAAATAGTAGAGTAGAAACATCAAATACATATTAGAGAATCCCTTGAATCAGTCAGACATCACAAACATTTGTTAAATGCTTACTATGTG
This sequence comes from Pseudocheirus occidentalis, assembly GCA_028646575.1. NCBI lineage: Eukaryota > Metazoa > Chordata > Mammalia > Diprotodontia > Pseudocheiridae > Pseudocheirus > Pseudocheirus occidentalis. The sequence goes on along the minus strand of CM053594.1, from coordinate 119,246,026 downwards.
CCAAATACCATGCTAATAACTGGTGATGTGGAGAAGAACAAAAAGAACCCCTACCTTCAAGGTATTCACATTCTTATGGGGGATAAAACATGTAAATAGTTAGGTACATACAAGAGATACTGAGGAGATGAATGGTAACATGAGAAGGAAGGCACTTGTAGCTGGAGGGAAGAGAAGGACTAAGAAAAATCTCCTATAGAAAGTGAGCTTTGAACTGAATCTTAAAGGAAGACAGGAACATTAAAAGTCAGAGGAGTGGACAAAAAGTTTCCAATGCGTGGGATGGCAAGGGGAAAAGCATGTCATTACGTGTAATGTCATCATCTATAAAGAACAACAAGTAGGCGAGAGTAGCTAGATGTTACAATACTTTAAAAGGAATAAAATCCGCAAAGATCAAAAAGAGAGGAAAATGACGGAATATGAAGAGTTAGAACCAAAAGCACATTTGGGGGTTTTTTAATGAAATAAAAGCACACATGAGTTCTATACAAGTCAAAGTGACTGACCTTAAAGATAGATTGCACAGAGCTAACTCAAGGAACAATGAGTGATCTTCCTAAAGAACCTCACCCAAAGTAGATAGATAGATAGATAGATAGATAGATAGATAGATAGATAGATAGATAGATAGATAGAAAGAAATTTAGGTAGGTAGATAGATAGATAGATAGATAGATAGATAGATAGATAGATAGATAGATAGATAGACAGATAGACAGATAGATGGATGGATAGATTAAATGAATGGATGAATAAATAATATGAACACTGGATTACCTAAAAAAGACAAGAAGATGAACTAGATATTTTTGTTGGAGATAATAAAGCACTGATCATGGGAATACACTGAACACTGACATAAATGTATCCTGCCCTTAAACACCAACACATATAATAGTTATATTTAATTTCAAAAACAAAGAATTTTTGTGATTGAGGGGTGGGGACCTTTCAAAGTGAAGAAAAGACAACAGGAATAACACAAGATTATTTTGTGTTCATGAGAAATTACAGGAGCAAATGGAATTGTATAATCCAAAAGAAGCAAAGGAACACAAGCTGTCACATTTATAAACATATCCTATGAACCTGAGCCTAATCTTCATCTGAAAAAGTGTATGCATAACAAAGGGGAGACACTTAAGGAAGGCACTCCTCCAAAAAGAAAGGGGAGTGGGCTAAATACCCCAAACAATAGATGCAAGATAAAGTAGGTATAATTATGAAGAAGACACTGATAAATTGTTGTTATCTTTCCACATTATTATTTGACAGAAGGGCTAGTGTAGTCAAAAGATAAAAACTGACAAAGGAGATGAACATATCTCAATTTTCTAGTCATATGATGGTTTATAGAGAAAACCATAGATAATAAGTGAGGTTACTACCTGAGAAAATTAACATGTTCAGGGAATTAGCAGGATACAAAATAAATCCACAAAAATCTCCAGCATTCTTATATAACAAAAAAGAAATAATAGAAATTGAAGCCCCATTAAAACAAAAATTACAAGATGTATAAAATGTCTAGGAATTCATATCCTATGGTATACTCAAGATACATAGATACATATATATTTACAAAACATCAAAGAAAAATAAGGACAATTTGAAGGATATTGATTGTTCTTTGCCAAGTTGTTAATATAATAAAAATGCTACTACCTAAATTTACAGATAGGAAGCTATATCAAACTATGAAAGGGTATACAATGTAGACTAGAGCTAAGAAAATATAATAACAAAATTCTTTTGGAGAAAAATTTATGTAGAATATCAAGAGAAATAATGGGGGCAGCAGAATTAGAAGGAGAATAGCACTTCTAGCTCTCAATTTTCACTACAGTATCAAGAAATTGTCATTAAAACTATTTGATACTAGTTAAAAAAATAAAAATTGATCAATGGGCTGTATTACCTAAGGGAAAATTAGGGCAAAGTATTCAATAAACCCAAGAATATAAATTCATTAGTAAGACTCTTTACTTAATGAAAACTTCTAGAAAACCAAAGCAATTGTTTAACAGAAATTATATTTCAATCAGTATCATGTATCAGGTATCACGATAAGCTCAAAATGGATTATAAAAAATAAACAAGCAACAACAGAAAATACCTTCTACAACTATGGCTTGTTGGGGTGTGGGATAATTTTTGACTAAAACATAATAATGACTATGGCAAAAGAAAAAATAAGACAATTTAAATGACATTAAGTTGAAAAGTTTTTGGATGAAGAGAATCAAAGCAAGTAGGATAATAAAAGAAGCTATCAACTAGGGGAACAAAATCTTTACAATAAATGTCTCTCATAAGGCTCTAATATTAAAAATAGAGTAGAAACTAATGCAAATATATAAGACCAAGTGTCATTTCCCAAAAGGAAAAGGACAATGGATATGAAATAATAACTCTCACAAGAAGACATATGCATATATATATACATACATATACAGATATTTTAATAATATAATTGTTCAAATTCATGATAATAAAATAAATGAAAATTAAAAGAACTCTAAGGTTTCACCTCACACTCAGCAAACTGTCAAAAGACAACAAACATGGAAGCATTGTAGAAAGACACTTATGCTGCTAACCAGTACATGGAACTGTGAATTAGTCTACCCATTCTAGAAAGCAACTTAGAATTACGTTAAGAAAGTAACTAAAACATACACATCCCTTGACTCAGAATTCCAATTTTTAGACACGTACTCCCCCCAAAATCAAAGACAGAAAGAAGGATCCTCTCTATAGCAGCGTATTCCAAAAAGTACTCACTATGGTTGCAAAGAACTGGAAACAAAGGAGAAATGTTTTATTGGGGAATGAATAAACAAACTGAGGTATGAGGACGTATAGAAATAATATTGCTGTTAGAAGACAATGAAGATAAAAAATTCAGAAAAGCGTAGAAATGCATGAATGAAGTAAAATAGCGAAGTACAAGCCAGAAAACAATATATTAACGATGTAAATAGCAATAAAAACAAAAAAATGATTCATGTTCAATTATAATTATCGTAACTGTTTATTAGTTTGATAGGGACAGGCAGCATAGACTAGTAGGAAAAAAACGCTACATTTGGAGTCACAAGTCCTGGGTTTGAATTATGGCTGTGCTCTTTAGTGTTTCAGGAGTATTTGACTTCCCTGGGCTTCAATTTCTTTGTCTGTATGAGAGATCTAAATTGATTGAAGTTCCTTCCAGCTGTAAATCTATGATTGTACCTTAAGATTGTAATCTTTAAGATTCCTTTAGAACCATTAAGTCAATCAGTATATCTAAAAATGCCACAATGAAAATTGTATAAAATGAGTATCTTTTTTATGGATCCATAATTTTAATGGTCTAATTTCTAAATTCAGAAATTTGAAAAATTAGGAGTTCAGTTTTCTACCAATTACACGTAATCTTTTTACAATAGTGAAGATATCTTTACTTCAACTAGTTATTTCTGATAAAGCTTTTGAGGCAAGAATATATTAATTTTTGCAGTAATTCTGGATATAGAATTTTTTGAGCAGTTATTCTTCCTTAGTGTACTGACTAGAAAGTAGGTGGGGGATTTTGTTTTCTCTTCAGTCAACCGCACAATTATAGATAATTTTACAATCTTTAAACAGTGTCACTTTAATGTGACAATTTTACATTTATAGGACATTTCCAATGACAGTGTCAGCCTTTTTGATACTTACTTTGGTAAAGTATGTAATAAAGAATGACTTGTAAGAACCATTCATTACTGCCATTTAAGTAGTTGACAAGCTAAAACTTTTCGTGGAAGTATATGGAAGGGGAAGTGGAAGTATATTTTTGTGGAAGTTTGAGGATGCTGTTGCAACAACTTTGTCAGGATGAAAAACTTAATTACTTTCAAGATACAAGTATTACCAATAACAAAAATCTGTGTTTTAATGGTCTTAATAAGGGAACACTACAACTTCATAACAATACCATGCCTTAGGTTTTAGGATTATACACAATGATTTGTGAGGAAGTAACCTATATAGCTCACTAATAATTTTAGTCTTTAAAGAACTATGAGCTTCAGTTTGCTTATAATTTAAGCTCTGTCTCTTCACCATAAATACCAACTGACAGGTTTTAAGTAAAAGTGAAAGATGGCAATAGTAGGTTACTTAAAAGAATAAAAGGAAATGCATATTTATGAGTTCTTATAGCACTGGTTTATGGAATTCAGAACTCAAGGGAAAGTAATGCCTTAAATGCATATCAGGAAATACAATTTTACCTTTACTTCATATCACTGAAAAGGCAAGAGTAGGCAAAAACCAACAATGAGCCAGCATTCAGGATTGTATGATACACATTAAGGCATTAATGCATAGCAAAGTGGTGGTTATAAGGAAAAAGTAAAGAGATTTCCTTTAATGTATACTATTAATGCATTAATGGCAGAAAGTTTAACTTAAGAGTCTTTTCTTGTTTTTACCAGCTTAGAGATTTATAGCAGCAATTTCAAGTAAGAGGTTGAGACAGAAAATGAGCTACTCTCTTTATCTCCACATTCGATTTTAGATTTATTAATAATGCACAGATCAAAATGTTCAGTAACTGCTCAAAAGAGTTCTGTTATCAAACTTAATTAAGAAAATAGTGTTAGCATCGTCAAAAAGGATAGGAAATCTTTAACATCATTTACATTTAACTTTGACATTTCTGATTATATTTTTAGTGCAACTTTCTATTTTTCTAATTTTGTTTTACTCAAAACTCAAATAGATCTGTGATGTGATCAATTCAAGAATTCAAGATTATGAAAGGCATTATTTTGTCCTACTGAATCTAATTATTTTACATAATAAAAATAATGGGATCTTATAGCCTCTTCATCTTTCAATTAATTGTGAAATAGTAGAGATGTATTCTATTATTGAATATTGCTTGCAAAAATTTGCCTGTTTCCTATAAATACTCTTATCAAGGATGCCTTAATTCATTTATAGATGACTCAAAAATTTTGTATTGATGAGAGAATAGGTAGCTAGCTGGGTAGTTATTGGCATTTTATCAGTCAACGTTTTTCAGCATTATCAAGACTCAAGATCATTTTTATGCTTTTTGGATCATCCCCCTTTAGATATTAGTCCATCGGTTCTTTCAGTTATACTGCCTCTACTATCTTCTTCTTGTTCTTCCTCCTCCTCCTCTTCCTTCCTCTTCTCCTGCTCCTTCCTTCTTCTTCATGACCATTACTTTTATCTTCTTCTTCCTTTCTCTTCTCCCTCCTCTTCTCCTCTTCCTCCTTATTATTCTCCTCCTTACCCCCCCCCACTTTCTCCCTGCCCCACCCTATATGTGAAGCATATACATAACACTTTACAAATATTTTCTTATTTTTTTCTCACAACCATCTTGAAGTAGGTGCCATTAACCCCATTTCATAGGTGAGGAAATGAGGCAGAGAGAGATAAAGGAGTTAAGTGGCTTACCCAGGGGCATAGAGCTAACAAGTGTCTGAAGCTGAATTTGAACTCAGGGCTTCATTGTAAACACATACAGACACACACACACATATAGTGCATGTATATGTGAACATATATAAAGTATTTCTAAATATTATATATGGTATATGTAGATAAAATATATCTAGATATTATACATATATATTTATTTATATATATATTTACTAGATGGCATAGTAGACAGAGCATTAGATCTGGAATCAGGAAGCCCTGAGTTTTAAAGGGATTTACAGGGATCATCCCCATTTAAATATTAGTCCATCAGTTCTTTCACAGTTATACTGCCTCTACTATCTTCTTGTTCTTCATCCTCCTCCTCTTCCTTCTTCTTCTCCTGCTCCTTCCTTTTTCTTCATGATCATTACTTTTATCTTCTTCTTTTTTTAAGTTGATGATATGGAATTATGAGACTTCTGATTAACATATAAGTCTTTGGCTTCTCTCATCCTTTTTCTTCCTGAACAAGACTCTTCTATAAATTTCTCCCCAACTATAACTTTTTCTCTCTTTGCATTGGAGTCACTAAGAGTCAGAGTACACACTGACTTGATCTGCATGGTCTTTTAAGATTCTTCACAGAATTTCTCCATCACTTCATCCTGAGCAACCAATGTTGGTGCATAAGCTGTTATTATTTTCATGATGTTCTTTTTGCATTTACTTAAAATTAGTGCCACAATCCATGGTAACAAAATATTCTATGAAATAATGTTTTTGGTGCTGCCTCTGGGTTAGGAAAAAACCCACTCTGCCAGCTGCCTTTCTAATGAGTACCTGAGAGCCATCCTTCCATTTAGTTGCAACTTTCTGCTTTCTTCTGGTTTCATTTTAAGCAAAAGTGCCAAGAGTTATATGATTCTGCTTCTCCTACCATATGTCTACTCTTTGATCAAGTATCTCATATTTAGAGTACAAATGGTCAAACTAAAGTTTATTGATGATCTAAAAAATTTGGTGATTCTTAGCACCCTCTGAACCTCCTCCCTTGCTACAATGCCACAATTGTTACAGAATTAGATAGAGGCCACGTAGAATTAGGCAGAGGCTGAGAACTATTTCAAAATTTTTCTCGGTTTCATGGATTACCATGACCAAAAAAAGACATTTCCATTGTGGTCAGCCTACTGGTGATGTGCCTACCTGTATTTAGTTAGCCTGTTCCTCAGAAACCTGGAAACCTCTCTCATGGTAACACCTACCAGAGCTTCTGCTCTGCTGGCATAGACCTCAAGAGCTCAGGGCACTTCCGTGTCATAATAAGACACCTCATAGGACTTCAAGGGTTTTTCAGGCCAATGGAAATATTTCATTTAAGTTAATGTTAAAGGTTTCTATTGTTTCATTTAAGGTAAGACTAATTTTTATAGAGATAAAACATATTTCAATTTGGGATTGAACTACAGAACTTTTGACACTTCTACCTCTAGTTACATCTTGTCCACACATTGTTCTGTGTCTCAGGAAACAGTCCAAAGAAAGTCTTCCCTCTTTCGTGATGCTTCAAATGCAAGATAAATCTGAGCAAAGTTTTCTCCCTCATCCTACTGGAACACGTTAAACTTTAGACAGGTGAAAATCCACACAGGACTATCTCTCCCACTTTGTAGGAGTCGGTCTATTCCTCTGTACCTTATCTTTTAAAAATCTACTATGTTTATCAAGCCTTATATAAAACTGAAGCAGATTGCCTCTAATTAAGAATATGGACTAACAGACTAGGTTATCACATATAAAATAGGGAAAATATAAGTAGTCCAGGGAGCAAGAGTAGTGAAGCAATTCTAGTATAATCAGGGGCATCCTCATTCTTCCCATACTCAGAATCTTGGTTTGATGAAAAATGGAAAATGATAAATTTAATTTTAATTTTCAAAAATGCATAGCCATGTCCTAATCAAAGCAACCAGTTTTCAATTCTCTGAAATCAGCATTCCATCTCCTATGTCCATTCCTTTATGCAGGAAATAAATCATTCTTTGGAATGTTCTTAACTTTTAGAATCTTTCTTTTCTTTCAAGGCTTAGTTCAGAAGTCACTTCCTACAAAAAGCTTTTCCTTGTCACTCTACCTGCTCAAAATGCCTTCTCTTTATTTACCTCTTTACTTGACACTTGCAAATAAACTACTGGAGCCAGGGCATAATTGCTATTGCTGTTTTCTCTTTGTATTTCTAGCACCATTAAAAGATCCCCGAACAGAAGGAGCACTCACTTAATGATAAATACCTGTCGAATTGAACCACAGAATATAATACATTTAAATGTGACATTTCAGTTCAATTTAATGACTGTTCTCTAGACAAATATGTGTAAGGCAAATGAATAACATATGGTCAGCTGTCCTCAAGATTACACATTACTAGGGCAGAAAGGACAGGAATACCAATAACTCTAATAAAATTAGAATATGATAAAGACATAGAAGTTGTATGAAGTTTTGTGGGAAATTTGAGGAAAAACTAACTTCTGGGGAATAGGGTTTGACATAAAAGGCTTCATGGAGGAGCTGATACTTGTTCAGGGCCTCCAAAGAGAGAAGCATGTTCAGATACCAAAATAATCTACTAAAAGGAATTATGATTGAGAAGACATGATCCTGTTGAAGAAACTTTAAGAGTTCTCTATTTCCTCTAGGATAAAATATTAACTCCTCAGTTTGGCATTTAAAAGACCTCAAAGCTTATCTCCAGTTTATCTTTCCAGGATTACTGCCCTTCCTGTCCCTTCACACAATGTAATCAGGAAATCAACCACATCTGGGTTATGCCCATTCCTGGAATTTACTCCCTCTTCACCTACACACCTTAGAATCCTTTGATTGTTTCATCAGTCAACTCAGGCATATTTCCTTCCAAATTCTTTCTGTCATTAGTGTTCTTTCCCTCCTCTCAACTTATCCTCTGCATCATTTGGAGCCCCAATTCACAAGATGGACCCCCAGGAAATGAATACACCAAATTTAAGATACACTGTGATTCTATATTCACAAGATGATACCAATGCGTTAGCCTTTAAAAATTAATCAGAAGACACAATTAGTGCAAAGCAAAGGATTCCATTAAATGGTATAGTGAGAAGATAACAACAGAATATGTCCTTCACATATCTGGAGGACATTCCTACGAATGCACACAGTTTCACTGGGGAAAAGTAAGCATGTGTAGGAACCATATGTGGAGAGGCACACATATGTGGAACATGTGTGGCGAAGACTCACGTGCGAAGCAGTGGTCTTATAACACATATGTAGCTAGTATGCACATGTTTGGGAGGAGCTCATATAGGGAAAGTGGGGCCAGGGCACATGCTCAGAGGAGCAATTCACACAAGCAGGCCACTGATGGATTCTAGTGATGCTGTTACATTGGTCCTGTCAGGCCTGCTACTGGTCTCATAGTAAATGGAATTCTGTCTAAGTGACTTTCAGACGCTACTTCATTGGACCCTGCTTTGTAGTATTCACTGTCCTCTGGAAACTGTTCTGCAAGCATATATTATCTCTGTCAGATGCTTACAGGTTGGATGCTACTCTGCTGCTCTGTTCAGTAAATCACACCAGATGTAGCTCTGCTCAACACTCTTCTGCCTCCAAGTTCTAGGTCAGCTGAGATCCTTGACAATCTCTTCTTCAAGAGAAGAATGGGTGCTGCCATATGCTGTCAGCTCAGGCTCTTCAGTGAAGATGGAAACCTGTCTGCAAACCAATACAAAGTCTCCTCTCTACTTCTCCTTTCTTACCTTCTAAGATTCTTGACTCTGAAGCCTCTCATCTGAGCAGCAGGAGATTTTCAGTCCCAAGCACCAAAACATTTTCTGGGGGCATGATGGGAGAGCAGCATCTTCCCTACTGGTCAAATCTCCTTGGTTTATTCTTTTCTTTGGTCTCTTTTTCCTGATCCATGGGTTTGAGTCTCATTGTTGGAATCTTTACCTGACCTTTTGGTAAGCATTCTATAAATGAACAAGCAGGAAATCATGATTTATGAAATGCTTATTGCATGCAAGGCACTGTAATGAGCACTGGGGATACAAATACAAGCAGAAAGAAACATTCTGCTGTCTCAAGAAGCTTACATTCTAAAGGAGGAAGACAACATGAAAAGGGAAGTTTGAAAAGTTGGGGGTCCAACCAAAGGCTTTAAAGTCCATAAAGACAAAAGCACACCAAGAAGGGGAATCAGAGATGACCAGTCTGTATTTATTCTAAAAATGTAGACCCAAGGAGGAACACATCAATTGGAGAAGCAGGACAGCATGGTGGAGGGACATTCCAGAATGAGGTTATGGGGAAAGACAGATGTATAAGGGAGAGATGACCTAAGAATGTTCTAGGGAATACAGTTTAGACATGATGGTAAAGTTTGGAAAGTCAGGACAGAACTGGGGACAGAAGTTGGGAGGGAATGAAGGTTGGCTGACCTGGTCACCTCCACAAAACGGAGGCCCTTGGAGTGAGACCTCCTTCCTCCTCCCCCTGCCACCATTGAGAGAAGGGAAACCTGAATGGCAACAGGAGAGGATAAAATAACAGGGGTGAGGAAGCCCCAGACATTAGGGAAAGAGCCAGGGTGAGACAGTACCTGATAAAGTCCTAAAGATCAGGAGTAGAACTGGAGAGGAAGTATTTCCCAATTTTCAAGCTCTGAAGTCTAGATTATAAGCCTATAATAGTTGTTTGCATGATAACTACCAAATGGCTCTGGAGTTGGGCTTTGCCATTCTTCAAAACCTTAGCTTCGCCCCTTCTCCCAAATGATAGTGGGGTACATGGAGGGAAAGGCAGAGATAACATTTAGCCAAGAGGGCTCTGTCTTCAACCTTCTTCTTTGCCCCATTCCTTGGTCATTTTTGTGGATATGGCCACTGAAATCCTAAGCGCACTTTCTACAGGAAAAAATAAAATATACAATCAGGGGTATATATACTACAAGTAAATAAATAAGCATCTGCAAGGTGTATGTCCCCAACAGAATGGGAGTTCCTTTAGGGAAAAGGACTCCTTTTGTGTTGTCTTGGTATCCCCAGAATATAGAAGAGTGACTTGAACATGGAGAGTATTTAATAAATGTTTTTTGAAGTGGATTGGAGTGAGGGTAATATATTTCAGATATAGAAAATAGCAACAGAAAAATCTTTAGAAGATTTTGAACAGTGAATGGTTCAGTGAGACAAAAGTAGAACAAAAAAGGCAGTTGTAAAGGTAAGCAGAATTCAAATTAGGCAGTATTTTGAATGTCAAACTAAGGAGTCTAGACTTTATTAGGTAGAGTTCTTGACAACATTAGCACAGGATAATGACATGGCCAAAGCTGTATTTGGAGGAAAGAAAGGAATAAAAGCCAAATAAACAATGATAAGGTGTCAAAATTCCAAAAAAGGCTTAGAATAACTAACTTAATCCTAATGTAAAAAGATTTTTTAAAAAAAAAGAAACACTAACTCCATGAAAAATTTCACAGGCTACTCTAAGCATTCATATAAAGTGATAAATATGAGCATTTTAATTCTGCAGCTGGAGAAACTAAACGCAACAAAAATGGTGAGCTGATTTGGCTGTGATCATGGTCATGAATTGTTAACATGATCAAAAACAGAATCAAGATATACTGACTCCTTATTCTATCACTGACTATCATATAAATAGAATGAAAGAAAGAAGTGTATCAGAAAGCCAAATAAAGACAGGTTCAAGGAGTAATTTAGTAAAATGCAAACTATGCTGACAATTCTAGATCAATCCAGAGAAAATAAATTGGCTTTCCTTAGCCTACTGGTTCACAAATATTATTTTTTAAAAATATTTTTATTTATTGATTTAGTACTTTTCATCAAAATATTTCTAAAACTGAAAAAAAGATCATTTAACAAATTTCACTTTTTTGGGGGGGGGTTCCCATTTTCTGAGACAAAATCAATTTTAATAGTGCCCTCTAAAAAAATAATACAAAGAGGTATGCCTATCTTTCTCCTTTCCCTAAATGCCATTACACATAATAATCCTAACATACTTTGCTAGATGGTTGCATGAGCCGTGGCCAAAAAATATTAATCCCTGGTCAGTAAATATTTGGTGATAACTGGTCCACAAATGAAGCAGATTTAGCTAGGTTGGTTCACAGACGAAGCCCTTTTGGAATCACAATTATTTTGGTACATAGAGCTAAACTTCTTTGGCATAACCAATGAACTCCAGGATCACCTCCAAAATAAAATGTGGCATATTTAAATGGAGGTTGACCTATAATGACATTCAATTCACCATCTATTTGAATGTCCAGAATTTGTAAAATAAGTAAATAAAAACAAAAAAGATGGAAGACACTTTTTTTTCTGATTCTCACAATCTGTCAAAACTCTACAAAAGAGAAGCTATATGTAAGAGAAAAAGCAATTTCATCTATCTCTCAATTGTCTAGGATATCAAGAACCCTAATGAGATTTTAAAAAAAGAAAGAAAAAACAATGAATTAGCAGTAGATAAGGCTAATCCTTAAATCTTAATGTGCTCTCCCACAATCCCTTTAAACTACTTCTACTTATTCTGTTAGGGCTATGTAAGTTGATTCATGTATTTCCAAGAGAAATCAGTTCTACGCCTTCCTCTAGCCAGTGCCCAGGAAAATGAAAACAAAAGCTTATTCTGACTGAAACTCTAGCATGGCAGAATTCTATTCTGCAACGGATCTCAGAAAACTAAGGAACAAAATGAATGGCAGCAGAATATCGGTAGTTGTGCTGTGTGGAACTCCACTAAGATTGAGGAAAAGAGTACAACTTTTAAATGGACCAGTTCTTCCTCCTCAGAAATAATTTGAAGCAAAGACTAAGGTTGGAGAAATGACAATTTTTCAATGTGGGAGTGTGAAACCAAGCACAAGCAGTTTTCCAGAGTACTGTTGCTATGAATAACTTGAAGGTTCTGATCACATAGTATAGTAAACACTCTATTTATTCAGCAGGGAACTAAAGCAAAACATTCACAGAAACCAAAGTACAGCATTCACAATGTTATAACATAAAAAGTTATCACTAAAGTGGACACATAGTTTTCAACAAAGTGGCCACATAGTTTTAAACCAAAGATAGCATTCAGTAAGTCCTTTACTCAGTCATCTTTAAGTAGCAGGCCTCCTTAAGGGAAACAAAGCGCAAAGGTCAAAGTTCTCCACCCCTAAGTCACAATAAACCATGATCTTCTCAGTCAGCATTAAGTACCCAAGGAGAGATCTTTTCATCTTAACTCAAGGCTGGCTCTTAGATTCCATGGTTCCTCTTCCGTGGTCCTAGATTTTGCCTGAATTTACCCAACTGTCACCTGGATACAAAGGCAGGCAGCTCTCAGCCCCTTGTCCAGCTCCTTGTCCAGTTCTCCTTCCATGTTGAAGCTCACAGTGTCCAGTCCACCTCAAGTCCTTCACAGTTCCTGTTTCTTGGAGGACAAAGCCTGACAGAGACAAAACAACATTCATACACAATCCTGGCCCCATCATGAATTCACTATCTGCCTGTGAAATCAAGACAGACCCAACAACAAAGTCTGAGAACTCAACACAAATCGTCAGTATAGTCCCAGGACCTATGAAACCCTCCCCTAGGACTTCTGTAAACAGACAACAAGAAAATCTTTTTTCAGAGCTTCCAGTAAGGTCCCAGGGCTTCTGTACGAAGTATTACAAACAAAAACCAACACAGACAGAACAGACAAACAGAGCGCCAGTATACTACAAGTTTTCTATTTCTCTACTCTGAGACCACAAGTGTTCTCTTCTCAGTTCTGCTCTCTCCCAGTTTGGGTTTCTCCTTATATATGGTCATTAGAAACAGAAACTGTGAAGGACTTGAGGTGAACTGAACACTGTGAGCTTCAGTATGAACTAGGAACTGGATGAGAAACTGGACAAGAAGCTGAGAGCTACCTACCTTTGAATCTAGGTGACAGCTGGGTAGATATAGGCAGGAGCTGGATCCATGGAAGAGGAACCAAGGAATCTGACAGTCAGCTTGGAGTCAAGATGAAAAGATCTCCCCTTGGATACTTAGTGCTGACTGAGATTATGATTTACTATGGCCTAGGGGTGGGAGAACTTTATACTCTATACCTTGTACGTCTTAACGATGACTGAGTTAAGAATGATTGAAAACTAACCTCGAATTAAGAAGAAAGAAGACTTTTTGACTGAGAGATTAACACAACGTGACCTAGGGGTGGAGAACTCTGACCTTTGTAATTTGTACGCCTTAAGGAGGCTTGCCCCCTAAGGATGACTGAGTTAAGGACTTACTGAATGATATCTTTTGTTTAAAACTATGTGGCCACTTTATTGATGACTTGTTATTTATAACATGTGAATGCTGTAATTTGGTTTCTGTGAAGGTTTTGCTTTAATTTACTGCTGAATTAATAGAGAGTTCACTACATTATGTAATCAGAACCTTAAAGCTGCTCACAGCAGCAGTCCTCTGGAAAGCTGCTTGTGCTTGGCTTTACACAAGGAATTTACAATCTAATAAAGGAGACAATGTGTAAATATATTTAAGTAAGCTATATACAAGACAGATAAGAAACAACAGAATGCAAGCACTATAATTAAGAGAACTTGAGGAGGGATTCCTGTAGAATGTGGGATTTTAATTGGGACTTAAATGAAATCAGGGAGGTCAGTAGCTCAAAAGGTAGATAGTATTCCAAGCATGAGAGACAGCCAGAATAAATGCCCAGAATGAAAAGATGGGGTGTCTTGTTTGAGGAACAACTAGAAATCCAGTGTCAATGGATCTGGATCAAAGAGTACATGTCAGGTAGTAAGGCTTGTAGGAAAACTGGAAAGGTAGGAGCGTGTTGGATTATAAAGGGATTTGAATGACAGTACATTTTTTATTTACTCCTGGAGACAACAGGAAACCACTGGGATTTATTGGGGGGAGGGGAAAGGGAGAGGCTACATAGTCTGACCTAGGGTTTTGGAAAATAAATTTAGTGGGTGAAAGGAGGATGGACTGGAATGGGGAGAGATTTGAAACACGTAGCCCCACCAGCAAGCTACTGCAATAATAACTAGAATGGTGCTATTGTCAGAGGATAGAAGGAGGTATGTTCAAGAAATATTACAAAGGTGAAATCAATAGGAACCAATTGGATGTCAGGGGTAGGAGATAGTAAGGAGTTCAGGATAATTCCTAGGTTGGGAAACTGAGAAACTAGGAGGATGGTGTTACCCTCTGCAGTAACAGGGAAGATAAATAGAGGGGTGGGTTTAAGGAAAAAGATGATGCATTTCATTTTGGACTTACTGAGTTACAGTTTAAGGTGTCTGAAAAGCAGTTGAAGATATAAAATTGGAGGTCAGCAGGGAGACCACAAAGAGAAAAGCTACATTTGAGAATCATCCGCATAGAGATGGTAATTAAATTCACGAGAGATGATAAGATCACCAAGAGAAATTATATAAATGGAAAAGAGAAATGAGCCCAGGCACAACCCTGGAGGGACACCTAAGGTTAGAAGGAATGATCTGGATGAGGATCTAGCAAAGGAGACAGAAAAGTGATCAGAGAGGTAGATGAGGAACAATGACAGTTTTCTCAAAAACTTCGACAAGAAATATAAACATTTAAGTAACTGAGAATCACAGCAACAAAATAATAACAAATAAATCATTAAGGGGTTGATTTCTAAAGATATAAAGAGGCAGTGTTGAAAGTAGGACTAAAATACAAGTGATAAAAAAGATATGGACCTGAAACAACATGGATGAATCATCAAGGATTAATAGTGAAGTGTAAAAGAAAGGGCATAAGAAAATTCATACCATTAAGCAATGTCTTCTCTATCCCTTATAATAATAATTATTTCTTTTTTTATTAAATAAATTTTTTATTTGTTTTCTTATTTACATCATTCATTTTCATGAGATTTTTGAATTACAAATTTTCTCCCCATCTTTCCCCCACCCTAACTCCAAAACAGCAATCCCACTGTAAAGCCCCTCCCCTGATGTGCTCTCTAACTTTCTGGTAGGGCAGGGAGGGTCTTCCTACCACAGGTCTTGTATATCTTAATTCCTAGTTGCGGGTATTGCAGAGCTTTAAATTCTAGATTGCTTCGGTTCCTCCCTTGTCACCCACCCATGCTGGAAGGACAACCAATTCAATACATGCTGTGTAGGTATGATTACACAGGACATATTCATAGTGGACATATTGTGACAGTGATCATATGTCCCTCCTTCCTTTCCCTCCCCCCTTGTTCTATTCTCTACCCTGTCCCTGTCCCTTTACTGAAGTGTGTGCTTCCAGCATCCCTCCCTCAGATCCTGCCCTCCCCTCCATCATCCCCCATCTCATCCCCATGCCCCCTACTCTCCTGTGTGGCATGATGCCCAGTTTAGAGTTTATGCTATTTCTTCCCTAAGCCAAATTCAATGAGAGTAAT
>CM053594.1:119203962-119229599 GCA_028646575.1 Pseudocheirus occidentalis | reverse complement strand
TATAGCTTCTAGGCATTCTTCAATTGTCTTGGAAGCATTTGGTGTGGGAGTTCTGAGTTCTGGGCTGTCTTCCTCCCCTTCCATGCTTTGATTCTTTTTGTCTACAAAAAAGGATTCTAGAGTTTTATTGCTGTTCTTATTTTGCTTCCTTTTCCTCATGTTGGCCAGTCAATTAATTGGTTGGGTTTTTTTAGCTCTGTGAAACTCTGCTTCCAGGGGGAAAGCTCTGTTCCAAATTGCTGGGGTTTTCTCAGCTGCCAGAGCTATTAGGGGGGTGTTGCAGCCCCCCAGATTTGGTTTGCTGAAAGCGCACCCCAGGACCACCCACCCAAGACCACGGTCTGGATCCAGGCTGCTCAACGCAAGAGCACTTGGCCCTGATCAATCAATTCAGCCCCACTGCAGGGTCTGCAGGCCAGGGGCTCAGAAGCAGCCCAATGGGAGCAGCCACTGGTTACACCAGTTCCTGCCCTTCCCCCACTGCTTCCTTGCCCTGGGGGCAGATTGGCAGAACTGCTTTTCCTCCCCCACATTTAGTATCAAAGTTTCACTTTCACTAACCTTCTGTAATTCTGGCTTGCTAGATGTGAAGATCCCTTCAGGTGCTGTAGATTTGCTCCCCGGAGTAGACTCACGCTGCAGCTTGGGAGGCTCACTCCTCCCTACCGCCCTGGTGCCTGGCCTGGCTGCCTTTCAGTTTCAGGCTGGGCTAACCTCGGCTCCCGGCCTGCCGCTGGATGAGCCCCTCCTGCTGAGCTGCCTTCAGTGAGATGTGTTTTCTGTATTTTTGTGAGTTTCAGAGTCCTAGACTTTGTTGAGATTCCTATTTTATGGGTATTTAGGGTGGCTGTGTGGGAGCTGCAGAACATTGCTGCTTCTATGCCGCCATGTTGGCTCCGCTCCCACAATTATTATTTCTAATAGAGAGGCACAACAGAAAAAAAGGGTAAGGAAGTAAGATCTACAAAGCAATAACACAGAACCTATTTAGAAAATATATCTAGAATAGGTACATTAGATCCTTTAGTACTTAAGAATTATAGAGAATAAAGAAGAAATACATAAGGATAAGGACCATGAATCAAAGAATAAAAGATACAGAAAAAGAAGATAAATAATTAAGAGAATGAGGGGGGGAAAGTACGGATAATGAATTTTTTAAAAAAAACTGAGATAAATAAATTAAAGAGGAAGAAAGAAAAGGGAATTTTATTTAACTAGTTGAGTGGGAAAAGAGGGTAAGAATTAAATAAATAATTATGACAAATGAAAGAAAGTAAGGAAAAAGAAACTTGGGTGAAACTCTAAAACTATATGGAGGGATAAACAAACAGGATAGGGGAGAAGAGAAATAGGAAGATATAGGAAGAAACAGAAAGAAAAAAGAAGAAAAAATAGGATTGCCTTTAAAATCAAGTAAGCTAAAGACCTAAACATACAAAATATTGCAGCTGCAGAGGAAGTGAGAAAATCCTAATTTGAGGAAATATAAATGGAGGAAAATATAAGCTGAATTCTCAAAACCGTAACTATGAATGGATTAAACAATCCAATATAACAAATAAGTGATAGACTAGAGAGCAAAACAAAACCTTGCAATCTGTTCCTTACACAAAACACATTTTTTAAAAGACATACACAAAATGAAAATGATGTGAAAGAAAAAAAAATTACCATGCTTCAGGTAAATAAAAAATGATTAGTTGTGATCATGTTATGAGACAAAGAAAAACTAAAATTTATAACATAAAAAGGTACAATAAAAGGAAATTACACTATGCTGAAAGGAACTTTGGTAAAAAAAAAAATCAACCTCAATTTTAAACTAATGTTCTCCAAATACTTTAACATGTAAGTTCATAAACAAAAAGATAACTGAAATACTAGTAGAGATAGGCAGTAATATAATAGTCACAGGAGATATCAATGTCCCTTTCTTATTTTTGGATAAGTTAAACAGAAAGATCAACAAAAGGGAAAATAAATAATTGAACAAACTGCTGGAGAATCTAGGACTACAAGACTTTACGTATCTTCTAAATGGAACTGTTAAAGAATATAGATATTTCTCAGCACCACATAGAACTTTTACAGTAAATAGCATGTATTAGGGAAAAGAGGTCCTGCAAATAAATACTGAAAGGTAAAACTATTAAACATAACTAATGAATAGATAGATAGATAAGTAAATACATAAGTAAATAAATAAATGAACGAATAACTAAATAAATGACTGAGTAAATAAATAAATGCACAGTAATTAATTTGTGGATAACAAACTAAAGAAAGACCTAAGTGGAGACTTAATGATGAAATCCTAAATGATGAGGGATAAAAGAACAAATCATAGAAACAATTAAAAATTATATGAAAGAAAAGTATAAAGATAAATCCAAAAATTCAAAATATCTGGGATATAGTTAAAATACTCTGAAGGGGAAAATCATATCCTTCAAAGACATATTAATAAAATAGAAAAAGTAAGGATTAATGAACTGAAAATACATTTTAAAATTAGAAACTGAATAAATAAGCAAACCAAAGTAAGTACTAAAGAATAGGGGGAGAAACAAATCAAATTATACAAATGACAAATAAAACAAAAAATGTTGTTTCCTTCAAAAGACTAATACAATTGGTAAACCTGTACCAATCTGGTTAAAAGGAAAAGGGAAGGGTTAAATAGAAAATCAACAAAATATTGAATGGACCTTTTAAAATAAAAACAGAAGAAAAAATAATCATTTGCAGCTCATATGTACAATTATATGCTACCAACACACAAACACACACACACACACACACACACAAATAGAGGACAACCTCAAAAATGGAAAATATCTAAACTAAAAAATCAAATGGAGTTTAAATTATCCAAAACAAAACAGAACTAGCTACAAAGGAACTATGAAATAAAAAAAGATTTTTTTTCTCCCTGTTCATAGAATTCATATCATTCATATCATATTCATAGGTTCATAGAATTCTATCAAACTTTTAAAGAATAATTAAAACTAATGTCATACAAATTATTCTCAAAACATAAGAAAACACCCAAATCAGATTATTTTTATGAGATATAATTTTAATATCCGAACCAGGGAAAGTTAAAGGATAGGAGAACTATAGACTAATGTCATTAATGAATATTGATTCAAAGATTTTAAATAAAATTATGTCAAACATATTACATAGATTTATGCAAGAAATTATTCCAAAGGCCCAGTAAGATGTAAAGATGGTCCCACATTAGGAAAGTCATAAACGTAATTAACATAAAAACAAAATCATCCAAAATTACATTATCTCTATAGATAAGAAAAGACCTTTCATAAAGTACAAAATTCATCTATGCTAAAAACACTACAAAGTTTGACACAGAGGGACCCTTTTCAATATCATAAAAAATATTTAAATAAAACCAAAAGCAAACAACACTTGCAATGAGGATACACTGAAAAGTTTTTCAATAAATATAAGGGTAAAACAAAGACAATTATTCTTCCCATTGTTATTTGATATTGTTTTGCAAATCCTAGTAATAGTTGCAATGTATGATAAAGAAATTAATGATGTAAACATTAGTAAGCAAGAAATAAAACTGACCTATTTGTTGATAATATGATGCAATAAATCTAACAGATACATAATAGTATTGCAATAAGCAATATACTACAAACAAAAGTCCTACCAAAATTAATTCAGCATTAATGTTTTATTGATTAATACAGTTTTGATATTCTATTGATCAAATAATCAAAGAAATACTTTATATATAGGGTAAAAACAAAATTCACTGGGAAAAATAAAATATCTTAATATCCCGGGAAATGATGAAAACAGGTGAGGACAAAGGGTAATAATACTTCCTAACCTCAAACCATAGTATAAAGCAGCAGTCATCAAAACCACCTAATATTGGTTTAAAAAAAAAGACAGGCAATGAGTAGAACAGACTAGAAAGTAAGAATTAGAAACACTGAAATTCAGTAATCTAGAGTTCAATAAATTAGAAAATATAAATTATTTAAGAAAGAACTTAAAAACTTTCTTTTTTATAAAGTCTTGGAGAAACTGGAAAAATTTTTTTTTCAGAAATTAGGCATGAACCAATAGCTTAGACAATATTTCACAATATATTCTCAATGAAATCATGACCTTAATATCAAAGACCATACTAAAAAAATGGAAGAAAAGTCCATTTTATATCTCTTACAGATCTAGATAGAAAATGTATTCTTTAACTAAACATGGGACAGAGGTAATCACAGAAGATAAAAGAATTAACTTTGATTATATAAAAGTGAAAAGCCCTCTGCACAAATATAAATGATTTATCTAGGATAATAAGGCAAATGGTCAAATGGCAAAAAAAAAAAAATCTTTGTATCAAATTTATTTAATAAAGATTTGGTTTCATATATGTACATATATGATATGTTATATGTGTATGCATATGTGTGTATACACATATATGCATAGTTACAATGTATATATGCATATCCAAGGTTATACAAGCAAATTACATATATGTACATGTATGTATATATGTGCATTTCTATGTGGATGAATGACCAAAAGCAATTCCCCAATATATAAGTGAACAAAGGATATGAACAAAGAGTTTTCAAAAGAATTACATATTATTAACAACCATATAAAGAATGTTCCCAATCAATAATAAGAGAAATTCTAATCAAAACAATCCTATGGTTTCACCTAACACTTTGCAAATTAACAAAGATAAAAAAGAGTGAAATAGTCAATGTTGGAGAGGTTATGGTATATTAGACACATTTCTGGTGGAGCTGTGAATTAGTATGAGCATTTGGGGAAGCAATTTGAAATTATGCAAATAAAGAGACTAAAATGTCCATACTATCTGATGCACAAATTGTAATACTAGGCTTATACTATTAGGAAGCTTCTGATCAGAAAAAAAGTTTCCATATTCGCCAAAATATTCATGGTAGCACTTTTTCATAGCAAAGAACTAGAAATAAGTACATGACCAGTGATTAGGAAATCTCTAAACAAAGGAGTATATGGATGCAATCGATTATTATTTTGTTGAAAGAAAGCATGAATGATATGAAGACAGAGAAGCATAGAAAAAATCTACATGAACTGATGCATAGTAAAGTAAGCAAAGCCAAGAAAAATACATAATGACTAAAAAATGGAAAGAACAACCAAAATATTAAAAAGTCATTGTTTCAAAATTATAAATAAGCATGACTTGAAAAGAAGATATAAGACGGCCCAACCCCATCCCTTTGAACAGTAAGAAGGTCCATATGTGTTATCCATTGTACATATTTTCAAAATATTTCAATGTATTGATGAATTTATGCTAATTTTCCTCTTCTTTTTGATCTTAGAAAAAACCACCTATCTAGTTAATCCTCAGTATCAAATCAATATGAATTTATATGAAATTATAAAATAATGTATCTACATTATGACATATATATATCACATTAAATATAAGATAAACTCCAATAGAGCTGTGATTTCATCAAAGGCAAGTCTATTAACCTCTTATAACTCAGACATAGATAACTCCTAGGTTTCTATATATTCAGCCTTAATCACTTTGCTGAGTTTCAGTCTCATATCACTAAAATATCTAATGGTCATTTCAAATAGAATATCTCATAGACATATCCCACAGATATACCACATAAAACTCAAAAGACAAAAAATAGAAATCATTATCTTTCCTTCAAACTCTTTCCTATTCTGAACTTCTCTGTTTCTACTGAAAGCATATCTGAAAGGATGGTAACCTCAGTGTCATTCTTGATTCCTCATTCTCTTTCACCTAACATATCTAATCGTTTGCGAATTTTGCCATGTCTTTTTCTACAACATTTATCACATCCAGTGGTATGATGGTGAATGTTAAAAAATGTGCATGACACACTTTTAAGTTTAATCTATACAATTAACATTGTCTCCTTCACTTTCTTAGGTCTATCAGTGGTGGGGAACCTGCAGCCTTTAGGCCACATGTGACCACATGCCAAATATTTAACAATTGGCTCTTGCTAGTTGGTCAAGCTGGCTCCTACACACCCCTGCCATACAACCCCTTCTAATGCAGTCACTATTTTAATCTAGGTTCTCAAAATACCTCTCAGCTGGACTACTAATAATAATCTTAGAACTGATCTTCCTGTCTTCCTCCCTAATCCAATCCCTCCTTACAGATATCTGTCAAGTGATTTTCCTTAAAGCATAGATCTGACTAAATCACTCTCCTTTTCAATAAACTCCAGTATTTTCCTATTGTTTTAGGATAAAATAGAAAGTCCTCACTTTGGCATTTATTGTTCTTCATAACAGGACTCCAAACTATTTTCCAAGTGTCATCGTATATTATTCACAATCCAGCTAAACTAGATCTTCTGTTCTTTCTTCAACGTGCACAAGTGATCCCATTCTAACCCTTCTCCAGCAGGGAAATTATCAGGGATTATCATCCCCATGACAATCTTCAATATCTCCTTCTGTGTTGAATGATTCATGCCTGCCTACAAACATGTCCATGTCTTCCTCATCCTCCAGAAACACTTTCTCGAGTCATCATCTCTTAATATAAACCTGTATGTCTCCTCCCTTTAGTGACTAAACTTGTGACAACTGTTCTGAGTCAATACCTCCACTTTCTTTTTTCTCATTCTCTTCTGAACATTCTGCAAACTGGTTTCCAGATTCATTAGCTGAAGCTGCTCTCTCGAAAATTACCAATGATCTATTAAGGGTCAAATCTAATGACCTTTTCTCAAATATTTTCCTTCCAGAAATTTCTGAAGCCTTTAATACTGTCAAGCATCCTCTTCTCTTTGATATTCTCTAGGCCAGTGGTTCTCAACCTTCCTAATGCCACAACCCTTTAATGCAGTTCCTTATGTTGTGGTGACCCCCAACCATAAAATTATTTTCATTGCTACTTCATAACTATAATTTTGCTATTATTATGAATCTGATATGCAGGATGTATTTTCATTGTTACAAATTGAACAGAACCCATAGGTTAAGAACCGCTGCTCTAGGCTATCTTCTCACTTCTCTACTCACTCCTGTGTATTCTTCTACGGCTCTTCTTCCTATTCTAAGCTATCTTCTAAATCTATAATCCTCTGCCTTCTATTTTAATGTAGATGTTTACCAAAGTTCTAGCTTGTGCTCCTAAGTAGAAACTATATATATAAGATGGAAGTATTTATGCAGTGGTTCTCAACCTTCCTAATGCCTCAACCCTTTA
This sequence comes from Pseudocheirus occidentalis, assembly GCA_028646575.1. Taxonomy (NCBI): domain Eukaryota; kingdom Metazoa; phylum Chordata; class Mammalia; order Diprotodontia; family Pseudocheiridae; genus Pseudocheirus; species Pseudocheirus occidentalis. The sequence continues at coordinate 119,222,329 of CM053594.1, read as the reverse complement.
ATACTCGTATGTGGGCATATCTGCATATGGGTGGACCTGCCTGGAGACAGATAGAGGAGCAGTGTCTTGGTTCCTAAGACCATCAGAAATATGTGTTTTCTGATGGTCTAAGGCAACCCCTATGACCCCTGTGAAAGGGTCGTTCAACCCCAAAGGGTTCGCAACCCACAGGTTGAGAACTGCTGATTTAGAGCATGTTTAAAAGGAGAAAAGATGGAGACAGGTCCTAAATTTCTTAGGAAAGAAAAGTAAGTGACATGGGAAATATGAGATGACTACTAAAAATGGATGTGGACAGGGTGATACAGGCAAGTGGCTTCAAAAGAAGAGGTGTCTGAGTAATGGTAGCAGAGGACAGGTATGAAGCAAGGTGTATGCTTCCTTCTTCTCTTGGCTCAATGGTTCTGGGACATCAAAGAAGGTATATCCAGTACTAGAGAGGGTAGCCAGGAATACATTTACACTGAAACAAGTCATAGAAAGAGTATAGCAGGAAGAGTCTAAGGTGAAGAAAAATTTGGTAACAAATTTATTCAGGAGAACATAATGGAGCAGATTCCAGTTGTACAAGATTTTGGAACACGTAGGCTGATATGGATAAAGATGAGAGATTGGAGAGAGTTAGCCAGGTGTTACAGGAATCTGAAGATCTTCTCTGCCCCTAGATCTATTGCTTAAGTGGCTCTGAGAATTTGCCCTGATTTGAAAGAATTCTCTGCCCCCTAATAGGCTGAATGTGGTCACCTGGAGCCTGTGGCAGGAAGCTTGTTCTTCAGGAATGCCCGCTCCTTGTTACTTTGTGATTGGGCAGCAGGTCAAGAGGGCTGTGACATTCTCTGACCCAGGAGAAGGGTACATATACACCCCCACATATACATATGTGAGGTTTTACTTTGGGGCTCACTTTGAGAAGAGTTGTGTGATTTGGCCAGATGAGACTCTGGGAAGTGGTTGAGCCCCCCAGCTCTGAAAGACCCAGATGTTGGTGCTTCCCTCTCTGGGTACTGATTAGGTATGGATGTAATGGACAGACAGTTGGAAGCCTGTCTGCTGATCTGTTTCTCTGTTTGCTTGTAACTTCTCCTTGTAATTTGTTTGCATTCTCTGAAGTTCAGGGTGCTGACTTTTTCCCCTGAAATAGGTAAATGATATATGTTTGATTGAAGTGAGACTGTTAACCCATTCTGAGTTGCTTTCCTTTAGAAAAGCAGATCTAAAAACCTGTGCTAGCAGCCATCCTGGGTATGCTAGGGTGCTTGCTGATACACCAGGGAAGAAGACTTTTCACATTGGCAAATCTAAATCTGAATGAACAAGAGAAAAAGAAGTGACTTATTCAGTCATGGGGCAGGAAAGTACCAATTGATGGGTTCCTACATAGACTCAAGAATGAAAGATTATGTTACTTACCAATTTGCTTTCTATATTGATCAACAGGAAGTTTTAAAGTGGAAGCATCCTTTCTGCCCATCTTGGGTCTCTAAAATACCTATTCAAGAAATAAAATAATCACAAAATATTAAGAAGTAAAACTAAATGACATATGAAAAGAAATAAAGTTTACAGAAAATATTTGTAAGCAACTTATTATTGCTGCTCAGTCATTTTATTCTTGTATAATTCTGCCTGATCCCATTTGGAATTTCCTTGGTAAAGATACTGGAGTGACTTGCCATTTCTTTCTCAAGCTTATTGTATAGATGCGAAAACTGAGGCAAACAGAATTAAATGAGTTGCCCAGGGTCATATATTTAGTAAGTGTCTGTGGTCTGATTTGAACTCTGGTGGCATCTAGCTGCCAGAATACCAAAAAATAATTTTTATTGCTGTACCGTAAGTGGAAGACAAAGATAGGAGAAACAGCTGCTAGGCCATTGGGTGTAACAGATCTCAGTTAATTACTAAGCAAGTATATTAGTAATGTATTTTTCGCTTAATTGGACAACCTTTCACATTCATTAATAGGCCCATGTGGCCTGCTTGAGTCACATGGAAGCCTGAGTCACATGAATCTGTGGTGGGAGGAGTTTGATGAACAGGTATAGCAGGAAGGGTGGAATAGGAAGGGTTAGGCAGAGGCTAGAAGAGTTGGTCAAAGCAATTAGAACTAAGGGAGGGAGAGGAAGCATGCAGTGAGCTGGGAGTGCTCATTCATGGGAAGGCCCTAGCAGGGTGAAAATCTGGGGATGGCGATGTCCCCTAAATTGTTATTATGTATAGATTTCTTTGCTGCTATGATGGATGTGGCTTTCTGGTGTTGGGAATTCAACTTTCTGGTGTTTGATTAAATGTTTTGGTCCATGTGGAGAGTGTGTTATATTTTATGATTCAGGATTACAGTGGCATATTTATAGTAGATGCTGTGAATACCATGTAGGCACTACATATGGCAATGGGGAAGGGATCACAACATATCAGACCTCTATTTAGAGGCAGAAGGGCTTTAGAGAGAGAAATGGATATCTTGGGGTAGGTAGATTTACCTTATTCCTCCCTGGACAGAGAATGGGCTAAAAATACAGAACGATGTGAAAATTGTTCATTGAGGCTACAAAAGAGAGAAACTAAAGATTTGGAAAGCTATTTACAAGGAATACCAATAGAACTGGGGAAAGAAGTGGCAGGGGTGTGTAGGAGAGGCTGGACCTTGCTAACAAGTTATCACCTTATGAGTAAAAGCAGAGACAAATTACTAAAAGAGAAAATTCAGACATGCCACAGAGTTCAGGCTCTCCTTTAAAAGAGCAAGCTAGCCATATATCAAAAGAGAAGGATGTTGTGGGTTTTGCTCAGAAAAAGAAGGAAAAAAATTAACAACAGTAATGTGCATGCAGCCTTTGCACAAGCTGGAGCACCTGATGATTGCCAGGAGAATTCATAGGAGGAAAATGTAACAAAGTTAGATGAAGAGGCTTTTACAAGTGCAAATGTTTGCCCAATACTAAGAAGAAAGTAAAAAAAAATAATAACAGGGAGGCCACAGAGTGTTTAGGTAGGTAACTGAGGATTTTTCTCATCAGGAGGTCACTGATATATTAAGTTGATTCAACTAAAGGATGGGACAATCCTTCGTGTCTTGGATGGTGAGAATCAAGTGATGAAGGGACAAGAGGAGTATTGATAGATAACACAGATGGCTTGAAGTTTATAGGAATTCGTCAGAATCCTTTTGTATAGCAAATTTTTAGGGATCACCATATGCAAGGAGATAACACTGCAACTAATCTGTTAGCTTTAACTGCAGACAGATGCATCAGACAGTATCCTACCAACACCATGTGGCCTAGTGGAGAAAGACCCTGCTACTCAGAAACTGTATGAAAAAGTTAAAGGAAGAGGTAATGAAGATGCTTACCACGGTTGGAAATGCTGCTGCTTATCATAGTACTCCCTCAGCCATTTTTCATAGAAATATCACAGTGAAGACAGCTCCTCTTGCTTATAAGCACCCAATTTCTGACTCTACTAATTGAGGAGAAAGGGCACTCTCTTTCAGAGGTGCTGGATAAGATTTCCCAGTTAAGTGATTTAGGGGAACAGGGAAAAGATAAATTTCCTTGAGAAAGAAGAGTAAGTAGCAGAGCAGCAGTTCTCAACCTGTGGATTATGTTCAATTTGTAACAATGAAAATACATCCTACATATCAGGTATTTGCACTATGATTCATAACAGTAGCAAAATTACAGTTATGAAGTAGCAACAAAAATAATTTTATGGTCAGGAGGTCACCACAACATGAGGAACTATATTAAAGGGTCACCACACTAGGAAGGTTGAGAAACACTGAACTAGAGGATTCAAAGTCAGAATAGAATGACAAGAAAAGAATTATTTACTGCTCTACTGAAAGCAGGGGTAGATTTTGAAAGAACAGATGGCATTTCAACTAATGAACTATATAAAATATACAAAGAAAAGGGGCTTAATATTAGACAGAATAGTAAAGAGCTGCCCTTACAGATTCTCCTGAATCCTTGTATCCAAGTTTGTCACATCTTCAGAGAGAATAGGAAACTGGTCAAGCCCCAGTTCAGATTACAGAAATACACAGACAAGATTACAAATCCCATATCAATTTGACCATATATTGGGAAAATAGATCAAATACTGTAACTAGGGCAATAGATACAGGGAGAGAGGCCACCCTTATATATGGAAACCCTGAAAAATTCAAATATGGAATTCCTATTACCATCACAGGACTGGGAGTGGCTGAAATACCATACAACTAAAACTAATGATAAAAATTGGACAATTATCTAAGAAAGAATATGTGATAGTCATTGTACCCATTCCTGAAAATATCACTGGAATAGATATATGGAGAGATATGACTTTCTAAAATAAATTTATTTGAGAGGAGATGCCAACTGGCAGTAAGGAAGACAGGAATTAATACAATTTACTGGGAAAAATACAAATGGACCCAATCACTTTACCCAAACCTTCTGAAGTAATTACTCTAAAGCAGTATAATGTTCTGGGTAGGCAAGATGAAATTACTAGTACTATAAAAATATGTTGAAGCAGGAGTGTTAGTCCCTACAACCACACAATGGAATAAGCCTGTTTGATCAGTATAAAAATCAGATGGGATGTGCAGAATGACAGGGAGTTACAGACAACTGAATAATGCGAGTCCCTCCTTGTGTGCTGCTGTTCCAGATACCATCACTTTAACAGAAAGGATCCAGAAATATTTTGAGACTTGGTATGCAATTATTGATTTAGCCAATGTTTCCTTTACTATCCCAGTATACTCTAAAACAATGGGACCAGTTTGCTTTCACGTGGCAGGGAAGACAATATACTTTTACCCACTTGCCACAAGGATATCTGCATAGCCCTATTGCTTGTCATAGGATTGTGGCTGAACACTTGGATAAATTAGAGCTACCTGGCATACAGTGTACCACTACATAGATGATATTATGATACAGGGAAAATGTAAAAGAAATGAAGAGTCTGATGCTTTTAATTGAGCATATGAAAAGCAAAGGATGGGAAATTAACCCTGCAAAGATTCAAGAGCCAGCTCAAAATGTAAAAGTTTGGGTATACAATGAAATAAAGGGCTGCAAGAGATTCTTCTGCAAGCCTGACAAAAGATTCAGGATTTTCCTATCCCTACTAATAAAAGAGACACCCCAAAGTTTATAGAATTTTTTTTAATATCGGCAACATCACATACTGCATGTGGGACAGATTTTGAAACTCTTATATGAAGTTACTCAGAAGAAAATGAATTTGTTTGGGGACTTGAGCAGAGAAAAGCTTTTGAAGAAGCCAAGACTTCTATACAATTGGCCCTACAGTTATGGCCTATGCAAAATAGTCTGGTGGAATTAAAAGTGGCTATACTGAGATAAATATGCAAATTGAAGTTTATGGCCAAAAACAACAAAGTCAAAAGGTACCCTTAAGATTTTGGTCTAGGAAACTCCCTTCATCTGGAGTTCAATATACCCTTTTGAAAAGCAGTTACTAGCTGCATACTGGGCTTTGGTAGAGACTGAACAACTGACTCTTGGCCATGAAGTAATATTAAGGCCTGGAATCCTGATTATGTCCTGGGTAATGAGTACCCCAGCTTCTCCCGCAATTGGATATGCTCAAGAGACTAGCATAATCACATGGAAATGGAATATTCAGAATAGATCTAAAACAGACAAAAGTGGAGTTTCTGCCCTACATGAATCTATAGCAAACTTAGATACTGAGGGAAATGATATACCCCCTGAACCAAAGCAATAGTTAGTACAGTCCTTGGTATAATGGAATGAGGGATGTGATGGATTAACTGAAGAACAAAAGAAACATGCATGGTTTACTGATGGGACAGTAAAATATTGGGGCCACAAAAGACACTGGAAAGTGGTACCAATGTACCAGGTAGAATTTGGAAAGTACTTGGACAGATGGACAATTAAGCTGAAATTATGGCAATATATGAAGCCATTAAAATAGAACAAGGAAGACATTGTCATATATTTACTGATTCATGGGAAGTAGCTAATGGGTTTGCTACAAGGGTGCCTATGTGGAAAAATAAAAATTGGGAAATGCATGGCAAACAAGTTGGTGCAAAGAATTATGGGAAGACATATGGGACACATCTTTGGTTATTAATTTATTAGTTTTTCATATAGATGCTCACATGGCCCCTGCCATGCCAGAATGTTGAGTACAATGCCCATGCTGATCGACTAGCAAAGATTGCTACGAAATATATTGTCCCTACTCTGACAGCAGCTGATGATCTGGTACTAGAAAAATGGGTCCATCAAACACCTGCCATTTAGGGGTCCAGGCCACACACAGGTGGGTATAAGATTAAGGTACTCTCATTTATTGTTAAAGCAGGGAGCAGAGGAATGTCATAAATGTCAGTTGGAAAAGGAAGAAACTGTTCCCTGGGTGGTAACTGGAGAGATAACAAAGGATAGCAAGTTGCAGCTCAAATTTGACAGATAGATTATATAGGACCTCTGCACCAAGATAGAGTGCACATTTATATGTACTTGTGTTGACACCTATTCAGATGTACTAGTGGCCAGTCCTCATAAAAAATGCAACCCAGATAAACACCGGTAAAATCCTAGATATCCTAAGACTATGTCATGAAATCCCAGTGCAAATTCAAAGTGACAATGGGTCACATTTCAGAGGTAACAAAAGTAAGAGATGTTGTATATTAAAAATATAGAATGGGTATATCATAGTCCATATTATCCCCAAGCATCTGGGTGAATTGAAAGAGTGAATGGATTGTTGAAATAACAATTAAGGAATTTAAGTTATAATAACTTGTATCAACATTTAAAGGATAATTTGCTCTCTGCTTTATATAATTTGAATAATAGTTCATTGGGATGAAGTACACCTGTAGCCAGAATGATGACCTCAAATCTGCAAACTAGAAAACAACAAACATGAAAGATCCCAAATACTGAGTATATTGAGGCAAGATGTCCCACCACCATATCCAGGAACACCTGGTTCAGCAGGATATAATTCAAATTGTTTAAAGGACTTTTAACTGGATAGAAAAGAAATAAGAAAAATCTCCAATGGAAAATGTATGAGAATCCCTAAAAATCATTTTGGACGATATAACCTAAATCAGGATTAGCAGGTCAAGGAATGCATGTATTGGCTGGAGTAACAGATTATAATTATCAAGGAAAAATTATTGTGACGTTCCAAATTTTGGGTGAATAACCATATAATTTTGTAGAAATGATCAAATAATTCAAGTAATCATTATAACTTGTAAAACAATACCCCTTGTGAAAACTGACCCTCCTGAAATAACTACCAGAGGAACTGAAGGGTTTGGTTATATTAACAGAATCAAATTGTGAGCTAATGTATGGGTAATCAGAAGCCAGATGATGTTTCAAAGACTGTGGAAATTATACCACATGAGAAAGATAATACTGTAACTGTTGTTTATTCAGGAGAAGATCATTACCAAATTATACCTTAACTCATATATTCTACTATGAACGAGGGTATGATAGTGAGTTCATGGACTCCAGAGCATGACTGACCCTATATCTACCCTGCTTCTGGTTATTATCTCCTTCTTTCTTTTTGTTTTTTTGTCTGTTGAACTTGTTTGTGAGATTTGTTTCCTGCAGGCTGAGTACCCTCCACCTGCAGATACTTGATTGCTTAAGCCAGATTGTCACCCCTTGATGATTGTAATGTGTCATGCCTTGACCTGTTATTGACAGGTCCAGATGCCAGTTAAAGTGCTGACCTCTTTAATAGGACCTCTTGGGCAGGTACAGTTTTACATCCAATTTCAGCAGAAAGTAGTTATGGAAGAAAAGACCTTTACCTCTTACCCCAAGATTTTGGGCCCCATTCATTTGTGGAAAGGAATCATGGGATGCTTATGCTCAAGCCCCTCCTTAAGATATTATTTTATGTACTTATTTTGTGCTATCCCTATTGTTGCAAATTTCGGTAGACGTCAGTTTACCCTAAACTCCCATTAATCTATTTAATGGATACAAAAGATTTTGGGGTCAAATATATTGTTAATGTATTTTGCTTAATGGGAATATCTTTCCCATCCATTGCTAGGCCCAGGTGAAGTGCCTGAATCAGTCACATTGAAGCCTGAGTCACATGAGTCTGTGGTAAGAGGAGTTTTCTGAACAGGTGGAGCAGGATGGGTAGAGCAGAGCACAGAGGAAGTTGGTCAGAGCAGTTAGAGCTGAGGGAGAAAGAGGAAGCAGACTGTGAACCATGAGTGCTCATTTGCAGAAAGGCCCTAGAGGGAGAAGGCTTGGGGATGGTGGTGTCCCCAGTATTGTTGTTATTTATATATTTCTTTGTTGCTATGATGGATTTCACTTTCTGGTGTTGGCCTTTGGCTTTCTGGTGTTTGAATAAATGTTTTGGTTCTGTCTTCCATATGGAGAGTCTGTTATATTTTGTGATTCAGAATTATGCTGGCATAGCAGCTGTAGGCACTGTGAATATCATATTGGCACTACAGCAAGTCACTTGCCCTCTCTTAGTCTAAGTTTCATCATCTGTAAAATGAATGTAATAATTATGTTTATATTTATATAAACTCAATATAATAATTATCAACCTAGCATTGCTGTGATACTCTAGTAAGATATATAAAGCACTTTGTAAAGTTTAAATGACTTTATAAATGTTGACTATCATTATTATTATTTCAAATAATTAAGGCATTTGATTTCATTGGTGTAAGTTTAATTTAGGAAGAGAAGAAGAAAAAAGAGGAAGAGGAGAAAAAAAGGAAGGAAGGGAGGAAGGAAGGAAGGAAGGAAGGAAGGAAGGAAGGAAGGAAGGAAGGAAGGAAGGAAGGAAGGAAGGAAGGAAGGAAGGGATGGAAAAGAAAAAGATCCTGACAATCAATTTTCTGGTGATGATCTTATCTCAACGTAAGTACTCTGGTCCTTGGATGGCAGATGCAGTCTATCACAGGGCTTGCCTCTGAAGTCTTTACAATTTCATAAGGCATGTCAAAGCCTGTGTTCCACTGGTATACTGCTGACAACTGAGACCTACCTCTATTCCAGGTCTTCAGCTTTCTTAATATACACTTGCTTTTGTTGTTGTCACTTTTTACTTTTTAATTTCAAGGATACCTCATCTTTCAAATCTATTTCAAACATAACAGTAGTATATAAATCTATATTACGGTGATAACTTAAAATAGAAATCAATAGATACTAACAAAGAACACAATAAACAGGTTGCTTTTTTAAATTTTTATAAGGTTTTTTAAAGTATTTTTCTTAGTTTCCTATATCCCTTTGCAAATAAGTTTATGTATCACTTTCAAAACCCAAATTCATAAAATAACTTGAGAAGCACACAAAACAGGGACATAAAATATGATAAATCCTATTATTTTTATTATTACTGTCATTGTAAACATTTTTAATAATGAAATATATTTAATTTTCACTATGGGTACTAAATCAGAAGAATAGGCAAAGTCATTTTCTTTTTAGAAAAAAAAAACTAAAGGCTTTTTAAAATGAACCACAGAAATTCCCCTGTTTATCTGTGTAGTTCAAACTGCCAGTGCATCAGATATCTAGAACCTATAAAATGTTGTGACTTTTCTTTGTTCTTCAAAGCTATGTGGTAATCATCATTCATTTCGACTGCTTTGATGGTTGGATAGCAAACTACCAAGAAGCCTACGGAGACATTAGCACATACAGCCACAATGTCTAATAAGACAGCTATTTGCATAAAAGATCAGCCACAATTTAAAATGTGTTGTGATAAAAGTGGAAAGGGAATAACAGATCTATATTAGTATGTACAAAATCAAGACTGTTTTCACAATTTAATTCTCTAGGGACTGTGGCTCATCACCTTCTCTTGTAAAGAATATAGCATTCCCTGAGGAAGTAACTTGCTATGAGCCTAAGTTAAAATAAATATGGATTAATAAGAGGTAGTATTTATTATTGATGAGGTTTTTTTCTAAGAATGGCTTTGAATGCAACCAATATAGATTTCTAAAATAAAAATATCAGTCATCTTTATAAATAAAAAATGCTAACTTTAATACCAAAGTGGGAAGCCTAAAATAGTTGAGTTCATTTTTGCTATGTTAAAAGTATTTTTAAAATGACTAATATCCTCGTTGGATATATTTTGAAGGTTAAAAAATCACTACTGTAGATTATTATTTTATTTACCTGATTTGTACTAAAACATGATATAGATTTTCAAGAAAAACTTACCTTTAGTGTCTGAAAACAGCACTGTAAATTGACTCATTTTAGCATGTTTTTGATTTCTCATACATACACTATATAGAAAATTAGAAAGAATAACTAAAGCTAAAACTTTAACACTTTTCCCACTTTCAGAAAAAGTACATAAGTCAGATGTATATATTTAAATCATGTGAAAGATTTTTAAATTAACACAAACCAGAAGTATAGAGATAGCAATCATAATAGTCATTATTTCTCTTTCTGTACCAATAATGATCAAAATAAAACTGGCATCAGGAATCAATATTCAGTGAAATACAAAATAACTTATATTCCAAAACAAAGTAGCAACATACTTAATCTTTTTAAAATATCAAAGATAGATTAAAAGCTTTTTCCACAACCTATGTGATCAGTAATATCCTGGGATTTAGAAATGACTGTGTGAAAATGTAATTAGGGTGCTTGGTACATTCAACTCCATAAATACTAAAACTAAAAAACATCCAGAGAAACATACCATATTCCCTATGAGAATATGGCACACAAATCTGTAAAAATTAAAAGGGAGGGGTGTATGTAGAAATCAGTAGATAACAGAAGGAAATAACAAAGCAGATGGAAATGTCTAATGCAATGAATATCACTGAGTAAAAGAACTCTAGCAGAAAACTACAAAAGATAATTATCCGATAATTAGAATCAGAAAAAAATATTATGGAATGGTCACTGGGACTCTGAAGATTGGTTGGTAGGCCTAATAAAGTAAAGGACAAGAGAAAGAGTCAAACAGACAACTTAGCAGATAAACTGGGAAACCTTAAACAATATCCTTCCTCATACGCCCCCAAATGGAGAAAACAGAACTCAAAAAGCCAAAATAGCATGTACCATATAGTGTTGTTTTTTTCAACCTAATTCTCTCATCCCACAACATCAAGACAAAAAGTATGACAGCTCTGCAATAATTAAAACTGCAACAAGAAAATTATAATAGCTAACATTTATAAAGAGCATTGAGGTTCAGTTTCTCATGTATATGTATGTATATGTATATGTATACGGAAGTGCATATGTATGTGTATGTGTATATGTACATGTATGTGTACGTGTATGTGTACATCTGTGTGAATGTGTATGTGTGTATATAATGTACACACATGCATATATACCTATGTGTTTATACACATATGCATACATACATATGTGTGTATGTATGAATACACACATATGTATACTTTTTATTTGACTCTCACTACAACTCTGTATAAGTCCAATTGAAACAGGAATGATGTTTTCCTGAGGCAGCTTTCCTGTGTTTCCTGATCCAGCTTTCTCCCGTCCTGATATCAATCTGATTGGACCTAGCTTCCCTAACCAATACAATATTTTTACATGAACTGCACACATTGGGCCTCAACATAATAAAGTGTTAAAAAATAATACAAATTTTTCTAAAAAAAATATTATGAGATAAAGGTGTATAAAACAATTTCTGATGGAATACTGAAATCCATGGAACATGGAAGAATAACAGGACATTCAAGAATAGTTTAAAAAACCTAAACTTTGAGAAGAGTTCAAAGGGAACAAATACCTATAACAGAAACACTTGAACCATGGTGGCAAATGGAAAGAAGGGATTTGGAATACAAATACATGTAGTAAAGGACAATCTAGAAAAATAGTAAAACAGAAGGAATATATGATTACTAAAGAAGTAAAAGACATTGATGTCAAAGAAAGGTTGCACACTGAAAACTTAAGAATCCTAAATATCCCAGAAGAACATGAAAAACAATTCTTTAAAATTTAAATACCATAATTTAGGAAATGATACATGAAAACTGTCTGGAACTTCTGAATAAAAAGAACAAAGCAGTAATAAAAAGAAACCACAGAACAGCTTAAAGAAAAAAAAAACATGCTCCAAAATAGTTAAATTTCATAGCTCAAATGACAAAAAAAAAGAATGTTGAAAATATCCAGAAGAAAACACTTCAAAGATGGCAGAATAAAAGCACGAACTTTCATGAGCTCCTGCTCCTACCACCTCCAATACTTGTAAAAATGATTCTAAACAAATTTTAGTGCTACAGAATCTACAAAGTGTCAATGAAAAACAAATCCTCCACTGAAGGCAGCGTGGCAGGTGGACAGGAAGGAAGCGCAGTGCAGTCCTGTGTGGGCCATGCTGGGCCAGACTGGTGACACAAACCTGCCAGAGCAGATTTCAGGAGAGTGTATCAGTGGCAGCTGTGGCAGTTTCCAGACTTCTCAATACATAAACACCAAAGAGAAAGTGAGGACCTGTTTTGGAACCGGATGAGAGAAGAGCACGGGCAGGCCCCAGCTCCTGGTGTGGTGGAGGTGGCAGCAGCAGAAGCTGCCACAGCAATAACTGCTTCCAAAGCTCCAGGCTGACAAATCTTAGGGGGACCAAGTGGCCAACCAGAGGTCAACTGCTGGAATCTTTTTGCTGGTGCTGAGGCAGGATTGTCTTGCTTTGCCCTACTTGACTCTGGATTGCAGTCTTGGGTGGCTATCCTGGGGTAAGGAGCACTAGCATGGCAGAAATTATTGAGGGTGTGGAAAGGTAGTTCTCCTCACAGTTCTGAGGCAGTTGCCTAGAAGAAGCTCAGACAACAGCTGTGCAAAATGCCAGAAATTTTGGATACAGCACTTTCCAGTCTGGAAACAGAATTGTACTGCGGCAAAGACTTCAAAAGCCAAGCAATTGGCTAGCAAGATGAGCAAGAGAGGAAGTGAAATCAAAGTGCAGAATTGGTTTTTTTTTTATGACAAAGACATAGAACCAGAAGAAGACAACAAAGTCAAAAATCTAGCAACAAAAGCCTCCCAGAAAAATATGAACTGGTTGCAGGCCATGGAGGAACTCAAGAAGAATTTTGAAAATCAAGTAAGAGAAGTAGAGGAAAAATTGGGAAGAGAAATGAGAATGATGCAAGAAAATCATGAAAAATGAGTCAAAAGCCTGCTAAAGGAGAACTAAAAATACTGAAGAAAAAACATCTTAAAAAATACTCTAATTCAAATGGCAAAAGAGGTCCAAAAAGCCAATGAGGAGAATGCCTTAAAAAGCAAAACTGGCCAGATGAAAAAGGAATTTCAAAAGCTCACTGAAAAAAAAATAACTCCTTCAAAATTAGATTGGAGCAAATGGAAGCTAATGACTTTACGAGAAATCAAGATACTATAAAACAGATCTAAACAAATGAAAAAAATAGAAGGCATCATGAAATAGATCACTGGAAAAACCACTGACCTGGAAAACAGAACTAGTAGAAAGAATTTAAAAATTATTGGAATACCTGAACACTACGATGAACTGAGAAGCAAGAAAAGCATGAAAAGGTAAACCAGATAGAAAAAATCATAAGGAACATTAAAGCTGAATTATTTACATTCCTATATGGAAAGACAATATTTGTAATTCATACATTTTCTCAGTATGACAGTTGAGGGGGCAACTAGGTAGTGCAGTGAATAGAGCACTGGCCCTGGAATCAGGAGGACCTGAGTTCAAATACAGCCTCGGACACTTAACACACACACACACACAAAACTAGCCCTGTGACCTTGGGCTAGTCACTTAACCCCAATTGCCCTCCAAAAAGCAAAAAAAAATTTTTTCAGTATGATAGTTGAAGAGAATATAAATGTATGTGTATATGTGTGTGTGTGTGTATATATTCATGCATACATAGATACATATGTATGTATAGGTGGGTGTATGTGTCTATATGTATATGTGTGTATGTGTGTACATGTATACATAGACAGAGGGCACAGGGTAAGTAGAATGTGAAAGGATGATATCTAAAAAATGAAATTAAGAGGTGAGAGAGGAATATTTTGGGAGAAGGAGAGGAGGAGATATAGAATAATATGGATTATCTTACATAAAGAAGGCAGGAGAAAGCTGTTACAACGGAGGTGAAGAGAAGGAAGGTGAAAGGTAATGAGTCAACCTTACTCTCAATGGATTTGGCTCAAGGAGGAAATAACATACACACTCGATTGGGTATCCTATCCCACAGGAAAGCAGAAGGGAGGAGATAAGAGGGGGAGGATAGAAGGGAGGGCAGATTGGGAGAGAGATAAGTTAGAAGCAAACACTTTTGAAAAGGGACAGGTTCAAAGGAGAAAATAGAATAAATGGGAGGTGGGATAGGATGGAGTGAAATATAGTCAGTCTTTCACAATATAAATATTATGGAAATGTTTTGCATAAGTACAAATTTATAACCTATACCGAATTGCTTGTCTTCCTAGTGGGGGTGGGAGAGGACGGGAAAAGGGAGAGAATCTTGAACTAAAAGTTTTTTTTAAATGTTTAAAAATAATTTTTACAGGCAATGAGGAAATAAGACATACAAGTAATGAGGTATAGAAATCCATCTTGCCCTACAAGAAAATAAGTGGAAATCAGTGGAGGAGAGAGGACAGATTGGGGGAAAGGGTATTCAGTATGATTGCTATCTTGGGATGGGGTAGAGGAAAGATAGGGAGAAAATTTGTAACTTAAAATCTTATAGAATTGAATGTTGAAAACTAAAAATAAATAAATTATAAATTAAAAAAAAGAAAACACTTCAAATATAAAAGAGAATCTAATACAAGAATATTGTTGGTTAAGAGTTTAAATGGAGACTTAAGCAAACTACATGCTCTGTTTCTTTTCCATATTTGGTTTTGTTTCCTCTTTCCCATTGTTCATTACATAGGTTATAACCCTTCTACAGAATAGAATGTCCAATGTGAAAGCATTTGCAGATCCTATACTTGATTGCAAGTCACCTTTGGGGTAGGGGGAAGTAGAGGAGAAAATTTGAAACTCAAGGGATTGTGGAAGTGAATCTTGTAAACTAAAAGTAAATAAATTAACAAACAAATAAACAAACAAATAAATAATTAAATGAATGAATGGATAAATAAATAAAGATAAATAAACAAATAAACAAACAAATAAATAAATTTCATTTCATTTCATTTAAAAAATACTGTTGTTCAGTTGTTTCAGTCATTTGCAACTCTTTTTGACCCCATTTGGGATTTTCTTGGCAAAGGTGCAGGAGTGGTTTGCCATTCCATTCTCTAGCTTATTTTACAAATGATGAAGTGAGGCAAACAGAATTAAGCCCAGGGTCACATAGTTAATAAAGGTCTTAGGCAAGATTTAGTTTTTTTGACTCCATGCCTGGCATTCTATCTACTGCCATAACTAGATGTCCCAAAACAAGACTACTCTGCATAAAATAGGAACAAAAGAAGATAATGGAATAATCTACTGCAAAAACAAAAGAGCTCAAGATGCAATCTGAAATCATAAATTCAACTAACTTGAACCAAAGCATCAAGAAAAACAGGCTCAATAATAAAGAAGCATTTGAAGCATCCCTGCAAGGAAAACAAACAAACAGGTATGAGCAAATTATTCTACCAGACTAGTTCACATGACTTTGAGCCTCTTGACATAGAGACTGTTTTTTAGGTATCTGTGTAGTCACATTCCTTGACAGTAGGAACACATTAAATGAATTGAAAATTCTACCTGAATGACTGAATGATAATTCAACTTATAAACACTCACAGACAACAGAATCAAATGAAAGGTGAATAACTAGCAAGGGAAGAATATGTAATCAAATAAATTATTGCAACTCAATATAGTAGTATTTTTAAGCAAAATGGAGAGACATATATTGGGTTAAACAAAATAGAGAGACCATTAAGACGTTTTTTTAACTGCATAAGTTGATCAGCATAAAATAAGAATTTAAGGAAATAAGAGGCATGATGATGGAGAATCAAACCTGATATAGCATGGGCACACAACCCTATAACAGGTTACTCAATGTTGTCTGTGATCACAAATGAGACTGGGAATGTGGGGGATAGAGAAGAATTTTTCCCCCACTCATACTAATTTATTTATTTTTAGTTTTCAACATACATTTACATAAGATTTTGAGTTCCAGTTTTTTCCCCATCTCTCCCCTACCCTCAACCACAAGATGTCAAGTATACTGATTAGCCCTTCCCCCAGTCTGCCCTCTCTTCTATCCACCCCCTATATCCTCCCCTTACCCCCTTACCCCTTACTTTCTTGTAGAGCAAAATAGATTTCAATACCCCGTGGCCTGTATATCTTATTTCCAGGTTGCATGTAAAAATGATTTTTTTAACATTTGTTTTAAAAACTTTTGAGTTCTATATTCTCTCCCTTCTTCCCTCCTCGCTTACCCCCATTGAAAAGACAAGCAATTCAATGTAGGTTATACACGTGTAGTTATGCAAAACATTTCTGTAGTAGTCATAATATGACAGACTAACTATATTTCCCTCCATCCTATGCTGTTCCCCATTTATTATATTTTCTCCTTTGACCCAGTCCCTTTTGAAAAAAAGTTTGTTTCTGACTACCCTCTCCTCCAATCTGCCCTCTCTTCCATCATGCCCCCACCCACTTACCTCTTACTTTCCTGTAGGGTCAGTTGAGTGTGTATGTTTTTCCCTCCTCAAGCCAAATCCAATGAGAATGTTAACTTATTCCATTTCACCTCCCTGCTTTTCTCCTGCATTATAAAAGCTTTCTCTTAACTCTTTTTGTAAGATAATTTGCCCTATTCTCTCTCTCCCTTTATCCTTCTCCCAAAATATTCCTCTCTCATGTCTTAATTTTATTTTTAGAGAACATGCCTTCATATTCAGCTCACCCTGTGCACTCTGTGTATGTATACATATACACATACACATATACATATACATATATATTAGGATAGTTGAAGGGAACACATATATATATATGTTTATATACATATACATATATATGTTTATATACATATGCATATATATATATAAACACACATATATTTCTATTTTGCCCTCTTCTTGTAAAATATCAGAGCAATTTTCCTTGAGAATTTCTTCAAGGATGATTTCTAGGTTCTTTTTTTGATCATGGCTTTCAGGTAGTCCAATAATTTTTAAATTGTCTCTCCTGGATCTATTATCCAGGTCAGTGGTTTTTTCAATGAAATATTTCACATTGCCTTCTATTTTTTCTTTTGTTTGGATCTGTTTAATAGTATCTTGATATCTTATAAAGTCATTTCCTTCCATTTCCTCCACTCTAATTCTGAAGGAATTATTCTCCTCAGTGAGCTATTAAGATTATTTTTCCAGGGGTGGCTAGGTGGCATAGTAAACAGAGCATCAGCCCTGGAGTCAGAAGGACCTGATTTCAAATCCAGGCTCACATACTTAACCCAAAAACTAGCTGCGTGACCTTGGGCAAGTCACTTAACCCCAACTGCCCTCCAAAAATAAAAAAAAAAATTTAAAAGATTCTTTATCTATCTGGCAAATTTGACTTTTTAAGGCATTGTTCTCCTCATTGGCTTTTTGGGTCTCTTTTGACATTTCAGTTCATCTATTTTTTTTCCTCTTGGCAGCCTGTAAAATTTTCTCCTGGGTCTGGGGATTCTGGAACCTGGCTATAACATTTCTAGGAGTTTTCTTGGGGGGGGGGATCTTTTTCAAGAGGTGATTGGTGAATTCTTTCAAGTTCTATTTTGCTTTCTGATTCTAAAACATCAGGGAAATTTTCCTTGAAAATTTCTTGAAGGATGCTTTTCCAAGTTCTTTTTTTGATCATGGCTTTCACATAGTCTAATAATTTTTAAATTGTCTCTCCTATTTTCCAGGTCAGTGGTTTTTTCAAGGAGATATTTCACATTGCTTTCTATTCTTTCATTTGTTTGTATCTATTTAATAGTATCTTGAGTTCTCATAAAGTCATTTGCTTCCATTTGCTCCACTCTAATTCTGAAGGAATTATTCTCTTCAGAATGCCTTTGAGATTCTTTTTCCATCTGGCAAATTAGACTTTTTAAGACATTCTTCTCCTCATTGGCTTTTTGGGCCTCTTTTGCCATTTGAGTTAATTTGTTCTTTAAGGTGTTATTTTCTTTAGTCAGGTTGTTGACTCTCTTTTCATAATTTTCTCACATCATTCTCATTTCTCTTCCCAATTTTTCCTCCACTTCTCTTATTTGGTTTTCAAAGTCCTTTTTAAATTGATCTATGGTTTGTAGGCAATCTGCATGTTTCTT
>CM053594.1:119061005-119203462 GCA_028646575.1 Pseudocheirus occidentalis | reverse complement strand
CATTCCTTCAGAATTAGAGTGGAGCAAGTAGAAGCTAATGACTTTATGAGAAACCAAGATACTATTAAACAGTTACAAAGAAATGAAAAAATAGAAAGCAGTGTGAAATATTTCCTTGAAAAAACCACTGACCTGGAAAATAGATCCAGGAGAGACAATTTGAAAATTATTGGTCTACCTGAAACCCATGACCAGAAAAAGAACTTGGAAAGCATCCTTCAAGAAATCCTCAAAGAAAATTGCCCTGATGTTTTAGAATCAGAGGGCAAAATAGAACTTGAAAGAATTCACCTATCACCTCTTCAAAAAGATCCCCAAAAGAAAACTCCTAGAAATGTTATTGCCAGGTTCCAGAATACCAAGTTAAAGGAGAATATATTACAGGTTTCCCAGAGAAAA
Organism: Pseudocheirus occidentalis; assembly: GCA_028646575.1. Lineage (NCBI taxonomy): Eukaryota > Metazoa > Chordata > Mammalia > Diprotodontia > Pseudocheiridae > Pseudocheirus > Pseudocheirus occidentalis. Next base: position 119,203,063 of record CM053594.1, on the reverse strand, counting down.
CCATTTGAACACTGTGGAAGCACTATCGGGATAACCCAGGATTTGGCAGCTTCTACAATGAGGAATCGCAGGGCCTGGAATATGATATCTCGAAGATTAAGGGAGCTGGGATTAAAACCAAGAATAAACTACCCAGCAAAACTGAGCATATTATTCCAGGGGAAGATATGGTCATTCAATGAGGTGGAGGACTTTCAAGCATTCTTGCTGAAAAAACCAGAACTGAACAGAAAATGTGACAATCAAACACAAGAAGCATGAGAAGGTAAACATGGGAAAGAAATCATGAAGAACTTGTCAAATTTGAATTATTTACATGCCAATATGGAAAAGTGATAATAGTAATTTATGAAATTTTTCTTAGCATGAGGATAGGTGAAGCAAATACAAATGTATGTATATGTGTACTTACACATAGTCCACATGCCTGAGCTGTATGCTGGGTCCTCTTTTCCTTTCCCCTTCCCCGTCTTCCCTATTGCTTGCAATAAAGCTTTGTATTGAGCTGAAAAAAAAAATGACTAATGCAGCAAAGTTTTACATGACTGCACATGTATAACCCATATCTGATTGCTTACCATCTCAGGGATAGGGAGGGGAGGAAGGAACAGAATTTGGAACTCAAAACTTAAAAAAATGTTTTTAATATGTAATAGGGGGAATGAAAATTAAAGTTGAATCAGTTCATATTAATAGGCTCAGTACATCCAAGAGTAACAAGACAAACAAAATAAAACAAAAAACAAACTAGGCTACAAATTAATGTCAACTTATTTTTAAATGACCTCTGAAAAATAGAGAACATAAAAGATTCTATCGTACTGAAAGCAAGACACTGTTATTCTCATTTCAAAATGGAGAATATAGAGTCTTCACATTGAGTCCAGTGAGTTCAATACAAATTTCTCATAAAGATTCCAGAATTCACTGTTAAAAGGATAATTTGTAAGCAAGTGGAAAGGGAAACTGTCATTTTTTCTTTTCTTTAAAGGTTAGTCAAGAATAGGTCTTGCTAGATTAACCTTAATTTTATTAATGTACTTATTAGCCTAAAATCAAGGGAAGATCACAGAGACCATATAACTCAATTTTGTCAAGGCATTTAAAAATGTCTCACATCATCAACATAAAGATATGATTGAGGAGAGACTTCAGGATCATGAATCACTGGCAGCTGTAATAGTTTCCAGACTTCTAAACACAGAGGCCAACAAAAAAGTAAAAGGTCTGTGGGGAATTCAAACCGGGTGAGAGAAGAACCAGTCCCGCACTGGCCCTTGGGGCAGTGGAGGTGATAGAGGATACAGCTGCTCCCATGGTGGTTGCTTCCAGAGTTCCTGGCCCAAAAGTAATGGGGGGACCAAGAGGCCTACCAGAGGGCATTTGCAGGGATCTCTCGGCTGACGCTAAGGCAGGATTCTCTTGCTTTGCCCTACCTGGATCTGGGCTGCAGTCTTGGGGTAAGGAGTGCTAGCATGGCAGAGCTTGTTGGAGCTGTGGAAAGACAGTCTTCCTCACAGTTCAGAGGCAAGTGCCTGTAAGAAGGCACAACAGTTTTCTAACAACAGCTGCGCAAAACCCCAGAAATTTGCCACAGAGCATGCACTCTGGAAACATAGTTCTATTGTGGCAAAGAGTTCAAAAGTCAATAAACTGACTGGCAAGATGAACAGAAGAAGCAAAATCAAACTAGAAAATCATTTTTGGGGGGCAAAGACAATCAAAACATAGAACCAGAAGAAGACAACAAAGTCAAAACTCTGGCAACAAAAGACTCCAAGAAAAATATGAATTGGTCACAGGCCATGGAGGAGTTCAAGAAGGATTTTGAAAATTAAGAGAAATAGCGGAAAAATTGGGGTATGCATGATCTTTCAAGAAATTATCAAGGAAAATTGCCCTGATATTCTAGAATCAGAGGACAAAATAGAAATTGAAAAAAACCACTGATAGCCTCTTGAAAAAGATCAGCAAAAGAAAACTCCTAGGAATATTATAGCCAAATTCCAGAGTTCCCAGGTCAAGGAGAAAATATTACAGGCAGTCAGGAAGAAACAATTTGAGTATAGTGGAAACACAATCAGGATAACACAAAATCTAGCATTAAGGGATCAAAGGGCTGGGAATATGATATTCCAGAGGTCAAAGGAGCTAGGATTAAAACCAAGAATCATGTACGGCAAAACTAAGTATAATACTTCAGGGGAAAATATTGGTATTTAATGAAATAGAAGACTTTTAAGCATTCTTGATGAAAAGACCAGAGCTGCACAGAAAATCTGACTTTCAAATACAACAAGCAAGAGAAGCATGAAAAGGTAAACAGGACAGAGAAATCATAAGAAACTTATTAAAGTTGAACTATTTACATTCCTACATGGAGAGATATTTGTAACTCATGAGACTTTTCTCAGTATAAAGATAGTTGAAGGGAATATATATGCATCTATACATGTATCCACATATATGTATAGTTATGTATGTATATACATATATATATATATATGCATGTATAGGTAGATGTGTCTGTATGTGTATGTATTATGTGTGTACATATTTACATAGAGAAAGGGGACAGGGTGAGTAGAATGTGAAGTGATGATATCAAAAAATAAAATGAAGAGGTGAGAGAGGAATATATTGGGAGGAGAGGGGGAGAGATAGAATGGCGTAGAGTATCTCACATAAAGAAGGCAGGAGAAGGCTGTTACAATGGAAGAGCAGGAAAGTGAAACCTTACTCTCATTGGATTTGGTTTAAGGAGGGAATAACATACACACTCAACTGGGTATCTTATCCTACAGGAAAGTAGGGGGAAAGGGGAAAAGGGAAAATGATAGAAGGGAGGGCAGATTGGGGGAGAGGGTAGTTAGAAGCAAACACTTTTGGAAAGGGACAGAGCCAAAGAAGAAAACAGAATAAATGGGGGACAGGATAAGATGGAGGTAAATATAATTAGTCTTTCACATTATAAGTACTATGGAAATGTTTTGCATAACTATATGTATAGTTATGCCTACATATATGTGTGTGTGTGTGTATGTGTGTGTGTGTGTGTGTGTGTGTATAGTCTATATTGAATTGCTTTTCTTCCCAGTGGGGGTGGATAAGAAGAGGAGAAAGGAGAGAATCTGGGGGGAAAAAAGATATGAATAAAGAGATAGTATCAACAGGTGAGTTTGAAATGTGGATAGAAAAACGTATTAATGGTTAGATATTACCATGGAGGAAAATTTTCCAGACAAGTAACAGAGTATTCTGCCTGATATGACTAATGAACACATTGAAAGTATACCTATTATATTTGAAAATGACTAAAAGTTAAGTTGAACTACTAGTAACTAATTACAGCTGATATGTATGGTACTTTGAGAGTTACAAAATGTCTTACATACATTATTTCATTTAATTATCATAGAAACTCTTAGAAGTAAGCATTACAGGTATTATCATCTCCATTTTGAAGATGAGGAAACTAACGTTCAAACAGGTTAATAAGGAAAATGATGTCAGGAACAACATTGTCATACTCAGCTTTTTCCTGATTCTAAACCCAGTGCCCTTTCTATTACCTCCATGCTTACTGTACAAGATTCAGTATCAAAAAAGATCTTAATAAATGGACAGATGAAATTTATCCTTCATATATTCTTAATCCAAGGTCTGATCATGGTAGGGAAGTACCCCCATACTATATATGGAACATAAGTTCTGGCTGGTTCTACCTTACTGGAAAATCTGGCAACAGTCTATTGTCCAAGGAGCGAATGAGAAGGGTATACAAAGGCTCATTACTAGTAGGCTGGATCCTAGGTGATAAATCCTTACAGCAGTGACAACCTAGAAACAAAGAAATAAAAACAGCCTCCAATCAGTGTCTGTGGTAATGGTGGAAAAATATAGAGGGCACTAGGAATTATAGTTTTTAGACTTTATGTAAACATTAATTTTTGATACTCAAAACATAAGATTTTTACCCAAGGATTAATAGATATAATTTTGAATTTTAATATGCAGTCATTTTTATCCACAGATATAGAATCAGTCAAAAATACCTTTAGACATACCATATAGGCCATGCATCAACAGCTTCTTCTGGATTTAATCTTTACTGAGTCTATAGAGACAGTATAAAACAAAGGTGGAGAATCTGTGCTTTCAAATCCACATGTGGCCCTCTAGGTCCTCAAGTTCAGCTCTTTGACTGTATATAAACTTCAGAGAACAAATCCCCCTAATTAAAAGATTTTTTTCTGTAAGGCTTTGACTTAGTTAAAAGGCCACACCCAAAGATCTAGAAGGCCACATGTGACTTTGAGGCTTCATGCCTGGTCTATAACTAGAAGAAGACAACAAAGTCAAAACTCCGGCATTAAAAGACTACAAGAAAAATATGAACTGGCCCCACTCTATGGAGGAGTTCAAAAAGGATTTTGAAAGTCAAGTAAGGGAAATAGAGGAAAAATTGGGAAGAGAAATGAGAATGATGCAAGAACATCATGAAAAATGAGTTAGCAGTCTATTAAAGGAGACCCCAAAAAATACAGAAAAAAATAACACCTTAAAATATAATCTAACTCAAATGGCAAAAGAGGTCCAAGAAGCCAATGAGGAGAAGAATTCCTTAAAAAGAATTGAGTCTTTAAAAGCCCTGGTCTAACCCAAGAGGTTCAAAGATGTAGGTCGAGATGCATAGCATATGTCTGTAAATCCTGGAACACCACAGTTGCTTAAAAATCATGGTTATAAAATGACATAAAGATCATTGATAGACAGTAGATATAAGTAAGCTACTTAATTCAAATTAAATCAGAAACAGAAACCACTAATCCTTTCATAAGGATCCCTGCCACTCACTGATGTAGAAAATCACACATTAATATTATCTATGTTTTATTTTATTTTTATGAATACTTCCAAATTACATTTTCATCTGGTTTGGGCCTCACCCAGAAATGTTGTGGGCCATATGCAGCCTACGGGTCATGTGTCTGACACCTCTGGTTTACAGCATATTTCCAATGATGACATATGTGAGAAGTGGTGTAAAGGATATCAAGAAATGTGTGAACAAAAAAGGAGGGATGCTAACAAAGTGTTTTGCAAACTCTATGGCATTAAAAATGCTAATCATTGCTATTCTTAACATTAATAATAATATTTATTATTATTGTTAGTAATTTAAAAGTCCCTGCTCTCAAAGAGCTCATACTTTAATGGTGGGAAAGGAAACAAGCACTTATTAAATGTCTACAATGTGCCCAGCACTGTGATGATTGCTTTATATTATTATATTTGATCCTGAGAAATGGGTGCTGTAATTATGCTCAATTTATAGTAGAAGAAAATAAGGCAGACAGACCTTAAGTGACTTGCCCAGGGACATACAGCTAATAAGTGTCTGAAGCCAAATTTGAACTCAGATCTTCCTGACTCTAGGTCCAGCGTTTGATCTACTTACTGTACCGCCTAGCTACCTCTAAGGGTTTCTCTTACTGCCAAGCATCCCATCATTCACAAAGCCCAACTACCACAATATCATTCCATTTATCCCCTTCTTTCCATTCCCACTGCAACCAAGTTTCAGTTCTTATCTCTTCCAAAATACATTGTCTTCCACATTCTTTCTGAGTCACTTCTTCATCCTCTCTGGTTCATACCTCATTTTATTGAGAAATATCCCTAACCTAACACACCACTCTTAATAACATCTCTATTCTACTCAGAGACCTTTGCCTCTTTTCACCACTGAATAAAGTATAAACTCCTGACCCTGCCATTCCAAATACTTCTATAATACTACTACATGTCATCCCTTGAGACAGACTTGGTTTCAAACAAACTATTCCTCATCCTCATTTTAACTCCCCAAATTGTATGCTTATATTACCCTTCTTATATAAAACACACTTCACTCCTTTACCTACCCCATATCTGCATTTGTTTCTTCTTTCAAGAATTCATTCTTTCAAGGTCCAACTTACTTGCAATCTAGAGAAGCAGGAAGCCTTCTCTGGCCCTCTTAACCCCTATCACGGAGACAAAGTGATCTCACACTCCTCAAATTTCTCATAACACTTTGCCTCTGCATTTCTACTTATCACACTTTTCATTTCATTGCAGTAATTTTTAATATACTGCTGCAAGTGACATCTTCACCTACTAAAAAACCAGGCCTGTATCTTACCTATTCGTAAATGCCAATGTTTAGCACAGTGCCTTATACATAGTAGGTACTTAAAAAAATTTTTAGTTGAATCAAACTTTCCTTTTTGCCAAAATTATATTTTTTGTTTTTTAAATATTATTTTTTACTTCAAAATTGTACTACATGCTCGATGAGATATTTAAATATCAGTGAATTTCATTTAAATAATTTTTTCTTTAGTTATTCAATAAGTTAAATTCAATGAACTCATATTAATGAACTAATATATATATATATATATATATGTATATATATATATATATATATACATATGCAGGTGTGTGTGCCTGTCTATCTTTGTATATATTTGTGCATGTGTACGTACATACATACACACATATATATATGTATGTACATATGTGTATGTGTATGTGTGTGTGTGTGTGTGTGTGTGTGTGTGTGTATAAAATGATATGGTAAACACTGGGATAAAGATGAGGACATATGGAGTACCTCCCCTAAAGAAGTTTATAATCTACTGGAAATAAAACAATATGTACGCAAATGAACACAATACAAAACAGAATTCAAAAATGGCAAAGGAATGTTCCCTAAAGAATTTTGGGAACATTTGAAGAGACAGTGATCACTTTCAGATACAGAGCTTGGGGGATGGGAAAATCAGAAAAAGCTGCAATAACAAAGTACTACCAGAGAGGGCTATCAAAGGAAAATAAAAATTTAAAAAGAAAGAGATGAGAAATGCTTATAGATGTGTATACATATATATATACACACACATATATATGTATATATACATTTATATACATCTATAAGAATTTCTCAATTTACAAACCACACATTTATAGATATATAATTGTAATATAGATCTATATTTTATATGACATATCTATATTATATATCTATTATATTATAGATTTATAATCTATACAGATATATAATTACAATATATCTCAAGTATATAGAAATACATAGCATTTTAACACTTCACACAACTTCAAAAGAAATACTGGCAAATAACGACAAATCTACCTATTTGTGTATTGCCAGCACTGTGCGTTACATAAAGCAGATGCTTAATAAATATTTAAGTCAAATAAAATTTGCATGTATCTACTCCCTTTCAAGGTGCTAAGCCCTAGATATTAAAATAATAGCAGTCCTGAATTAGAGAATTTTAACAAGTATCTGAAGGCTACATTACTGTAGCTAGCCTTTTGTTTAACAAGGCAGTCCAGAATACTTTTAAAAAATAAACAACGAATAACGTTCAGTATATGGAAAAATACAATAAATAAACTTCATTACAAAAAGGATGCCCCAGGCAATAAGAAATATGACTATGGTAGAGGTAAAAAAATAGAAAATGCTTTATTTAACACTACAGCAGAACTCAGTGTTATCTACTTGATCCCCTTAAAATTCTTTGTTTATGTATAGAAAACTACAAGTGGAATGATTTTGCATGTGTATGATATATTTCAATATAGGATAGGAAATAGAGAACAGAAACAAGAAGAGGAACCAAATCATAACAGCATACAAACAGAAAAGTCACATATATACTCAGAGAAATCACAGTTTACATTGGATCAGTATCTAAAAATCAAACATCACTTTTTCACAGACTGAAGACTTTTTCCTCCTAAATATGGAAATAAAAACAAGCCAGGGTTTTAATATAATATTTTTCCAACCTGGAACAGCTGCAAAAAATAAATCTTGCTAGAGATAAGCTCTGTTATAAATATCAACACTCCTTTAAATAAGGGAGTCCACTTTTCAGACCATCTGCCTCTCTCTAAGGCGGGGGTTGGGGGGGGAAAGAAATGCTAAAAACCAGGACATGCTTTCTCAAACAAGGCATTAAAAAAAATAACATTGTTTTCTATCTCTTTCATAACACTGGCTATATGGTCTCTGATGAACAGGATTTATACTTATTCTCATTATTCATGAAACACAGTGTTGATGTCAAGTGAGTTTAAGCTATATTATTTGAAGCTCTTTGGAGCATTTTCTAAATTGTGACGAAACCTAATTAATATCAGTACATATAGCCACTCTCACAGTTTCAGTCAAAAAATCTTCTGTATGCTTCATTTCTTTTGCATTTTAGACCAGATCTCATTTTGAAATGTTAATTTACTCTTAACTGTTCTTATTCTTAATTTTTCATTCTTTGCTAATAATCTTATAATTGAACATTTTAATTTATTAATTGTGCTACATCTTTACAGCCATTTCTATATTTAATCTCACAAACCATCTCCATCACTTAATTCTATAAAGCATTTTATACATAAAAATTTATGGCACATTTTGCCAAATAAAGCTGTGTTGCATAGCTTAGTGGGTATAACCGCACAGAAATGTGATGAAATATCCTCTAATACCAATGTTTAGTAGAAAATCAGAAAAATGCAAACAAAAGAAATGAGTATCCTCCATTTTAAGAATGCCAGTAATGAATGTTTAGTCAATTCTCTGAATTACAGTGGTAGGTTTCTGAGCACCTTCTGAAATAAAAGCACCTGGGGGAACTCTGACATACCTTCACTTCTCTTCTTTATTCTTTATATATTTAAATATTCATATGTGCTTGCTTGCTTTCTCTCTGTCTTTCTGTCTCTGTCTCTCTCTGTCTCTGTCTCTCTCTCTCTCTCACACACACACACACACACACACACACACACACCCCAAATATACAAACATACAAACATACATCTTCATTATACTTCAAAAAACCAAAACATGGAGTTCAAATCTATTAAGGCTGTACTTTGTAATTTATTCATAAGAAAAAAATACATTATTAAGATGCTGCCCTTCATATTTATTCATGTTCTACAAAAGATCTCCTATGTCTACAATTACATGCTAGGCGGAGTGGGGGGATACAGCCAAGATGGAGGCACAGAAACAGGAAAACGCCACAGCTCAAACATAGCCACCTCAAATACCCATAAAATATGACTTTAAACAAATTTTAGGGCTCCAAAACTCACACAAAAATACAGAAAAACATATCTCTTGCTGAAGTCAGCTTGGCATTAAGGGCTTATCACAGCACCCTGGGAACTGAAACCAGCCCAGCATGAAACCATGGCTTGGCCCCAGTGGGGCCAGGACAAGCTGCAGCTGGAGTCTTCAGGAGAGTGGATCAGTGGCAGGCATGGCAGTTCCCAGAATTATCAAGCCATAAGAAACAAGGAAAAACTGAAAGGTCAGTGGACCTCAGCTAAATTGGGGGTAGAAAAGCAGTCCAGCCAAACTGTCCCCAGGGCAAAGAAGTAGCCGAAGTGGTGGCCCAGCAGCTGCCTCCATGTGACTGCTTCAGAGCTTCTGGCCTACAGACTGCAGGGGGCTCAAGCCCTCATTCAGATCCAGTACATGGTCTAGGATGGTGGTCTTGAGGTGCATTTCCAGTGAGCCAAAGCTAGTGGGGGCGGCAAAAAACCAGCCATATCTCAATAGCTCCAGCAGCTGTGAAAACCCTAGCTGGAAGAAGAGTTCCACACAGCAAAAAGTCACGTAATTCACTGGCAACATGAGCTGGCAAAGGAAGACTATCAACCAAACTTTAGATTCCTTCTTTGGGGACAAAAATGATCAAAGCACAGAACGGGAGGAAGACAACACAGAACTCCCGCACCAAAAGCTTCCAAGAAAAATGAAGACTGCCTACAAGCCATAGGTCAGCTTAAGAAGAATTTTGAAAATCAAATAAGAAAAGTGGAGGAAAAATTGAGAAGAAAAAAGAGAATGATGCAAGAAAATCATGGAAAGAGAGTCAACAACCTGACTGAAGAAAATAACACCTTAAAAAAAAAAGATTAACTCAAATGGCAAAAGAGGCCCAAAAAGCCAATGAGGAGAGGAATGCCTTAAAAAGTCAAATTTTCCAGATGGAAAAAGAATCTCAAAGGCATTCTGAAGAGAATAATTCCATCAGAATTAGAGTGGAGCAAATGGAAGCAAATGACTTTAGGAGAAATCAAGATACTATTAAATAGATACAAACAAATGAAAAAATAGAAGGCAATGTGAAATATCTCCTTGAAAAAAAACCACTGACCTGGAAAATGGATCCAGCAGAGAAAATTTAAAAATGATTAGACTACCTGAAAGCCATGATCAAAAAAACACCTTAGAAGGCATCTTTCAAGAAATTCTCAAGGAAAACTGCCCTGATATTTTAGAACCAGAGGGAAAAACAGAACTTGAAAGAATTCACCAATTGCTTCTTGAAAAAGATCCCCAAAAGAAAACTCCTAGGAATGTTATATCCAGGTTCCAGAGTCCCCAGATAAAGGAGAAAATATTACAAGCTGCCAAGAGGAAACTATTTGAATACTGTGGAAACACAATTAGGATAACCCAGGATCTGGCAGCCTCTACACTGAGGGATCAAAGGGCCTGGAATATGATATTCTGGAGGTCAAGGGAGCTAGGATTAAAACCAAGAATCACCTACCCAGCAATATTGAGTATAATGTTCCAGGGGAAAATATGGCCATTCAGTGAGGTGGAGGACTTTTAATCATTCTTGTTTAAAACACCAAAACTGAAAAGAAAATGTGACACTCAAATACAAGAAGCATGAGAAGGTAAACAATGAAAAGAAATCATAAAGAACTTATCAAAGTTGAACTATTTACATGTCAATATGGAAAAACAGTAATTGTAACTTATGAAACTTTTCTCAGTATGAGGATAGGTGAAGAGAACACAAATGTATGTGTATATATATATATATATATATATGTATACATACACATGTCTATATAGGAGGGTTTATATATGCGTATGAACACATATCTGAGTATGTGTGTATATGAGCTCATAGAGGGCACAGGATCAATTGAATAGGAAGGGATGATACTTTAAAAGGTGAAATTCTGAGGTGGGGGAGGATTAGAAGGAGAGGAGACAGGGAGAGACAGATCAGGCTTAACCATCTCATATAGAAGAGGTAAGGGATAACTGTTAGAATGTAGGGCAAGAATAGGAAGGCAAAAGGAAAAGGGTCAACTTTAGTCTCATTGAATTTGGCTTAGGAAAGGAATGACATAAACTCTAAACTGGGTATCATGCCACACAGGAGAGTAGAGGGCATGGGGATGAGAGGGGTATGACAGAGGGGAGGGCAGGGTGGGGGAGGGTTGCTGGAAGTACACACTTCTGTAAAGGGACAGGGACAGGGTAGAGAATAGAACAAGGGGGGGGCAGATAGGAAGGAGGGACATATAATCAGTCTCTCACAATATGCCCACTGTGGAGATGTTTTACATAATTACACATGTACAGCCTGTATTGAACTGCTTTTCCTTCCAGTGGGGGTGGGTGACGAGGGAGAAACCAAAAGAATCTAGAATTTAAAGTTCTATAATCAGATGTTAAAAATATATATATGTGTGTGTGTGTGTGTGTATATATATATATATATATATATATATAATTATTATTAAATACATGCAACTGAGAATTAAGACATACAGGCACTGGGGTAAGGAGACCCATCGTGCCCTACCAGAAAGTTAGAGAGGTGATGGGAGAGGACATAGGAGAGAGCAGACTGGGGAAGGCGCTATACAGTAGGATCACTGTTTTAATTTGTAACTCAAAATCTCATGGAAATGAGTGATGTAAACAAGAAAATTAATTAATTTTTAAAAAAAGAAAAAGGGAAATATTCTTATTAAGACATGTTTTACAAGATCTTTGTTATAAGATGATAGGGAACAGATTAGTAGATGGGAAGACTAGGAGAGATAGACCCTGATATTTGGAAAGTGGTGTTTAGAAGTTTAACAAGATAGGAGATAAAGAGAGAGCAGGTAGATAAACCTGTCCCTTAGTGCAATAGATATTATCTGTAGTTAATTGTATGTGGCCTAATCAGAGTGACTTAATGGAACTGTAGTTATGGTTTTACCTTTAAAGACTAAGATTGTATGGAAAGAAGGAGGGGTTAGGTGGCCCCTAGAAATCTTATCAGCCCCAGAAAGGGGGCAATATGAAATTTTAAATTTGTCAAAGGAAAGTTAGTAATTATACAAAGACTTTGTAAGTTTTCTAGTGATTTTATTGTGTATAGATTTTGTAATATTCAAACTTACTGTGAATTTTAATTTTAGGTGGATTGCCTAAAGAATCCTTATCAGATTAAATAAGGGAATTTCACCACTCCCCACCAGCTGAAGAAGCCCCATTGATGAGTCGGGTCTCGAAACTGGCCCTTTAAAGTTGGTATAACTGATTTCTAATAATTGGGTTTTGGTACTGATTTGGAATATAAAACAGGAATTAATTATGTATATGAGTCCTGGTAAACCTTAGTGGTGTATTGTATACTGCTTTCATAAAGGTTCAGTGACACCAGGATAAATTCAAACTATTTTTTTTTTAGAGAAAGGAAATGTTTAAGAAAGGATGTTTTGCAGAAGACATTTTGCTGTTTTAATCTGAATTTGTGGTTATTGCATGGTATAAGCAAAAGTTAACATTTGTAATTTAATGTATAAGTAAAAGGTTTAGATTCCTGAAGTATCTCCCTCTTCCAGACTGAGTATAACTAAGGAAGAATAAACAAACTTGAGAGAACATTCTTTCTGAATAATATGGGAATAATTAGACTAATGGAAAAGAAGTTTGTGAAGCAAAGGTGCAAACACAATCTTGAATCATTATCCCATGAACTAAGGCTGGGATACATCTGAGCTACTATGATAAAGTGTGTGTTTAGGATCTGGGCTATACCACCTCAGATTACATTTCTTTTTATATATTAAAGAACTTGGTAAATGGTATTTGGTACCATTGTGGAAACAATACCTGTTTATACTGTCTGTTCTGTGGTGCAGACATGTTTCATTATAAGCAACTTATTGATATACACTGTTTTGGAATTAATTACTTATGGATCCTCCCAAGTCTTTCATGATAACTGGAGTAGAAGTCAGTCTCTCCTATAAGTAAATTCGTTTGTGTAACTATTGAACTCAAGGTTAGAAAACTTCCATCTGCAAAGTGCTGTTAGAGTTGAAAGTTTCTACCTGCACAGTGTTGTTACTTATATTTATATGTATAGAGTTGGATCCTCAATAGCATCTGATCCTCCTAAAGAACTAGACTCAGAGTGGAAACTTCTGAGGGAATAACAAGATCAGATAATTCTGTATGTCAAGTATCAGTTTGTGGGGTTTAGCCATTAACCTCTTTGCTTTGTCTAAGCAGAAGAGTTATGTTAGTAAGAGAATAATAACTTATGAGCTATCTTGGTTTATGGTTAAAAATTTAAAGGAATCCTGAATAATTTGAATAATGGGTTTGAGAGATTTGGAAGGATAAATAAAGGTTTGATTAGGAATGTGGAAGGCAGATAAGAAGGTTTGGGGACAAATGTGGGTTTATCCAAGTCTTCCTGTCTCTGGATGGTGATACCAGTTTTTAAGGGTTTAAGTTAGTTGAGAAAGAGTTTGAGAAAGCATCTAGGAAGACAGAAAGATTTGTAACTTAATTTCATAATTAATATCTCAATCGAATTTGAGAGAGGAAATAAGGATACAAATGCAACTTTGAATTATCCCATGGACTGAGGCTGGGATTATAAAGTTGCTATAGAGAAGGTATATCTGTGTGTATGACTAAAATGGGGTTTCAGTGTATATCATAGTGATGAAAGGGCAATTGGGTATTAATACAATTAGTTGTCGGGATTAAAACAAACATTTTTAGTTGAGAGAAGAGATATACTAGTATAAGATCAGATTAAGCATAATTCTAAGAAGGTAAAGAAGTTTGGAAGTAGATGCACATCAGTAGAGCAATAATTTATAATCCTGATGGGATATTTGATTCTTATGAAGAAGAATAAATACAGAAATGAATATAGGTTATTTGAGGTTCACTTCAAAGATGTTCCTTAACCAAAGTGAGATTATAATCATATTTTAAGCTGATTTTTGGCACTTGTTATTTAAGACTTGATGGGACTGTTAACTGACTGTTTCTTTGAGTTCAACTCCAGATAGAAGTGTTGAGAGGCTGCCCAAGGGGTGGCTAGGTGGTGCAGAGGTGGCTAGGTGGTGCAGTGAATAGAGAACCAGCCCTGGAGTCAAGAGGACCTGGGTTCAAATCCGGTCTTTGACACACTTACTAGCCATGTGACCTTGGGCAAGTCACTTAACCCTGATTGCCCTCCAAAAAAATAAAAAAGCAAAAAAAGAGAAAGTATTCCTTAAAAAAAATGGGGGCGGCTAGGTGGCGCAGTGAATAGAGCACCAGCCCTGGAGTCAGGAGGACCTGAGTTCAAATCCGGCCTCAGACACTTAACACAAAAACTAGCCATGTGACCTTGGGCAAGTCACTTAACCGAACAGGTATGAAGGTCAGAGGAACAACTGTTCAGCATGAGCGGAGGTAGGATTATTCTGACTGGAGTCTACCTGCAAATACCTGGCAGACTTTAAGCTTGGCTCAATGGAGACTGCAGCATGGTATACATGCTGCCCGAAATTTGCATTCTGAAGTTGGGGAAATATGGTTCCCTCATTATAATTTAGTCCCTATTCTTGGCGGCAAGTTTCAATATTTAAAAGTTTTGAAATAAAACAACAACAAATCTACTTGATTCTGGAACATCTTAAGTTACTATAAGATAAATCTATTAGGCTTAGGGTTTAGTATAGGTATTCCTGTATGAGTCAGGGTCCTTTAGTTATTTGTAATAATAGGACAAGTAGGTCAAGGGTTTATATGAATATTATTCCATTATTCAGTTAGTATCACATTTGTCTCAACTTTGTTATAATTAGTCAATGTTAAAGAGGATCATTTCTGGACTACTTGGAAACATTTTTAATTGTTTTAATTGTGAGCTTAATGTAAATCCCTTAGGGAAATCCCATCCTGGAGGACTTAATAATGGATTAATGAAAAATATAAGAAACTGGTTCTGAAGTGTGACCATGACAAACTGACTAAGACTCCAATTTTAATTCTGTAAGAATGATAAGAGTTCTGGAGTTGTCATTTACATTGGTTCCAAGGTTCCTTTTGTAAGCAAATAAATGAAAGAAGGCAAAAGGAAGAGAAGCTGGGATGTGCAGGGCTGAAGATGGATGACCCTACGTGACCAGAGGACTTCCTCACATCCAGACGGCTGTGTGAAAACAGACTTTTGGTCTTTTGAACAGACAATTACTGTCATTTTCTTTTGAATCTCTGTATCTGTGCTCGTAAAGGGGACTACCCCTTTGTATGCTGTCAATGCAATGAGGGCTGCAAGGATAATTAGAATTAAGAAAAGTGGGTAAACTTCAAAATGTATAAAAAGAAAAGGGGGTGTTTGTGAGGGATAATTTATAGTGAAGTTTCTTCATTCTGAAAAATAAAATCTAGAATGGCTTCAGTATTCATTAGGCCTAGGTTTAGGTCACCTTACCTTCCAGCAATCTGGGACTTAGAGCAATGGAGACCCTCCCCTGGTGCCACCTCAGCACAAGATATGCCAAATAAGGTTAAGACTGCTTTCACTGGACACCCACATATTTCTGGGTCCGTGCTTAGTTGTGGGCCAGCCTTCCTACCAATAAGAGTGAAGGCCAGTTGGAGGGGGGAGGGCGGGTGTTGGGTTTCTACATTAGAAGATTATATAACAATGGGCTGGCTTCTACCTGCTGCTCTCTCCCTGCAGACACCATTTTGGGGGACAGGGGCAGAGTCCTTTCTCATGAGAAAGAATAAAGACCTTTTCTGACTTCAGATTCAGACTCTGAACTCTTTCATCTCACACAGGCTGAATTTGAACTCCAGCAGTTCTGACTTCAGGCCCATATTCTAACCACTGAGCCACTAGCTACCTCAAAACAATTACTAACCCTTTCACCATTTTCCCCCTTTCCCCTCCCCAAAGTCATCTCTTTCACATTCTCCCACGTGCTTCAGTAAGGAGTGAGTTGGAGAACCAAATTTATTGCCATTCATTCCATCAGTACTGAGAAAAACATTTGAAGATCTATCAGTTGATCTAGCAGTCTCACTAAATGCCAATGGAAAGATTCTTTTCCTTCTCTCTTTTCCTCCTCTCCCTTTCCCTTCTCTCCCTTCCCTTTCCTTTTTTGCCATCTTCCTCTGTCTACATAGGGTATCCTATTCTTACCTGCAGGTATTCTGCCCAAAGGAATGTAACTTTTGATCTCTGAAGTCTCTCAAGATATCTTGGGGTTTACAAGTTAGATTTCTTTCTTAAGGACTAAGCCTAAAAACCCAAATCACTCAGGTTTTCATTGATTGACCAACAATGGCTAAGAGTGAATGTGCAAATTGCAATTGTTTCTATTTTGGCCAGAAACCCTGAGGAAGATGAGGAAAATTCCCCTCCCTAATTTTTCTGTTTGTTTGTGACTTGGTCATTCTCTGCTTCATTTCTTACCTCGCCTTAATCACAGTATAAGCAGTGCTTCAGTCAAACTAAGAACTAGGAAAAAACCTAAGCTCAAAAAAGCCAAGGTCTCCCACAGCACCAGAGTCATCTCCTGATGTTCTGACCGCCTTGCCACTGGACACAGATGGCTCTAGGAGAAAGTGAGGCTGGTGACTTTGCCCAGCCTCCCTCACTTGCAAGTTATGTCATCACCTTCCCTGATGTCTTGGTCCTTTTAGAGACAGAAGAACAAACAACAACAAAAACATTGGACAAAAGGAAAAGATAGATTCCTCTTATACCCCAAGGAGGACACCCAAATATACTAAAATATCATGCTATATAAACATGAGAAAAGTCATGCAGAAAAGAAATAAAAAATAAAAACCACTCCACAGAATGAGCACAATATATACAAGTATTACAGTGATGTTAATAACAACACTAAACAGAAACTCAATTTAGATTCATTGCAATGACTAACATAGGCCCCAGAAAATAAATGAGTAAGAACACCTCCCTCTTCTCCCCAGAGAGGTGGGCAATCATTGTGAGTGGGGGCAGGGGGAGTTATACTGGGGAAAAGCAGGTATGGCTATTATCTAAACTGTGTGACTACATTGCTTTGTCAGCTAGTTTTACTGAACTCTTTTATTTATTTATTTATCTATTTATTTAAGAAATGAAGATGATAGGATGGGAAAAATCAATAAAGCTTTTTTCAATAAAGTTATGCAATAAACTTTGTTATAAGAAGGATGAGGGAATGAGATGTCCCATACATTTATCACCAGTTTTCAAATAATTAGAATCCAAATGATGAAATACACTAAATAAGAAAACTATATGTAATATAATTAAGTCTTCCTTTGATGACTCAGAAGGCACTTACAAGATCTTAAAGCTCCTCAGGGCAATCATTATTGCTGTATTAATAATGAACGGAAATACAAATTAATAGATCTAATTAACACAATGCTTTCCAAGAGGCTTGTGTATTTCTAATCTGCTCATTCCTGATAACTCAAGAAAGTCAAAGTAATTAGTCAATGAAGAAATCTTTAATAAGCAAGAACTATGTGCCAGGCACTGTGCTAAGTGAAACAGGGCTGGTGCCCTCAATCTCCCTTTCTATACAAGATATATACAAGTGTAAAGCAGAGTGAATCCAGAGAATTCCCAGAGGGAAGGCACTACCAGTACAGGTGGTAACCAGGAAAGGTCTTTTTCAGAAGTGAGATTTAAGTTGAGTCTTTAAGGAAGCCAGGAAAGCCAGAAGGCAGAGGTGATCATTTCAGGCATGGGTAAAAGCCACGGGAAGGGACTGAGTCAGAAGACTGAGTGTTGTATCAGAACACTGGAAAGTGGAAAGGAGTGGAGGGGAGTTCAGGGGAAAAGGTTATGATGGACTTTAAAAGCCCACCTGAAAGTTTTATATGTGATTATGGAGATAACAGGATGCCACTAGAAGTGTGTGTGTGTGTGTGTGTGTGTGTGTGTGTGTGTGTGTTGGGAGGGTGATGTGGTCACTTCAACAGCTATGTAAAGAATGAATTGGAGTGCAGTGAGGCTTGTGGCAAGGAGACCAACCAGCAGGCTAAAGTAGTCTGGGCATAAATAAGGGCCTGAACCAAGCTAATGTCTATTAGTGGGGAGAAGGGTACATAGATAAAAAATGTTATGAAGTCAGAAAGGAGATTTTGCAAGAGATTGAATATATGAGGCAAATGTGAGAGAGAAGTTAACACGATCTAAACGGGTTTATCAAGATAACACCAACATTTTCACATAACACATTCTACTTACTAATTTCCTAAATATTACTAGTCACAGAGATCTGTTGACCAAATGAAGTAGCTCTAGGTTAATTTAAATTCATGCCAGAAGCAACCAAACAAGAAAAGCTAAGTAAATATACATACACAAAACACAAAACAAAGCACCTTTTGCCAAATGTTAAATCAAATAAACACACCTTACTTCGTGTCATCTAAGCTGCCAAGTCTGAATTTGGGAGAACTGCCAAAGGGTGAGATGTTTCCAAAGGCAAGGGCCGTTATTGAGGAAATTATGTTGTCATTTCTGGCAAGTTGAGCAGCAGGTTAACAAAAGTAAAAGAATCTTGGTTGTTTTTCAAGCATTTAAATGACTGTCATGGAGAAGAGGAAAGAGATTCATTTTGCTAGGACTCTGAGGGCAAAACTAAAAGCAATAGGTGGAAGCTTGAAAGAGACAAATGTATATGGCTTGATGTAAACAGGGATTTCCTATCAATAAGCACCAAGTACTACCATGTGGAATAGGCTTTTTCATGAATCTGTAGGCTCCCCTACATTAAAGGACTCCAAGCAAGGGTGGAATGACAGCTTGCTGAGTGTACTGAACGGGAAATGATTGTTCAGGTATGGAATAACCTAGATGGCTTTCTGAGGTCCCTTTGAATTCTGAGATGCTGTGATTCCTAACTATAAACTAAGAACTTGGTAATAGAAAAATATTTAAGGTGAACTTTTGGTTTAACTTGAAAACAGTTAAAAAAAAAGATATTCTTCAATTCCTATTACATCAAACAACTGTAGCACACAATCATTTCACTGTACTAGGAACACATATATGTAGCCTAATACAAGTTAATAAAATTAATTTTTTTGTGTAGCTCATAAAACCAGTAAAATCAGCTTAAATCATGCCTGATAGATACATGAACTGAGTTTATCTTCAAATAACAATACTATCTCCGCATTTATAAATTCTTAAAATCAGGTGTCTCCTAAATTGATAAGTAATGTCCATTGGTTTCATTTTGAGAAGACGGAAAAGATTCTGTCTTTTTTTAATTGTTGTTGTTTAAATTGAAAAACAATTAAATAACTTTCTTTCCCCAAATGTTAAACATTTTTTAAAAACAATATAAATTGACTCTGAGATCGTTCAAAATTAATCAAACCACCATTTAGACTAGGAGGAGGACTGGTAGAATCAAATGCTAGAATTAGAAACAGCATCCCAGCATAATACCCTATCAATATTACTTAGTGTTCAAAGAATATATTGCTTCTTCTTAGGGTTTTCTTAGAAATTCAATTTGCTCTCTAAGAATAAATGACAATGTGCACATTCCTTGAAAACTGAATTATATGAATTATGTATTTATTTATACATATCTAAGCTAAAATAGCATGCTACCGTTTACTGGTTGTAGCATCAAGTTCAAAATAAAGGATAGTCTTGGTCTCTCCATGCTCAAAAATTTATCTCACAATCATCTGTGATCAAATTAGCCCATCACCATTTTCAGAAACCATTTCCAGGAATACCCTTCCTAGTAATGGTTAAAAAGGATTCCTTTAGAAAGTTACATAACAACCCACTACATTTAACAAATGAAGATATAACTAACATAAAGTTTATATGACTATCACTCTCCTTTGTGGAAGAATTTGGAATTAATAATCAGAGTCCTGGAGTGTGAATGTATTTTCCCCCATGGGAAATGTGTTACCTAAATATGGCAGCTGCCAAAGTCAGTTCTGGTTTTTGCCTCCACAATTTCCAGATTTAGAGTACTTTCCATATTTATTCTGGCTAGCTCTTTGATTACATCTCAGAGGGCTCAAAGGGGGCAGCAGTCATAACACAAGAGTTAACTCTACAAAACCTCAAACAAATGAATATCACACAACCCTCAACACCTGCCAGATTTTCTCTTTAGAGACAAACCTCAAACACTTCTAATAAGCAGGGGCTGGTAACTTGCCAGGAAAGAATGAGATAGAGGATTTCTATCATCTGGTGGTCACTTTTAAATTTCAATTCCTTTATTTTTCCTTTTTCTAGACTATTCAAGAAATGGAAAAAGACACTGAAATCTTTAGAATTTTGTTCAAGTTCTGTGGGCACAGGTTCAGATCTCAATCATTTTTAAATTAAAAAGCTAAAAGAGAAGAATAAAGACACTAAACTAAACTTAAATAAAATTACATCTCAACTACAGAACTTAAAATTGGATGCTTTGAAAGTTCTGTGGTCTTATCAGCATATGTATTACCATAGACTGAAACACAATCTGCACACTTTCACATCCTATTGCAATTCTTTTTCATCACTCTGTTCTCCATAGTACTCCCAGGAAGAATAGAGGGCCTGATTCTAGAAACATTTAATAGGTCTCACAGCACCAGAGATGTTTATCTCCTCTAATTCAGGCTCAACACAGTACCAGTGGGCAGCAAGGTGGCACAGTGGATAGGGCACAGGGCCTAGAGTCAGTAAAACCCAAGTTTTAATGTGGTCTCAGATACTAACTGTGTGAGCCTGGGCAAGTCATTTAACTCTGCCTTACTTTCCTCATCTATAAAATGAGCTGGAAAGGGAAATGACAAACCACTCCAGTATCTTTGCCAAGAAAACCCCAAATGGGGTCAGGAAGAGTTGGACACTACTGCACAACTATGTTACCAGTTCACCTACTTTTTTTTGGAGGGGGGAAGGCAGGGCAATTGGGGTTAAGTAACTTGTCCAAGGTCACACAGCTAGTAAGTGTGTCAAGTGTCTGAGGTCAAATTTGAACTCGGGTCCTCCTGTCTCGAGGGCTGGTACTCTATTCACTGAGCCACCTAGCTGCCCCATTCTTTTCTAATCATACATTCTTTGATGACTTTTATGGTACTTCTTGCACGAAAGCCATCACTAATAATAAGATAAAACCTGATGAAAGGAATAATGAACCATATCATTGTTCTTTGGGAGGCTTAGCGAACACACCAGTGGATGAAAGGCTTGGGTTAGAATCTTGCCTCTAACACTTACCAGCTGAACGACCCTGGATAAGTCACTTAAACTCTTAACCTAAAGTTCCTTGGTTTTAAAAAGGGGATAATTATAACTACTTCATAGGGCTGTTGTATGGATCAAATGAGACAATAGTTGTAAAACACTTTGCGAAATTCAAAGTGCTATAAAAATGCTAGCATATATGATGATGATATTAATGGCCCCAAATTTATAGCTATACATCATCAAGAGAATATATTGGGGTGGCTAGGTGGCACATTGAATAGAGCACCAGCCCTGGAGTCAGGAGGACCTGAGTTCAGATCCAGCCTCAGACACTTAACACTCACTAACCGTGTGACCGTGGGCAAGTCACTTAACCCCAATTGCCCCCCCCGAAAAAAAGAGAAAATATATTTTAAAAGATGGGTTTGTTTCTTTTAAGCTTTGGGGGATCAATGAAATCACTTTGCATATTTCCAAATTTGATTCAATCCAGGCTCATATTAAAATCCTATGCTAGTCCAAGAAGTAATAATAGACCAACAACAGCAGCTACAGCAACAACAGCAGCAGTAGCCCAATAATCCCTGCAATGTACCATGCATGGTCCATGTCAGAGGGAAGGAGGAATAGAAAGGTAGAGAAATGTGAATTACAGTAATATATGGTAGAGACTCTCGGTCATGAAACCACTATTGTAGCTCTGAATACACCAAAGGGATCCTAAAACACTGGCCAACCGGGCTTTGGCAATAGCACGTAGTGGACAAGAAGTCTATACAATTAGATGAAAGTTTCCCTATGAATCTAAGAAATAGATGGAGTGGTACAGTGTTACATGCTGGCTCTCCTTAACAACATCATACTGATCAGCAGAGAGAGAGGCATTCCTCCAAATGCTGGTACCAAAGAAAGACATGATACATTGGAACAAATAAGAAGTACTAATAGCCCACCAACTGGAAATCCTTCAGCAAAGATGGCACTAACTGCTATAGTGGGCAAACTCTCTCTATGTATCAAATCCACTGAAGACCCGAATTCTTACACTATGCTCCAGCACTGTCATAATAAACGTGGAAATGTCTACCCCCTTAAAGGCAAAGACTTTATTTGGATCAAATGAAATGATATTTGTAAAATTACTTAGCACAGTGCCTGCCACATAGTAGATGTTATATAAAAGCTATAATAAAATTTATCATCATAATCATTATTATCATTATTACTCTCAGCTCCAGTCCACACAACAATAAATTGCAATCAGCTCAGGGCAATCATAAAAACAAGAATTTCATCCCTAGGTCAAGATTATTCAAAATAACAGATACAAATGAAAAACTACTAAAATCTGAAGAAGAAAAAGTGGTTCTACTATGAAGGAATAAAACCAGTACAAGCAACAAAATGAACAATTCAAAACAATTCAAACAAAAAATCAACAGCATTTGTAAATATTAAAGACAAATCTTGAAGTAAATATCAAAAAAATGTCCTCTTCAAAGTAACTATGAAATGCATAAAATATCTGAGTCAATCTACCATAACACATTTAATATCCAACTATAGTCAGTTTCTCATTTGTTCTTAAGCAACTACGGTATGACTTTAAAATCTGGAAAAGGAGGAAAAATTAATGTCCATGGCTGGGCTGTGAAAATATAAAAGTCTTAACATAACTGCCAAAGTTAATCTATAGATTTAAAACTATGACAATCAAACTACCTAAAGGGATATTTTACAGGCCTAGACAAAATAATAACAAAGTTCATTTAGAAGAATGAAAGATCTAAAATTTCAAGGGAAATAATAAGTTAGGCCAAGACCAAAACATTACAGAATATTCCACAATAAATTCAAAATGGATGTGTGATCTGAGGACTAAAGAAAAAAACATTAAAAAGTAAGAGAAAAGAAGATCATGTATCTTTTATACTTATCGGTATAAGTTCAATTCTTGGCCAAATGAGGCCATTATAAAAGTTGAAGTAGATTTTCACTACATGAAATTGAAAAACTTTTGCACAAACAAAATTATTGCTCTAAGAAATGGGGAGCAAGTGAATTTCAGAAAAACCTGGACTTACATGAACTGATGCTGAGTGAAGTGACTAGAACCAAGAGAACACTGTATACAGTAACAGCAACACTGTGCAATGAATAACTTTGATTGACTTAGCTCTTCTCAGAAATGCAAGGGACTAAGACAACTCCAAAAGATTTGTGATGGAAAATGCCGCCCACATCCAGAAAAAGAACTATGGAGTCTTAATGCGGATAGAAGCATACTATTTGCTCTCTTTTTTTTATTTTGGTTTAATTTCTTCTTTCTTGTGGTCCCTCCCACTGATTCTAATTTTTCTTTACAACATGACTAATGTGAAAATATGTTTAATATTATGTATATGTAGAGCCTATATCAGATTGTATCCTGTCTTAGAGTGGGGCAGGACATGGAGGGGTAGAAAATTTGAAATTCAAAATCTTATAGAAGTGAATGTTGAAAACTAAAAATAAATAAATAAATTTGAAAAAAAATTAAAGCATGTCATGCATTTTTTTTTCTTCTGGGGAGCAGTTATTAAACATTTACCAACATACCACTACACCTTCTCCTCAATCCTTTGAAGACCTTGGGTCCACTGGTCTGAAACACAGTACATGTTAATGAGACACTTTTTTGTTGATGTGTCAATTGTCTTTATTGTTTTTTTTTTAAACATAAGAAACAGTACTATGGAAGGAAACAGAAAGGTACAGGAGAAAATACAGGTGGCCTAAAAACAAAATAGAAGAAAAAAATTAATCTATAAAGACAAAAAAACAAATATGAGTTGAAGAGCAAATAATAGCATGCCACAAAGTTCCAAGTAGGTCCTGAACTCCCAAGAAACTTTTAACCAATTCACACATTACTTAACAAGCTGCCCCAAACCAAGGCGATACTGACTCTGCCTTTGTTGATTATCATTCTTTAACTCAGTTCTATACTCACGCCTCATCATATACTGAAAAAATAAATAAATAGATACAGATCTAATGAGAATACTAGAGAATTTGATGTCCACATGGAAAACTGTTCTCTAATTTTTAAAGTGTAGTCTCCCTTTATTAAAATGCTAACTCCTTGAAAGCAAGGACTCACTTTTCTAACTTGTATCCATAGTACTTGGGAAACAGTAAGTACTTAATAAATACTTTCCTTCCTTCTTTATTTAAAATACGTCAAAAACACATAATTGAGATAAAACATGGCAATTTCAAGGAGATAGTTTAAGTCTGCTATGGTTCTGCCTAGTCAAACCATTACCATTACTCATCAATAAAACTAAATATGGCTTTCAGATCAAAGAAAAAACATACAAAAATGTTAATCACTCAACATCCAAGTTAGATTGTTTCACTAAAAACTATTAAACAACTAATCTACCCTGTGGAAACTTGCTCCAATGTTATCGAAACATTATGCAAAGGAAACTGAAGACTTTGAGGTAGAATCAGTAGATGAAGATGACACTTAGAAATAATTTGTTCTTTTCCAGATAAAAACACATTGAATAAATGACTATCAAAGAGAAAGCTAAGACTATATATGTTTAGAAAGTACCTGACATTCTGAAATCAAAGATTTACAGACGGAAAACATTTTGAGTATTAGCATTAATACCTACGCGATATTATTCTTAATGTGTATTTGTGGTACAGTAAAATGGATAACAAAGGATCTAAAAGGTGTCCAAACAAAAACTATATAATGTTAATAAGACGTGGGACTCATCATCCTCAGGCAGTTACAGAAAGACTACTTCATTATCAAAAAAGTAGAAAAGAATTTATATTCTTCAAGCACACAACAAATAGATTAAAAAATTTACAAAAACACTTTTGAAACAGCCCTCACTTCAGAAAGCAGTACTAAATGCTGATAATAGGTATACCTCACTGGATCTGTGAAATATAACCAAAAGTGGTTTATCTCTAGACAGCTAGGATTCAAAACAAGAAGCAAAAGGCATACCACATATGACATCCATATGAACTTAGTGGATGTTATTTCAAAAAAGAAAGAGATATCACTTGTAAAATAAATCAAATGATCAAACAAGTTCTTGCGTCATCCAGATCTGTTTACAATAAGGAAAGGGAATACGATACTGATTCGGGACCAGGCTAATGCCACTAGAAATTACAAAAAGCTTCATTTTAAGCCTTATTGATTGACAAAGATTATACAATGACATTGTGGGAATTATGCAATATATCAAGACAGGCCACACAAATTTGGTATCTATTAGATACCTAGTATTCATGTGACTATTACACACTACAATGTCAATATCTTTAACAAAATAACAGATGATAAATGCCCATTCTACAGATACAAATCCCTAAATAATCTTGAGTGTTAAAAAGCTATAGTAGAAATGGAGCAACATTATAAACAGAACTACTGTCAACAACTGCTTAGATGTAGCTCTGATCCATTAAAAATCAGAGCACAACATTTTAATAACCATTACGATACTGAATCCTCATAATCTCCAAATTACATTGGGTAAAATGTTTTCAAAATGTAGTAGACATCTGGCAGAAGAAATTAAAACCATGTGGAGACAGTATGAAATTCATGTCATTCCTGTCATACTATCTGCTACTGAAGGTGTCCCCAAGATGCTTTCAGTAAGTCTAAAGATGAGCTTACATCCCAGTGCTTGTATTCAATTACAGAACATAATAATCCTATCCACCTGCATGATAGTCTATGGGTTTATATTAAAATATTAAAGAAACATAGCAGGATAGTGACTTGGTTTCTGACACTTGTACTTGATCTCCACAAAAAAAGATGAGAACAAGATGATGATAATAATATTAATACTAAGTCTTTTGAAACTCAAAACATGCTGTGAGGTGGAAAGGCAAAGGAGAAGATTACAAACCAAGATGATAAAAAGTAGGGAATTTATGTGCCTTAAACCTGCTAGCTGATGTGAATGATCCTGAGACTCAATAGAATCAATGGGATGGGCATGGCATTCCAGGCTGACCCAATGAATGAATTCGTGCATGAACAAATTTAAGAAAAATCTTTTATTAAGCATTTATCATGTGCAAAGCACAATGCCAAGTCATAGGGATACACTAAATAGAAAAGTAAGACATTTTTTTTATTTCAAGGCACTCACATTCTAATTAGGGATATAATATATTGGGAAGATTTTGGCTATAAGTCACATGGAAAGATATTTTGTGGGGGATGGGGAACAGTAACAAAACAAGTAGAGATATCATCTTTAATGTTATTTCTATAGATAAAATCATACCAGTTTATGCTGAACTATTTGACAAGGCCAGAGAATTTGGTGGTAAAAACTTAGGGGGTAAAGGTTGGGGTAGGTGGGAGTGTGTACTGTTAAAGCATTTTTGCTTAATGGGAAAATCTTTCCCATCCATTGACCCATGTGACCTGTTTGAGTCACATGGAAGCTTAACTCACATGAGCCTGCAGTAAGAGGAGTTTGCTGAATGGGTAGAGCAGGAGGGGTGGAACAGAGCCCGGAGGAAGTTGGTCAGAGTAGTTAGAGCTGAAGGAGAGACAACAAGCAAGCAGGGCGCTGTAAGTATTCATTTGTGGGAAGGCCCTAGCAGGGGAAGGTGGGGGGAAGGGGTTTGGGAATGGGAGTGTTCCCTGCAGTGTTATTGTATATAGATTTCTTTGCTGCTATAATGGATTTGGCTTTCTGGTATTGGGATTCAGTTTTCTGGTGTTTGAATAAATGTTTTGGTTCTGTCTTAAATGTGGAAAGTCTGTTATATTTTGCAATTCAGAATTATACTGACATATTCATAACCATTGTAGACACTGTGAGTATCATGTTGGTACTACAGGGTGTCTTCTACAACAATTGAAAAAGAGGTTGCCAGGTCACATCATCATGGGTATTAGTTTCCAAGATGATGGTTAACAGCGCTGGTTTAGAAGTAAGACCCACTGATCTGGGGGGTGTTGCCAAACAATTAGTATTAGTGGTAATGAAGGACGACGGGTCCCTTCACCATAATTTATCCCCTTAGTGATGATAGCTTAACCCAGTCTGGAAACAGGATGCGTGGTCTGGAAAGTACTGCTATCCCCAAGACTTCTGAGTTTAGAGTCACAGGTAAGATGCTGGTCAAATTGGTGGCAGCGGTTTAACTTACCTGGCACATTCTGTCTCTGTAGATCTGTTTATTGAATGGAGGGGTTTAGAATAGTGAGTTAGGGAGCTGTTCTGCTTCACCTAAACTAACTTGCCAAGATTACAATCAGCTGGCACTTGGTGGAAATTGCTAGCCATGTCTTGAGAGCAGTTGTTTTCCAAGAATGGGAACTAAGTTAGAAGCAGGACTGATGGTCTTGGCTTTGGAATCCTAGTCTATCCCCATCAGGGAATAATGTTAGGTAGAAGTGGAGGTAGTGGTGGTAGTCTGACTTGCTTGGCACACGCTGCCTTCTGTCTCTCCCTCAGACTGGAATGATCAACTTGACCTAGAGGAGAGTGGAGCCCTCCTTTACGTCTGTGTGTGAGAAAACCAAAATACATCATAATGTAGCAGAAATACCAATACCCTGCTACCTGCTAAAAATGCTGTTGTACACATGGTACTGGACATTAATGTGGGCAAATCACAAATATGTCTGAAATGGACTGCAGAGCTAAATGTTTTCTTTATGCTCCAGTACTATATTAAAACAGAACTGGAAACAGATTTCATCATTTATAGGTAAAAATTTCATACTGCTTTTTAATATATGCTATTCAGATCCCAGTCACACAACAATGCATAGCAGACTAATGCAAGATCGTTATTTTAAAAAAAAACACATTATTTTAAAATAAGATTAGATGAAATAAAGCTGAAATATGAAGACCAAAAAGCTAGTTACCACAAATACAGAAATTATGACTCACAAATTACAGATATTATGACTAATAACAAAGAAGATAACAAAAACAATACTTAAATATTTCAAATTATTTTGAAAAGGAGATGGACATATTTTGGAATTTTGGAAAGTCCTTTTTGAGCTCAAGGCACAAATGTAAATACCAGATAAAAACAGAGAGCTTTTAAAAAGCTCATATTTGACATATCTATCATAGACACATTCTCCCACAATATTTGATACAAAGTATAAAAAATATTTCAGGTATGCACATAACAGTATATATGGCTGTTACTGCTTTGGTAAAAGAAAGGTGGTATCAAGGAACACTCCTAAGGACAGGCATCAAATGTCAACATGGCAAAATCAACTTATACAATTCTCTTTCTAGTTCTTCTTTAATTTTGAATTTTTTTTTAATTTTCTCATAAGTTAACAAAAAAGAAATCTTCATAATAAAAATTAACATCAATATTAGCAGATAAGAGTAGCATAAATTATGAAGACCATACTGCCCAATTTTTAAAGTAAAAAAAAGCAACATACAGATTGGAGTCAGAAAAATATAAGTATATCCTGAAGTTCTAGCTTCTGTTAATCAGAAATTGAAAGCAAAAAAACAAAACGTTATGATGATATGAGTCACAGCAATATGAGAAACAAAAAGAATTTGACAACAATCAAGAACTTTACTACAGTTGTAATAAAAACTTGAAAGGGAAAAAAAAATCCAAGAGAGAAACCGTCCCATCCCTCAAGAGTAAGATGTATAAACTAATGGTAATCACTAACATTCATGAGCACTTTAAGCTTTGCAAAATTCCTTTTGATCTCATTGATCCTCACACAACCACCCCCCTAGATACATACTACAATATTATTTACCCCATTTTACAAATGAGGATTGAGTAAAAGTAGATTCATTCATTCTGTTTAAAAGCAGATCTTTTTTTTCCCATTTCAATTTCGTAGTGAAGATTCAGCTGATCTCTGCTGAATGGATGTGTATTTGGTTGAAGAAGTTTTGTCATGTTCTACAACTTAACAGTTCTTACAATGTCATCTGTAGACAGGAGCATCTAAAGGAATTTACTATTGATAGGGAAACTCATAATTCGGATTCTGCATTGGACATTCTCCAGCACAATGACAAACATCATCATAATTATAACTAGCATTTATACAGCATTTTAAAGGTTTGCAAATCACTTTACAAATATTATCTCATTTTACTCACACAACACCTTGTAAGGTAGTTTGTTATTATAAACCCAATTTTATATATGAGGAAACTGAGGCAGACCAAGATTAAATAATTTGCTCAGAGTCACAAAGCTAATGTGTCTAAAGACCGGATTTCTTTCTGAAGCCAGGAAAATACTGAATATACTGTACTACTACTAAGTAACCTGCCTTCCCCATTTTTTGCCCCACTTGGTGTTTATACTTGATACATATCAAGACATATTTCCTACTGTCAGCATGAACGATATTGTCAAATTCATAAAATTCCTCTATTTAATTCATCTATAAGGGTTTTGGCATAGAAATATCAATTATTTTCATGATGGTGTCTATACTTGTGATCATCTCGTCCACTATCCTCTTCTAGTTTGGCCTTTGATAAACTAAAATAATCTCCTTGCTTCATTGAGACACTGAAATAACAATTTTGTGGAGATGCCATTTGCCTGTGCAGTCAATCAAACTAAGAAATAAAAGACATGTATTTCTTAAAAATCTATTAATTTAAGGTTTGCTTGTAAGTAATCTTAACCTTACTGGACCTAAATTAACTACTCTTAATAGTGCTACCAGTCAAGTATTTTGACAGTCACTAAATAAATGTTAATTGATGACTATGGTGACAGCTATGATTCTGTTATATTTGATAGGAGCCAGCTCCTAGGAGAGCAACTAAAGGTTAGTAAACTATATTCATGTTTTTCTACTAAGCAAAAAGATTTAATTCCTGTGTCTACTGTTTCCAAAGTTGAAAGAGACAGTCAAAACTTCTGAAAGGAAAATATAGGAGCAGCATAAAATTTTATTGATATCTTTTGTTTTTACACCAAGTAAATTTCCCCCGTATCCCTCTTTGATTGCCCTCCCAGAGATTTCACATAACAAAGGGGAGAATTTATTAATGAAATAGTACATATACCTTCACTCAAGAATTCATCTCTTCACTACACAATTCTAACAAATCTAACTGACTGCCTGAGTGTACACTTTAACATTTCTACCTTAGACATGACATTCTATCTGCTGTCCTAGGGCATTGGCGCAAGCTGTGTCCCATAGCTCAGATGAAGGGCCAACCTTTCTGTGAAGCATTCCCTACCAGGACAACCCCTCCTTCACCCACCCCCTCCCCACATACACACGCTGTTGTCTCCCTCCCTCTTCAAATCACCTTGTATTATTACTCATTTGTGTACATATGTACATTATACTCCCTCTCAACCCTCCCCTGCTACAGAATGTAAACTCTCTGAAGACAAAGATCATTTTTTTATTTTGTCTTTTAATCTATAGCAATCTGGATTCTGTAATACAGATATGAGGTGCTAAACATACATTTTTGCATGGAATTGAAATGAAAACATCTCTATTTCTTAAAAAATATTTTTAAAAATTTCACTTCTACAATGTTAATGAAAAGGTATCTGTTGTAAAGAATTCTATTTTTATGAACCCTAACTACAAAATGGTATAACCTTAGTGAAGGATAACCAGAAGTCACATGTAGAATTTTCTTAGATGTGTGTCAGAAGCAGTATGCTATGGTGGAAGTAGCCCCACACTTGGAGTCAGAAAACCTGAGTCTGAATTCCACTTTTGCTACTCCCTATCTGTGTGACCTTCGGTAAGTCTTACTTACCATCTCTGGGCTGCAGAATCTTCTTATATAAAATAATGAGGAGGCTGGATTACATTATCTTTAAAACTGTTAACAGTTTTAAATGTACACTAACATGAACCCAAACAAGGCAACATATTCAGTCATCATCCTGCAGTTTCCCATTGCCAGAAGACATTGTGAAGTTCTGAGATTGAGGGATTGGCAAGGTTCTACTGTCTGAAGTGCCAGAGGAAATGTTCCCTCCATAGCTCTCTCACCAAAGTGGGAACAATTGAAGGGGGAAATGATTGATTACAGCTCTATGGGGCATTTACTGGTGCCAGGAAGTAGTAAAAACCATTTCTACATAGAGAAAAACAGTGAAGGCTGGCTTTAGGAGGAAGAAAGTAAAGTGATGATAGAGTAGGGGGGCAAGAATCAGCAGAAAGGTTTTGGAAGTAGTGCATTACTGGATTTGTGAAAAGTGTATGAAGGACTGAAGCAGGAAGGGCTGAAAGAGACAAATGGCATCGTGCCCTTAGGTTCTCTCCCTGTATGCATGTGGGGACTCAGAAGGATTAAGGGAAAGTTGTTCACAATGCCAGCCTGGGTCATGGGTGAAGTGGCTATTGAGACCATATAAACAAGGCCTGTGTCAATTAAAGAGTACACAATGATGATGATAATGATAAAAGAGAAAGTTCAGTATAGTTCTTATCTCAAATATATTAGAAAAGTATGATTCTGATAACTATTTTTAGAGAAAGGTATAATCACAGTGGGAAAACTTAAAGCCTCCATTATTGGTACCTTAGGACATGCAGCTAAATGAAAACGTGAAAGACAGTGACTATATATGATTCCTTGGTAACTAACAATGTGTTACAATGTTGAGTGTGAGATTTCAAATTGGAGGCACTGGGTTCAAATACTGACTCTGTACTATTTTTTTTTTTGAGGGCAATTGGGGTTAAATGATTTGCCCAAGGTCACATGGCTAGTTTTTTGTGTTAAATGTCTGAGGCCACATTTGAACTTACGTCCTCCTGACTCCAGGGCTGGTCCTCTATTCGGTGCTCCACCTAGCCACTCCAACTCTCTACTATTTACTTCCTGTGTGCCATATGGCAAGTTCTTTTATCTCAGGGGGCCTCAGTTTCTTCTTCTAGAAAAGGAGAGGATTCTAAGGTCACTTACAACTTTAAATTTATGGTCCTAAGGAAACTATAGGAATATGGCAAAACTTGGGAAAATGGCATTTGACTTAAAGAAAAAGAAATATATAAGTAACTGTAATTGAAGCCAAAAGTTCCTCAAGAAAATGGGCTAGTTTTTAGAATCACAGAATTTTAAAGCTTTGAGGGACTTCAGAGATGATTAGCTCCAACTTTTAATTTTATAGACAAGAAAACTGAAATCAAAGGCTTGTATGACATTCATTTTTGTATCCCACAAAGTGTCTTGCAAAAGTCAGATATTTTTGAGAGATATTCATTGGACAAAAAAATGATAGAAAATTCCATCTAACGCTACCAAAAATGCAAATATAAATTAAGAAACATCTTAACATTGGTGGATACTCCCCCAAGCAGGGCCAATCAGCACTATTCCCAAAACTTGAACATACTCCCTCTTCACCCTCATGTACTTAGAGGATCAATTCATGAGCCACCCTCTACATGAAGCATTTTCCTTATTTTCCTAAGCAGCTAGTGCCTCTCCTCACCTTAAAATCATCTTGTTATCTACTTCATGTACATATTTTACTTTATTTTTGTATCCTTGGAACCTGGCACACTGCTTGGAACACAGCAGGTGCTTAATAAAGAAATGCCTGTTAATTGATTGAATAAATAAATGAAGTTTAAGATTAAATATTTTTTTCAGTTCTGCATCACTGGTAACTCAAAGTATACTAAGGGCCCCAGATCATTCTGAGATGAACTGATGTCTAGCTATGTTCTCCCCATTCTGTACTTAGGATATTAATTTTTTAAACCAAGTGTAAAGCATTTATCAATATTAAATTTCACCCTCATGGCCCTGGACCAATATGCTAGCCCATCAAGATCTTTTTGAATCTTGACTTGTGACTCAGCAAGTCAGCCATCCCACTCAACTCTGGATCATCTGCAAAATTTTAAATGCTAATCAATGATAGTCATGGTTACAAAGTTTTTATCTTAAGCCACCAAAATGATGCTAAATAAAGGACCAGGACAAATGTTAAATAGAGGCTACAGTGAAGATAGCCTTCTAAACTGATATCAAAACCATTAATGACTACTTAAGTCTAGTCAGTCAACCAGTTGCAAATCTACCTAACTATAGTATAATCACTTAGCTTTTCTACGTTTGGAAAACATTATCAAATGCTTTCATAAAATCTAAGTAACCCAAATTTAGACAAGCATTTCTAAGAAATACAGTTTTAAAACTCTGTCTGTAAAGGAAATACGTTCATTTGGTATGACTTGTTGATGAAGATATGCTAATACTATAACCTCTGCTTCTGTTTCTAGGTGCTCACTAAAAATCTCTTTAGTAATACATTCTTGAAATTTTCCCACAATTGAAGTCAAGTTCACTGGCACTTAGTTTCCAGACTCCATTTTGTTGCCTTCAAAATAGCAAAGGAAAACAAACAAAAAGCCATGAAAACACTTTCTTTTCTCCAAATCAGAAGCTAAACATCTTCCTTTTTTCCTTATGTGTGAAAGACCTGCTAAAGATAACTGGCAATCGTTCAATAATCACATCTTTCCATCAATAATGAAGATAAAACTGAAAGTGTGGTCTTTAGTTACTTTTCAATGGTTGTATCTGTATGTATTTCCTTTTAAAGAAATCTCATTTTAGGGGTATAATATACATTTAAGTGAGGCTTCTATTTATATCCAAAAAACGTAAAAATGTTGACTGCATAAGGAAGTCCAAGCATTTCTCTTTTTAGGCGAGAAAACAAATAGTGTAGAAGGTGTGTAGGACAGATTCTCAAGAGTTCTGCTTCTGAATGTTTGAGCCCCAATAACCCACCAACCAAATAAAGTAGGCTACCTAGCTCAGCACCTTAATGAAAGACTTTGGCTAATCCAGGAAAAGAATCCAAGAAAGGGATCAACCAAGTTCAATTCCTTTTCTCCCTGGCCCACACAACCGCAAGGATATAAAAGTCAGGACAAGTTAAAGCCATACTAACTAGCAATGAAGAGCAGAGATGGAGTTTGAAAGGAAAAAGTAGCTGGTGCCCCTAAAGTGACATGATAATGAGTAGAGGGTATGATGGGGATTTGGAATTAAAGAAAATGGAAGATACTTTCATTAAGGAGAAAAGACACTGAACTCGGATGGAAATAAGTTCAACAATCGTAACTTAAGGGCCTATAATTGTCAGGCATTAAAAGGAGATACAAAGAGTTAGCCTCAGATTCCATTCAGGAATGCCAGGATTCAGATCTAGCCTTTGCCACACACATCCTGTGTGAACTCGGGCAATGCATTTAACCTTTTGTATCTCCCAAACAACTCTTACGTTCAGGTCTGCAGGCATTTCTCTAATTCTATAAATTTCAGGCAAGCTGTTGTTCTAAATTAGTAATTTTCTGCCAGAAAAATTCCCTTCAGTGATGAAATTGCAGATCTAGGTGTGTTGAGTTTTTGTTTGGTTTTTTTTTTTTTGGTCTGTTTGTTACTTTTGTTCTTTAAAGGCACTGAATTAAATATTAGGGGACATTTATTTCAGTCCAGGCTATACTAACTCCCTCTAGGACCTTGGACAATTCACTTTAATTTCCTGGTCCTACAGTTTCCTCATGTGTAAACTAAAAGGATTGATCAGAATCTCTAATTTTTCTTCCACATTTAAGACTAAGTCATTCGAAATACAGAAATGCGAGCAAAGAAAAGGAGTCCTCTGGGATAGTTACAGAGATAGGAGGTAGCTGATGGATTAATAATGAGAACAGAACTATGTCAAGAAGGGGATAAACCTATTTCCTCTGCATTTTTGAGTTGGGGGGGTGGGGAGGATGGGAAGAAGAGAAACCAGAGGTGACTGTATTCCTCTAGAATGCTTTTTCTACAGGCAACAAACTTCCTTCATCCTAAATCTTTACCTCTGCTCACTCCCTCCATTTCCTAGCTCATCCCACAAGACACCGCATGTCTGGCCACACTTTCCAGTCAGTATGTGCTGCCCGCATCATTCATTCCCCCTTCAGGGGAGTAGGGGGAGTTGGAACATGCCTTGCTCTCCATTGCCACTTCCAGATTCCCCGTCACCCGCATCTCCAAGACCAAGTAACCTCTCCTCCTTTGAGGATATCTCTCGAATTTTCCTATTTGTTTGTACATCAGTTTGCTGTCTTCCCCGCCCATTAGACTATAAGCTCCTTAAGGGCAGGAGCTGTCTTTAGCCTCATTGTGTATCTCCAGCGCTTTGGACAGTGCTTAACACAAAGTAGATGCTGTAAAAATGTTGACTGATTGTTTCTGGGTCACTCCTGTGTTGATTTGAGGGAGCAGGAAGGGATTGCATGGCATCCGGGGAGGGTGGAGTGGATCGCCTAGCCCCACCACATACTCCCCTCGTCGGGCAGTTTCTGTGAGCACAGAAGAAAAACGATTCCCTAATGAATCCCCCAACCCCAGCCCCACGCTCGGTTTTTCCTGATCAGTCTCTCTGTATGCGTCAGTCTATCTCTTATCTCTGTCTCACCATCTCCTTCTTTCCCTTTGGAGAGGTGTGAGGAAAGCACATTATTAGGTCAGGGAGTACCAAAAAGATGACAGAAAAGAGAGGGCAAACGTAAATAAACCGTCTTCCCCACCACCAGCCCCCGTGATGAGACTGACAGCTTAAGTGAGCCAATCCCCAGCCACAGAACGCTAAGGAAAAGAAGGCGGGGCTCACGGCTCCCAAAGACTGTACCGAGCCCGCCAGGCGGAGTGAGAGACGCTGGCGAGAAGGGAGGGAGGAAGAGCAGGGCGAGGGCAAGGGAGGGAGGACACGTTTCCTGACAACCGCGAGGTCTCGCTGTTCTCTCCAAGTGGCAACCCCCCCTCCCCCCAAGCACTCCATCCATTCCCAACTTCCTTCCCCAGCGTCTTTAAATGCTCCCCACCTTCCTTCCCGCGTCTCCTACGAGACGAGGGCTCGTGTTTTCAGACCCGAATCGCGGGGGTCGTCCTGGCCAAGGCCTCCCCAATCCCGTCGGTCCCCGACACTCACACACCTCAGCTCGCACCTAGGTAAGGGCAGGCAAACTTGGGAAATCCGGCAGTTGGCAGACGTAACCCTCCTCCGTGCTGTCACTCCGGCTACAGGGGGCGGAACAAACCGTGGTCCCTGATGTCTGATTGGCCACAAGGGGTCAGCCCTAAAGCCGGAGGTATGGGGTGAGTGGAAGCAATCATCAGCCTGCTCTCTCATTGGTCATTTTATCATTCGGCGTCTTTCAATCTTAGAAGAGAAGGTAAATTGCCATCCCTTAGATTCATGGGGTGTTAAAAGATGGGTTGGCACGTGGACGTGGTTTTGGCCCAAGGGTTTTTGGCATTTTTTTGGTCCTGTACCACCCTAGTGAAAGCTATGAACTTTCCCTTGGCTCAATGTTTTTAAATGCGTAAAATACATAAGATTAAAAAAAAAATTGTATTGAATAAAGTTATCGGCACATGGGGGAAGGGTGGACTGGAAATCAGGGTCTTTAACCTGAGATCCCTGAACTTTAAAAAAAAAAAAAAAAGGATGTGTATACACATAGGCACATATATGTAACATATGCAAATTTTAAGTAATTTGTACCTAAATATAATGTAAATTTTATATATATATAGTGTAAAATATGTAATTTTTATATTATTTTTATTATGTGTGTGTATTTTTTTTCCAGGATGGCAATCCCTTGTGTTTTGAAACCAGTTTCTGCTTCCAGTGAAATGGATAGATTAAAAAAAATAAAATAAAATCACTAGAGTCAGCAGGCTAAATTCAAATCCCAGACCTGCTACTTACTTAATACCTGTATGATCTTGGTCATTCCACCCCACTTTGTGAATCCCACTTCCTTTTCTGTAAAATGCAGAGATTGGACAAAGTAATTTCCTAAGGTATGTTTCAGAAAAATTGGAGTTAGAGCTAGAAGAGACCTTAAAAATCATCTAGAGAGGCAGTCCAGCCTAGTGCTTGTATAATTGGTGTCAAGAATATCTAGTTTCAAATCCCACCTGAGACATTTAACTTGCTGTGTAACTCCAGGCCAAGCATTGTGAAAAGAGGATAATCCCTGTAGTACTTAACCTAACAGAATTGTTATGAGGATCAGATGACATAATGTATGTAAATCACTTTGCAAAACTTAAATGTATAAGGATATACAATAAGGCAAGTAGTCTAGGTCTACTTAAAATTTAAAGAAAGAACTTTATAAGGCACATATGACTAAATTTCTGCTTGATCCTGAGCATTTAGTATAGTAATATAACAGATATCAGTACATAAGTGTTCAAACAAGCTAAAGTTATTTCAAAGAAACTGCTCTGACTAGTAAAGGGAGCATACCGGAAAACAATGTCCAATTACAGTCTGAAAAGAAAACTTTTTTTTTTTGTAAATGCTAATTTTCCTCTAGTGGATTCCTGAAACCAGGGTATCCAAATCATGAAAGTTCTAAGTGTAGAATTTCTCTAAGTCCCTGCAAATTCTAAGGACCCTAAAATTATCCCATAAAATGTCCCTGGTTCCATGATGTCATTCTGATGGAATCCTGGGAAAGCATCGCCATTTCCCTGTTTATTTTCACATAAGCTTAGGTTCCAACTAAGGGTTACACTCGTATCTATTCTCCATCTTTAGCAACATATATCTCATGGGAAAGGGCTCACTGACTTTTAGGATATACGCTTTCCCTACACGAGTTTCAGCAAACATTAAACACCTTTAAAATGTCAGAGTAATGCATTCACAAAATACAGACTCTCAAGAAAACTTTGAGAGGTATACTGATGATCTATCCCATGCTGAATCTGTCCCACTAGTCTACATACCACAGTGTTAATAATATTGATTAATTCAAATTAAAAAGTATAACGTCATGGTAAATAACTATGTGATTAGCTAATTGCACTGTTTCTTAGAGCACTAATCACTTTTTCTTTGTGGTTATCTCTGACCCAACCTACCTCAACCTGCAAAGCAGCTGTCAAAAATGGAGCCAACATTCCGTGGACCTAATGGAGTTCAGATCGATATAAGGAGCTGAACTCCAGTTCCCTCCCTGGGATTGGACACAATTCCTAAATTGTTCCCATTGTAAATTAGAGGATCTCTCAAGATTTGGGCGATAGTTTGGTATATCACTTTACCTTTACACTCTAATACAGAAAACAGTAATATTCACCAAAGTTATTATCACAGAATTAGAAACTTTGGGCATTTTCAGCCTATCCCCCTTCTTTTACTGATGAGGAAACTGAGACTCAAAGAGGGTCATTGACTCACCTAAGGTAACCAGATCGCAAATAGTAGAGTCAGAATTTGAACCCACATTTCCTAACTTACACGCTAATATTCTTCCCACCACGTCTTTTTGCCTCTCTTGGCTAAAACGGAAAACTCTTCATATAGCCCACATTTTTACAAATATGTATATTAATGATGTTGATTGGGGGTAGCTAGATAGCACAGTGGATAGTGTGCTAGACCTGGAGTCATGAAAACTCATCTTCCTGAGTTCAGATTTGGCCTCAGGCACTTACTAGCTATGTGTCCCTGGGCAAGTCATTTAGCCCTATTTGCCTCAGTTTTCTCATCTGTAAAATGAGCTGGAGAAGGAAATGGCAAACCATTCTAGTATCTTTTCCAAGAAAACTCCAAGTGGGGTCATGACTGAAATGACTGAACAACCATAGTATTGATTAATTCTGGCACTTATTAGTAAGTATAATTTTTGCAATAAATTTTGAGTATCAGATGAAATTCATCAAGTAAAGTTTAATCTGTAAAAATAAGTACATTTATTCAATAAATATGCATTTTAGACCTACTATGCATGAGTCACAATTTTTGGTCCTAACTTGCATAATTTGAGCATAAGATCTTCACCAGAATAAATACAATACAAATAAAATGTGGCAAATGAGGGGAAGTTTCTTAATTATTAACCATAGAGCAGTTAACTATCTAACTATGGAAGTTCCAGAAACCCCATTGAAATGGATAGGCAGATCTGGAGTGGCACATTGTGGGGATAGTGTTGAGGCAAAGGAGAATGAGGTAGCTGCCAGTAGCTGTTTCCTTTTCAAGTAGTTTGGAATTCTGGATGGCAGAGATGCAGAGAATAAGAGAGAGTGACAGTTTGCTAGCCATTGGGGATTGAGTCCAGGTAAAGCGCCAGTTTTTGTTTTTGGAAGAATCTATGCTGATGAAGGCAAGTGAGAAGTATGTTCTCCATCTGTTCACTGCTCACGGAATCCCAGTCCTGATGTCTTGATTGCAATAACCTCATGGTGGTATAAGCCCTACAATGGCAGGGGTGGCAGTGGTAGTATGGCTCTGGCAGGCCCTTATTGATGAGTAGAGATGCTGCAAAGTGATGTTCACATTTAGAGCTGAGAATTGATTTGAGGAAAATGATCAAGTTTCTCCCCTCTCACCACCTGCAAATTAGTGGTTTCCACTAACTTCAATTCTTCTTTCTGCCAGTCAATAAGCATTTATTAAGTGTCTGCTATGTTCTAGGCACTGTGCTAAGTACCAAGGACACACATAAAAGGGTAAAAGACAATTCCTTCTATTCCTTGACCTCTGTTCTCTTCTCTGCTGTAACCCTTTCTTCATTCAATTCTGGTGATTAATCTTATCCTTACATACTGCAGAATCTATTCTACAGCATAAAAATCATCATTATCATTTGTCGAAAAAATAATCTTAAGATTAGTTTAGTAAACTTAATACTAAACTATGTTTTCTCTCATATTCTTCTTCATGGAGGCTAAACTCAGATATGTGAGAAATAGCTATTAAAGTCTCTCTAGTTCTAACTCAGAATTTTGACATGATCAATATCCAGGCCAAGTTTGGTTACAAATATTAAAGCATTCTTTTAAAGGCAGCACTGTGCAATAAACTAAACTGTTACCCTGAGAACAACTTAAAATAGCAATCCTTATTAGACCAATGATTTCCTGAAGGAAAGGAGAACTTCCCTCTTGCAAATGTTTTCATTCCCTTGTCCTAGAAATATAGCAAAGTGTGATATATTCTTACAAGATGAATTATTGGAGTTCTCCTACAATGAGACTGCCATCAAATATTGACCTAACTGTGAAATTTGCAACTGCAAGATTTTTTTTAACTTTTCTGACTTGAATTCTCAACTATATCATTAATCTTTCAGGGTATTTTGGTTTTACTGGTTTTAGAATTAGAAAAAGAGCAGTGATTGTATATTAATAAATACATTATTTGAATAAATGCCCTGAGATGTAAGTAAAAGTAGTGAATGTATTTTCTTGAATGATTTTTCAATTGCACATTCATATCACTACACTAAATGCATGTGTTTGAATGTTCTCACATGGATATGGGATCACACGTCTAAGTAAATATATTGTATGTGTTTGAATGTGTAATCATTGAAATAAACACAGCTGCATTTATTTTAGTATGTATATTTCCAGATGTTTGAAACTCACACATTCAAGTATCTGCAGCTCTACACCTTGGTTTGTAGTTAAACATTTAGGAAAGGAGAGGGGGGGAAAAAACCTCTTGTACTGCATGTGTAAGAGTAGACAGTGTTATAACTATATCTCCTGAAAGACGAACAAGGTTACTGCTGAGAATAAGTACGTTGCCTTCGCTCCTGGAGTCCATTATCTCAGCCACCACTATGGTGGGTCCTGAAGGTCTCTTCTCACTCCATAGGTCATCAATACTGGCCCGCTTCCAAAAGCCAGCACAGACTCTATTCCTGAACTCCTGAACCATTCCCTCACCTCTGCCCCCGACTTCCAAACTCCTGGTTTCCTGAACATTTTGTTCTCTTGACATTTCAAAAGAGTAAATATAGAGACAATGGACTAAGGCCCATTTTCATAGGGCCACATGTTGACTTAAGATGGGGAGAGAGTTCAAAGACTCTTGCCTAGCTGCATTTTCTCTCATTGGATACTGTGAAAAGATTCAAAGGAAGAGAAAAAGTCCAACTAAGACAGAGGGGCTGAGGCTAATGCCTTTTGGAGACACCCCCAGTTCCAGTACTGCAATAGTAGTAAAAACAACTAGCATTTAAATAGTGTCTAACAGTTTGCAAAACACTAAAAATATCTCATCTGATCCTCCTAACAACCTTGAGTAGGGTAAGTGCTATTATTATCCCACTATACCCTGATTAAGTGACTTGCC
The DNA here is from genome assembly GCA_028646575.1 of Pseudocheirus occidentalis. Lineage (NCBI taxonomy): Eukaryota > Metazoa > Chordata > Mammalia > Diprotodontia > Pseudocheiridae > Pseudocheirus > Pseudocheirus occidentalis. The sequence goes on along the minus strand of CM053594.1, from coordinate 119,161,508 downwards.
CAGGGTTGTAGAACTCATTAGCATCTAAGGTCACATTGGAATTCAGGTTTTCCCTACTCAAGTCTAGGACTCTATTCACTGCTACCACTAGCAGCAACTGTAGTGATTCAAAAATGCTATTATTTAACATATGTTTAGCAGACTAGAACCAGTATCAGAATATGCATACAGCTAAGTCTTTCCAAGGCACTTCCATTAAACATCACCATGACTATCCAAGAAGCAGACTCCCCAATTTCTTCCACACAGAGAATTGCATTAATCAAGCATGCACTCTGAATGGGTTCATAAGGACTGAGTTCACTGGCCAATCCATTTTTATTTGCATTCTCAGCATTTAGCACAGTGTCTGGCATATAGACGGTGCTTAATAAGTGCTTATAGTTGCTATCCTTCTAGTTCTCATTCTCAGCATAGACATCCTTTATGTTTAGTCTTAGTTGTTCCAGTACTGTTGTTCTTCCTGTCTTTATTTTATTTTGTTTTATATCTACTTGCCTGGAGATTGTGACTTTAGTATACAAAAGTGGTGGATGATTTGGTATTGGTTTTGTTTTAAAAGATTTTGTAATAAAATTCTTGGAAAATGTTTTTCATTTTTCATCCCATTGTGGTCTTCTAGGCTAATTTTTTATACTTGCAATAGAGTTTTTTTCATATTCTGTACAACAGAACAACTATTTTAATGAGAAAAAATCTTACTATTACTTTTAGATTTATGCACAAGAAAAGAAACAGGAAGAATTCTGGTTCTCTTCTTAAAATTAATTTTGATGTACTTTCCAATCTATAAGCACATATTGACCTGTATCAGTAGTGTGAAAAAGGGGGAAGATAAAAAATTTTGCATCTTCATATCCTGAGATTTGCGAGGTATGCTTTTGCGTTTAATAGCACTTTCTTGGAGTCACAGTTTATCAAAGTCAATCTACCTATCATATTTGGTCATAAAGATAGAATACTGTTGAAGTAATCTAAAAACTGAAATGGTAAACATTTGGGGGTTGAATTATATAAAAATATAATAAAGAACAACAATCTTTCAAAAAAGTATTTTAAATGAAACAATATTAATAAAAGGTGGAGGAGCCAAGATAGTGGAATACAGGCCAAGACCCAGCTGAACTCTCCCAACATTCCCTTCCAAATAACTTTAAAATAATATCTGAAAGCAAACTTTGGAGCCACAGAGCCAACAAAAGGTCAGAGCTAGTTTTTCTAGTCCAACACAATTTAGGAGGTCTAGAGGAGAGGTCTGTGACACTGAGTGGGGGCAGGCCCACAGTTCAGCAGGAATAACAATGGTGGAGCATAGAAGTGGCCAAGATAACAGTGACAGTTCGAGGAACTCTTACCACATGGATGGTAAGGAATTGGTCAGAAAGGGAATATAGGGAACCCAAGCAAAAAGAGCTCAGTGACTTTCCCAGAGTCATTCAGCTAGTAAGTATCTGAGGCCAAATTTGAACTCAGTTCATCTTGATTCCAGACCCAGCACTCTATCCACTGTACCACTTAGCTGCCCAGAACTTTTATAATGGAGGGGAAAATGGGGCGTGGGTGGGCAATACTTAAACTTCACTCTCATCAGAATTATTTCACCAAGGGAAGAATATGTATACCCACTCAGTTGGGTATAGAAGTCTATTTTACCTAATAGAAAGATAGGAGGGAAGGGGATAAGAGATATGGGTTTGGAGATGATAATGGAGAGAGTAGATTGGAGGAGGCAATGGTCAGAAGCAAGACAGAGTTTTGAGGAACAAGAGAGAGAGAGAGAAGGGGAGGGAGAGAATGAGAAGAAAGGTAAATAGAGGAAAATGAAATGGGAAAAAATGCCGTGGAACAGAAGCATATAATAAAATGGATTGGAAACCAGAATCCAACAAGTTGTGTACAAGTGATAAACTTAGGATAGAAAGACATACAGTTAAATTGAAGTGATAAAGCAGATTCTAGTATGCTTCAGTTGAAGTGAAGAGAGCATTGGTGGCAATCGTGATCTCAGGCAAAGTAAAAGCAAAACTAGACCTAATTGAAAGAGATAATCAGGGAAACTACATTTTGCTAAAAAGTGCCATAGACAATGAAGTAATATAAAATATTTTTACAGTAAGTTTCTCTGGTAAAGGCCTCATTTCTCAAATATATATATATATAGGGGCCTGAGCCAAATTTACAAAAATAAGAGCCATTTCCCAATTGACAAATTGTCAAAGAATATGAACAGGAAGTTTTCAGAAGAAGAAATCAAAACTATATATAATTATATGAAAAAATGCTCTAAATTGCTATTAATTAAAGAAATTCAAATTAAAATATCTCTGAGGTCCCACTTCACACCCATCAGAAATGACACATGATGGAAGGGATGAGAAAAAATAGGTACATGAATGAATTGTTAATGAAGTACTGAGTTGGTTAGTTGGTTGTTGTCCTTTTTTCTCAAAGAGAAACAAAATATTACTACGTTGGAGTCAAATTAGAATGTGTTCAACTGTGACTGATCAGACCCATATGAGCTTTGAATGCTCTACCACAGGTCCATGTGAATATCTGTGGTAGATTCTCTAAGTTCATGCATCTCATGTTTCTTTCATGCTACTTCAATTTTGCTTTGCTCAAAGAGCACAGCACTTTCTCTGATGAGGGCACACCATGCTGGGTGGTCCTGTTCAAGGGTCTCCCATGTCACACATTAATTTCAAAATTCTTAAGAGACCTTGAGAATGTCCCTGTATCACTTCTTCTGACCACCTTGTGAATACTTGCCCTGTGTGAATGCTCTACAAAACAGTCTTTTGGGCAAGTGTATATTTTGCAATTGAACAGTGTGACCAGTCCATCGGAGCTGCACTTTCTGAAGCAGAGTCTGAATGCTTGGCAGTTTAGCTTGAGAAAGGACCTCAGTGTCCAGTACCTTATTCTACCATATGATCTTCCTAAGACAATTCAGATGGAAGCAATTCAGTTTCCTGGCATGGCACTGATATACTGTCCAGGTTCCACAGACATACAACAATGAGATCAGCACAACAGCTCTGTAGACCTTCAGTTTGGTAGCCAGTCCAATACTTTTTCTTTCCCACACTTTTCTTCAAAGCCTCCCAAACACTGAGATAGCTCTGGCAATGTGTGATTCAACCTCATCTAAGGTAAACAAACTTATGTACAACATTCAAAACTTCTCCAGTTGTTCCACATATGGGGTGGGGTGGTACTGGCTGATGGAGTACCTGTGTTTTCTTGGTGTTTGTTGTTAGGACAAAAGCAGCAGAGAAATGATCCATACTTTATTGCATCTCAGCTTCAGCAGCTGCATTGAGTGCACAATTACCTGTGAACAAAAAAATCATGTACCAGCAATCCCTCCACTTTGGTCTTGATTTGTAGCCTTTTCAAGTTGAAGGATATACCATCAGTGCAGTAGCTGACCTTGATGTTGGTTCATCTTCATTAAAGACTTGTGACAACATGACTGAAAACAGCCTGCTAAGAAGCAGGGAAGCAAGCACACAGTCTTGTTTTGCGCCATTAGTGACTGGGAAAGCACAAGAACATCATCCATTATCCAGAATCTGGTACAATCAGTCTGGAGAATAATCTGGAACTATGCCCAAAGGGCTATAGAAGCATACATACCCTTTGATCCAGCAAAACCACTACTAGATCAGTATCTCAAAGAGGTAAAAGGAAAAGGAAAAGTACCCATATGTGCAAAAATTTAGCATTTCTTTTTATCATGTCAAAGAACTGGAAATTAATGGGATGTTTGTCAATTGGGGAATGGTTGAATAAATTGAGGCATGTAATTGTAATGGAATACTATTGTGCTATAAGAAATGATAAACAGAATGCTTTTAGGAAAACTTGGCAAGACCTATATGAACTGATGCAAAGTGAAATGAGAAGAACCAGGAGATCGTTGTGCATAATAACAGCAAGGTTGAATAATGATCAGCTGTGAAAGATTTGATTACTCTGATCAATACATTGATCCAAAACAACTCTGAAGAACTCATGATGAATAAATGTTATCTACCTCCAGGGAAAGAATAGATGAACTCTGAGGGCAAACTGAAGTATAATTTTCTCTCTTTTTTCTTCCTTCCTTTTCTTTCTTTGTTTGCAATATGGCAAATATGGAAATAGATTTTGTGTGATTTCACATGTGTAATTGAGATCATATTGCTTACCTGGTCAGTGGGTATAGGAGGTACTTAGGGGAGGGAAAGAATCTGGAATTCAAAATTTGAGAAGAAGGAATGTTAAAAATAAATACATAATACATTTTAAGAAATGTAACATGGTCTTTTTTGTAGTTTTTTTCCCTTTTTTTTATTGATTTGTTTATTTACTTTTAGTTTACAAGATTCAGTTCCACAATCTTTTGAGTTTCAAATTTTCTTCCCTCCCTCTCCCCCTTCCTCTTCCCCTCCCCCATGGCGGCTTGCAATCAAGTATAGGATTTACAAATACTTTCACATTGGCTCTTTGTTTGTAAAGAAGGGTTGTAACCAATGGAGTGAACAATGGGAAAGAAGAAACAAAACCAAACATGGAAAAGAATGAGAGCATGCAGTTTGCTTCAGTCTCCATTTAAACTCTGTTCTTTCTAGATCTTTCTCTGAATGTAGACATCTCCTTCCATCCTAAAACTTTTAGAGATGTCTTATAATTGTGTGTTGCTGAGAAGAGTCCAGTTTATCAAAGTTGATCATCACATATATGATGTGTCTGTGATTGTGTTCATGGTTCTGTTTTTCTCACTTAGCATCAATTTATATAAGCCTCTCCAGGTAAATATGAAGTCCATCTCCTTCCCATTTCTTATGGCACAATAGTATTCCATTACATTCATATACCACAATTTGTTTAGCCATTCCCCAATTAGTGGGCATCCCCTTAATTTCAAGTTTTTTACCACCACAAAGAGAGCTGCAATAAATATTTTTGTACATATGGGTCTTCCTCCCACTTCTATGATCTCTTTGAGATACAACCCTAGAAGTGGTATTACTGGGTCAAAGGGTATGGATTTATTTATAGACCTTTGGGCATAGTTCCAGATCACTCTCCAGAATAGTTGAATCAGTTCACAACTCCACCAACAATGCATTAGTGTTCCAATTTTTCTACATCCTCTCTAGCATTTGTGATTTTCCTGTTTTGTCATCATAGATAATCTTACCAGTGAGGTGTGGTACCTCGCAGTTATTTTAATTTGCATTTCTCTAATCAATAGTAATTTAGAGCATTTTTCGTATACTTAAAGATATCTTTAATTTCTCCCTCTGAAAATTGCCAGTTCATATCCTTTGACAAAAATGGTCTTTTTTATCATGCTCAAAAAATTCTTCTCAATTTATTCCTCCATCATCATCACAATCAGCTTTATAAACATTTCCTTAAGTTCATCATTTGATCATTTTTCTCTCAATTTCTTAGTAAACCCTCATAATAATTTCAATGATACTGTTTCCAGGTCACCATAATTAAGTAAACTGAAGACCTTTAAATTTTTTACCTTCTTGTTAATTTTCACACTTATAATGAAAAAGACTTCAAAGTTAATAGTTTAAAGTCCTTTTTTTAAACAATCATTTTCTGTCATAACTTTTAAAACTTTGTTAAGAGACTGCTACATAGCATATTAAATATAGCACTAGGGCTAGAGTTAAGAAGGTATGAGTTCAAGTCTGACCTCAGACCCTTATTAGCTGTGTTAAATAACAGAAAGTTATTTAACTTCTGTCTGCTTTAGTTTCTTCATCTGTAAAATAAGGTTAAAAACTTCATCTGGCATCTAGGGTTGTTTAAAGGATTAAATTTGATGATATATGTTAATAGCTTTGCACACCTTAAAACACTATATAAATGCTAGTTATTATTATTCTTTCTTGGACTCACACTTTAAAGGACACATTGCAGTATTCAATTCTTTCATATCAGTTCATCCAGACTCATCAAAAGATGTCAAAGGGTTTTTTTTTAATCTCTTGGGGTTTTTTTGGTTCCAATCTATTCATCTTTCACATTGATTTCTTCAATTGGCCAATACTTTTTCAATAGTTAGATGCCACTTCAGCACTTCCCCTACTCCACCTCTACTCAACCAGCATAGCCCCTGTTATCCAGGTCTCTAGTTGACTCTAGTGCACCTCCGTGTGAGTCTCTTACCCAGGCCCCCAAACGCTCTCCCAGGTTCAATTTTAAGTACAGTTAAATGATTTTGCCAGCTTTTAAAAATGATAATTTGGTAATATTGTTTCATTTAAAAATGATAAATTGGTAATATTAATTGCTTTGGATAACAGAATATGATGAACTTAGAAAAATCAAATGAAATAATATTTTTAGCTTACATAGTGCAGTGATTGGCCCATAGTAGGCATTTAAATGCTAGCTTCCTTCTTTTCTCTTCCCAAAGAAAAATGGAAAAATTCATAGTGGTTATAAACAGACTGAAATATATATCACTAATGATATATTAGACCCCAATGAGGGATACAAAAGACATCATTGAGAAACATTAAACACTTTCCCACTAAAAAGGGACATAAAGCAAGGATACCCATATTTCACCGCTTTTATTTGACATAGTATTGGAAATTCATGGATTGTGTGGCAAAGCAGATATCCTGCTGGACTTCTAGTCAGAAAGATCTGGATTCAAATCTTGTCTTTGCTGTAACAGCTGTTTGACCCTGGGCAAATCATATGTACCTCAGGCAACTCCCTTGGACTCATCTACATTTGTACCTATGTGGGTAAATAAATAGAGTTCCAACACCCACAGCTAACTATGTTGATGAAATCATAGGTTTTTCATGAATTATTATATTTGAAATTGTAACAACTGTAATGAAATAAGAAAAAGATATCCAAAAAATCATCATTAAAAACAATGACATCAAAATATGATTATTTACCAGTGACATCACAGTGCATGAAAAAAAATGCAAACATTTACCAAAATTTAATGGAGGAAATAAATAAGTTCAGTAAGATTGCAAGATATAAGATCCACTCACAAAAATAATTGGCATTTTTATTTATTAGCAATAAAGGTCAAGAAAGTGGAATATAAAGAAACACCACTTACAATAATGAAGAAACACCAACTATTTGGGTACTAACCTAACTAGAAATGGACGTGATCTGAATGAGAACAACTATAAAGCTAAAATGACTGAAATAAAAGAATGTCAAAGCAATTAAAGAGACATTCAATATTCATGGATGCCAGCATGCCACTAATTAATTTACATATTTACTACAATACCAGTAAAATATCAAGAACTTTAGAGAATTGAATATCATAATGTTTTCTTATGAAAAAAACAAATGAGTAATGATATAAGTAGTGTGCTCACAAAAAGAGGGAGGGCTGATTAAGGTGGTCTTATACTCCTCATCTTTAAAGTATATTATAAAGTATTAGCCATTAAAACCATGTGATAATGAGAATGAGGAGGGAGGGAGGGAGAGGAGGAGGAGGAAGAGGAAGAGAAGGAGAAGGAGGAGAAGAGGAGAAGGAGAAAGAGAAGAGAGAGAAGAAAGAAGAGAGAAATCAAGTGAATAGAATAGAGAGAGCAGAAATCCATCAAATATATGCAAAACCTTAGCATTGATAAACTTATAGGAAATAAATGCTAGGAAAAGGATTCATGTTTAATAAATATAGTTGGAGTAACTGGTTATCAAATTGGCATGGAATGAATTTAGACTTCATCTCACACCATATAACACAATTAATTCCAGCTTGATCAGAAATTTAAATATTTAAGTTGAATTCAGAAAAGAAAGAAGAAAATGGAATGATAGTATACATATCTGAGGAGCTAACTGTTTTTGTTACTAAAAAGATTACAGATTAATACATAATTAAAGATAGAAGTGTTTGTTTACACAGTTAAAAATATCTGCAGATAAGAAGACAGAGCATTTATTAAGAGCTTACTATGTATGTGGTAGGCACTTTCCTAAGGGCTGGGACTATAAATTCAAGCAAGCAAGATAGTGTCTATCTTTTAAGTAACTCATATTATAGTCCAAGAAGACAACACATAAAGACATGATGGAAAGAGGAAACAAATTAGAGAGGGAGAAAAATACACATGGCAACACAGACTGGTGATGGCCATGAAGTGAGGCCAAGGGTTCCGTGAATGTCTATATAACCAAATATAATGTGAGAAAATCAAGGAATTAGAAAAAAAATCTATGGTGAAATATGACAGAAAAAAATGACATCTAAAATATATGAAGAACTATTAATATATACAGAACTAACTACTAGTCTATGGTCAGCAAATGGTCAGAAGATATGAATAGACGGTTTTCAAGTGAGGAAGACACAAATTGTTGATAATAAACTTTGGAAAAAAGTTAAACAAAATATAATCAGAGATGTACTTTTTAAAAAACATAAGATACCACCATAATTTAATCCATGAAATTGGGGGGAGGAAATTAAAAATAAATTCTGCTAAGATTTTGGAGGGAAAAAAGCATACTTGTTTTTTGCTGGTAGGATATGTTTGTTTATTTTTTTTTCTTTTTTTGCAGAGAACAATATGGCAGTACAAAGTAAAAGTTATAGAAAAATCGTCATGCTATTTTTCCCAATAACTCCATCATTGAGATTATATACTAAAAGCATGTGTGTGTGTATGTGTGTGTGTGTGTGTGTGTGTGTGTGTGTGTAGTCAAGTAGTCAATGAACTTTTATTAAGTGCCTTCTATGCGCCTGGTACTGTGTTAAGTGCTGGGGATACAAATGATAGTCCTTGCAGTTAAGGAAGTTACAATTTAATGGGGGGGAGGGGCAAAAAAAACATACAAAAAATTGAAAGATGAGGAAAGAGGAAGAGGGTAATATCACTTAGAGAAATCAAAGAAATCTCAAATGAGTGTAGCTAGGAGGGAAATGAGGGGGTATCTGAGGAGATATACATATGTTTGTTGTGTGTTTATGCATGTGTACATGCATGTACACAAAATCCATGTATATTTTATATGCACGCATATGTACATTGTATGTGTTTCTGTGTGTTCTTATAAACCTATGTGATGCATACTCATGTACTCATGTACACATATGTGTGTGCCTGTGTGTATATAAAGAAGACAAAAAGCTACGTATTTAACTCATTTCCTAACAATATTATTTATAATTACAAAAACCTGGAAGCAACATCGATGCCCAATAATAAAGTCATTAATAGATAAATTGTGGTTGTTTAATGCAGTAGAATATTATAATGTGATTAAGATGAAAGAATCTGAAGAATATAAAGAAAAAAAGAACAGTAGATAGAATTCAAAAGAACAGAACATACATTAACTATAATAGAAGAAAAGTAAAGGAGAATGAATGGACAAAAATACTGATAAAAGTCACTGAGAAGTTGTGATAACACATTTCATATTGAAATTCATTTATTTAAATGAAAATGGTTGCAAAGCAAGTTTAATTACATTGATGATTAATATTATTTGTAATAGAGCAAAAACATTAAAAATTAAATCAAGGACACATATGACTAGAAAGGGAGGTAGGCCTGTAATATAAGAAGAATTAGGGATAATGTAAGAACAGCCCCAGGGCTACATTGTCAAGCACCAGATATTAAAAGAATCAAAGGAGAACTTCCGGTACATTAGGTGGATTATTTAGAAAAGATATGCCAAGTCTTGGACAAGTTTTTCCACAGTATTTGATGAATTGTAAATTGCATCAGTAAAGCAAGTACTCCTTCAGACATGGATATTAAGTCATTGAAATCTTGAACTGATTTGGATTTGGGAAATGGAAATTATTGGAAAAGATTCTTAACGTTGAAAGTATTGTTTTCCTAAAGACAAATTCATATGGTACCAATAACAATGGTTTAATAATTCTTTCTGGCTCTAAAATAAGAATGTTTTGATATTCCATTTCAAAATATTTTTCTAAATAGTTATTAAAGCCTAAGACCATATAAATGTTTCTTATCAAAATTAGTATTACTAGTGTAAGGTAAATGTACTAGTCAAATTCAAAAGAAAATTACCATCAATAATGTAAAAATAAAAAAATGCATAAATTAAATTGTTATATGTGTTGATATAATCTAAAATTTCCTGTTAAGGCAAGCTTAAAATAGATGGGCCTCAGTCAAAAATAGAATTTTTCTTGGCTTATCCTCACCAAAGAATGAAAATGTGCAAAGAGGGGTGGCTAGATGGTGCAGTGAATAGAGCACCAGCCATGGAGTCAGGAGGACCTGAGTTCAAATCCAGCTTCAGATACTTAACACTTGCTAGCCAAGTGACCTCGGACAAGTCACTTAACCCCAACTGCCCTGCCTTCTCCCCTCCAAAAAGAAAAAAAAAAAGAAAATGTGCAAAGATCAAATAAATATATAACAGGAACAAAATATGAATGAACACACTCAAAATTCTTATAAACATACAAATAGGTAAGTCATGTACATTGTATATAATTAAAATTAAGCAGAATCATGTGGTTATTTCCTTATGTGTATATATGAACATATATTAGTCACAATATCAAATGGGGAATTGGAAAATTTTAGAGAGCTGAAGTAGGTCTTTTTGTAGTAGTTTTATTAGAAAAGATGCTCAGAACACTTAACAAAATGATAGTTTCTTACAATACCTTTTGAAATCTGTTGAATGAATTAAAATCAGTAATAGAATAGCAAATTACTCATTTCTTTTTAACAGAACTTTCTTTGCCTTGGATTTTGGAGCTAAATTATCCAAATTAGCTGTCTGAGTGACTGAAATTTATTGGTTAATAGGTCAAACTTACATCTTTCCTTCACATTCTCCTTACATGCTCATCATTGGTGGACAGCAGGTCAGCCATTAGGAACATTGCTATAAAACAATCCTATTTTTGCGAAAAGACTGGAAAACATGATTTCCTTGGGGATTTCTTCAAAGAATGTTCTGTAAGCCCCAATTTGTCTTGTTCTAAATCCTGAAAATCTTTCTTGTAACATACAACGCTGCATGCAATCCCTTAATAAGTATAGTGTATGGGGTATCCTACTCCTTGAGCTCTGCTGGTAAAGTAAAAATTGCTGTTTATATTTTATAATAATACAGGATTGATGATTTTGAAAAATAATGGTTCATAGAGTCTGCCTGCATTATTTAATGGGATGTAGAAGTTACTTGCCTGTGTCTGGGTATGAGAACTGAGTTATGAGCCACAGTCTATGTGATTTCTGTCACTTGCTCTCTATGCTAATGCTAAAATTTATCTGTGAGATAGAGAAAGAGTATCCATTTCAAATGATTGTTGAGCTGTTGTAATAAGATGTAGGAAATTATCTTAGCTATTTGGAAGAGCGATAAAGAAGTAGAACCACTGTTTGTGATGGAAATTCTTACATCACTGAAATTGTGGAGCTTTCCAAAGAGCAAGGTTGAAGAAATGTTCGGTGTAGCATAAATAGAAGTATTATAGAAGAAAATTTAATAGGTAAAGTTGTTTGGAATGCCCTAAAATAGGGAAGTGAAGGTAAGTGCAAACATACCGTGGAGGGCAGTTGTTGTTTTTTCTTTTTTCCCTCTCCTCCCTTCTCTTCCTCCCTTTCTCTCTTTACCTCTTTCCTTCTTTCTTTTCTCCCTCTCCTTTCCTTTCTCTCTCCCTTCTTTCCTTCCTTTGTTCCTTTCTTTCACCTTTTCTTCCTTTCCTTCTACCATCCTTCCTTTTCTTCCTTTCTCACTAGTGATTAGCACAGAAATTGACTGACATCATTTCTTACCTCAGCTGATTTGCTCCTTGTCCGGCAACATGGTGACCTGCTACTCCCTAAGGCTTACCATATAAATGCCCAAATTCATGAAGACGCCAGTTCAGGATAGTCCACTGCAGCTTAATACTCTAAAGGTCAATAGATGTCCACCTGATTTAGCCATCCAGGTAATGAGACTTCAGACATAAACCACCTTTCCCAGCTAAGTGTGCTTTTTACCCCCTTCATCCCTATGTCAATAAATCTTGAAGGAAGTAAATTCGCCAACAATACCACTCCAAGAATTAATACAAAGGAACATAAGAATATACATCTTTTTATTGGACCATAGATTGAATGCACAATTACACCTTATATTTAGAAGATCTAGAAGTAGCTAAGTTTTGGGGAGTATTTTAGAAGCATAGGAGAAAAAAATTTAAATGAAAGAGACAGTTGAAGTGGAACTGGGGTACCATTTGAACTCAGGTCTGTCCTGACTTCATGCCTATTGGCACTGTACCAACTAACTATCTAAATCTTTCTCCTAATTAGAACTAGCCTAAAATGAAAAAGGTTGTTGTAGGAGGTAGCTGAAAGTCTTCAAGCACAAGCTGAGTGACCCTTTTTTGTCCATATTATAGAGATAAATCTTGTCCATGGATGGGTTATAGTAGGTGGCCTCCAAGGTCTCTTAAAACTCTAAATTTCTGTGACTCTGTGATATCATCACCCACAAACACACATAGCTAATACAATGTACAGAGAAACTGAGAACATCATGTTTATAAATTTCAATTTTATTAACACTGTAAAACAAAAAAAGTAACTTTAAATGACAACATATTGCAGAAGAAATTTAAATTTAAGGCATAAGTGTAACCAAATGGAATTTAGAGTTCATTCCAACTCTAAGATTTTATGGTGACCATCAAAGAAGAACTTTAATGGAGAAATGGGATAGGGACAGGGGATCAAAAACAAACGCCTTCCAGGATGTGAATGGAGGTAGGATGAGGTACAGAGCTGTATTTCAGGTCAAGTGGAATGGTGTCTCTAAGGGCTGACATCCAGATAGGTGTGCTTCCTCCATGGAGAAATCCTGTGGCTACCAGCAACTCAGTACCTGCCTCATATCTTCCACTGGTCCATGTTACTATGTGGCAAAACCTTTTCTATCTCCCTGATTCTACCCACCAAGCCACCTACTCCCAGGATTTCATCCCTGTGGTACCACTCTTTCTTTCTACCTGCCTTTTCCTATACCCCTAAACTCCCACAGGGGCCAGGTCAGACTGCTTCCTCCCCTGGGATGATGGTACCTATAATCTGAACTATCTGGTATGCATATCCCTTCACCAGAGCCATAATTACAATTCTGTAATCTGGGACAAGTATGTTAGGCAGAACTCTACTAGAGATTTAGGGGAAAGACCTCTTTAGGACACAAGGCCCTCTAATGAGATAGACCTTATGGCAAATGCAAAGTAACTGGGGAAAGGAGTAGTATTAAACTGAACCTGGTCAACTTTGGAGCAGGAACAGGGTTCTACCTGGATGGCATGCAGAGCTGGCTTTTACATTCTTTGCCGTGAGTGGCAGGGGAAAAGAGTTTTGTCCTGCCTGGTACTGAAGTAATTCAGGGAATGGGGCAACCCATCCCCCAGAAGGGTCAAACTTGTGGCTCTCAAAGGCCAGGTCTGGCCAGCATTCCAAAACATATTAAAATATAATTGGGAAATGTTTAGCAAAACAAATAAAAATACGATGAAATAGATAATGTTAGTTTGTAGCTTTCTAAATCAGTATTCTGCCTGCAGATATAATTCTCTATTTGAGTTTTATACCATTGATGCTACTTGCTGGGATCATTTTCTATTCTTATGTGATACCATTGCCTCAGAGAATCTGGATGATTCTGATTCCCAACTAAGAAGAGGAAGTGGATATATGAAGGCAACAGGCAAGGATCACAGTGGTGGAGGTAGGCACAACATACTTGTGGTGCAGTGAGCTTACAACCAAAGGAAAAGGCACAACAACGGATCCTGAAAGAGCTGTGGATCTAAACTGGGTTGGTGGTTGTATAGGGGTTGTAGCTTGGTTGATAAGAGAGGAAGGACCATGAATTTCTGCCATATGCAGGCAACCTGGAACAAAAGGCTAGTTATCTTACCTAGTTATGATTTGTGTAATCTGCGGACTTTTTTGGGTGGAGGAGGAAGTAGGTTAGAAATTCTGCTACCCCACCTTGTAACACTTCCTATTTAGATATATCCTCAGGGACTCCTATGTTATATCTCCTGTTGGAAGTTTTACCTGGTCTTGGGTAACCAGTTTATCTGGGGGTGGAACCAGTTCTCCACACTCAGTCAGGATTTTGCTGCCCTCTACTGGCTCCTTTGCATGATATAGGCACAAGCTAGATCTAACCCCCTTGGGTCTTAGTGTTCTCCTTTTGACCATGACACTACTCAAATATAAAATCTCACATATCCATAGTTTATGATAAGAGTTGCCTATTTTAAATAAAGTGTCTTGGATTCATGTGTTTAAGTCACAAAGCTATGCCTACAGTAAGGATGAACAATGTACAAGTTCATGAATTATCCTCTTGCTACACATGAAACAGATTTCCCTTGATTATAGACCATTAATGACTTTTGTTTGATCCCTAATGAATGGTATTTTATTTATATTTTACAATTTTGTTTGAAGTTAATATCCTTCACACTAGGGAGCCAAGCACAGTCAACATTTTCACATGAAAACACTTCTGATCAAGGCACAAGTTATGATTAAAACAAACTTACTTTTCAGCTTTAGAATTAAAGAGAGGGATGATTCATGAATGTGCTAATGGTTATTCCCTTCTCAGCATCTTAGCCAAAATCAAGATTCTAGTCCCAGTTCTGCCACTATATTGCCGTGTAAACTGGGACAAGTGAGTTAACCTGTATAGGCCTCAGTTTACTCATCCACAAAATGAATAGGGTAATACCTTTATTTCATGCTTCACAGGGAAGTTGTGAGGGTAAAATGAGACACTACATGACAAGTGCTCCAAAAACCATAAAGTATGCTAGAAGTGTATGTGGTATTCTTGTGGATGACAAAAACAAGCATTAAATTCATGACTATACATCTACTTGTTCTTTCTTCCCTAAATTAATTTGGACACTATGAAAATGATAATAATTTGAATTTCAAAAGAATTTCTGAATTTCACTCTAATTCAGTGGCTTATTTGAGGTTCCCTGGTACTATGATATGAAATTAAGATATAAGATCCTACTTAGCTATAAATACTTATTCTTTCCATCAGTAATGAAAACAGGACTATGGTTCATCCATTTTCAAATATTTCTGCTTTTGAAATTAGATTGGCTTTTATAAAATTTATATTTACAATGAATCAAGAAACATTTATTGGACATACAAAACTTTCTGCTACCAAATGGAACTGATCTGATTAAAGAGATGCTATGAATACCTCTTGTACATACATTTTGTTACTATACACATACACACAGATGCATGTGCATACATATATGTATGTTTATACACATATAAACACGTATATACACACATAGATATTACATGCCAGATTTTTGTTGGACTAAGATGCAATTTTCAGTCAAAAAACAAAATTTTGTTTGTCTTCTCACTTCTCTTTTCCCCTTTTCCTCTTTCCATCAGTATGTGCCATAAATGTTCATCATTTTTCTTTCATGTTTCCTTGAATTAGATAGTATGTGTGTATATATGCCATATGTATATATGCATACCATATGTATATGTGTATTTATTCACACATAAATGTACACATATACTATTTAATTCAAAGAAACTTGCAGGAAAATGCATGGAGTAAATGTTGAATCACTTTTGACTTGAACTAAGTCTCTTTCAATAGGAATTCATTTTGTAATCCTTCTCTAATTGAATCATCCTAAAGAACTCTATACGTGCGCATGTGTCCTAAATGTCTTCTGCTGCCTTGGTTATTATGTCTGTGTCAAGTTAGAAACTTTATGGTTGTATTTTTTAAGATCACTTTTCAAAATTCATTAAAGGCATGGCTGATTTTGCATGCTTCTAAATGGTTCTAAGTTTGATGTACTTGATTTTGATTTGCAACAAAATTCTAGGTTATATAATTAAAGGAATCAGTGAACACCTAGAAGAGGGAATAATGGCCACAGAGAGTCATATCAGCTTAATCAAGAACGAAACAATATAACTAACAATCCTCTCTTGCCTTTTTTTTTTTTGGCATGGTAAATAAATGACTAAGTCAGAGAATGCTGTGAATATTTAGTTAGATTTCATCAAAGTATATAATAAAATCTCTCACGTTTTTCTTGTAAAAAAATGGAAAGATGTGAGCTAAAGAATCATCTGAATCACAATTTAGTGAATTCAGAAATGGGTGAATGACTAGATCTAAAGGTTAAATCATCGATGGTTCAATGTTTTCCTGAATGCCATAAGGAAATGTGTTTGGCTGTACCTTATTTAGTATGTTATCTTTTACTTGGTTCAAGGCAGAGTTGTGGTATTTATTGAATCTCTAGGTAACAGAACTGAGAGGGGAAGCTTATATAAAGCAGAATTCTAAGAAGATTTTGCCAGGCTAGGACCCTGGTCCAAACTAAATAAGATGAAATTCAATAGGGATGAATCTAAAATCTTATTTTTAATTAAAATTCAACTGCAAAAAAAAATCTACTGCATTAGTATAATGTGGGAGGTACAGTTACATAGCAGCTCCTCTTTAAAAAGAGCTAGAGCATTTAGTGGTCTACAAGTTAAAATTTATAATGTGTAAAGAGTGTGATAAGTAAGAAAGAAAGTTAATACAGCTTAGACTGCACTGAGCAGTCCAAGGGTAGGGAAATGATTGTCCTATTACTCTGATTCAATTAGATCACACCTAGAGTACCATGTCTAGTTCTATGCACTAAATTATAGGAAGGGAATTAATACAGTGAAGAAAAATTCAGAAATTGCTGTTCTAGATATTCCCTAATTATTCTTTTAATAGAATATAATAGAATTTTGCTAAAAAATTAAATCAAGTTCATTAGCCTCCTTTAATTTTTTATGTTCATTTTGGGAAATTTTATATATATATGAGACACAGTTTTATACCAAATAGTTCAAATTTGCATTCATGAGAAATTTTTTAAAATCAACTAAAAAAAGGCAAACAAATTAAAGTCTTCCCTTTTTTTGATGTTTTACGAGTGGTGAAAAAATTCAAAAGTCCCTAGCCTTCCTTAAATGAAACAAATTGAATTCACATTTCTTGCCTACGCTAGAATCACTTTGTTCTAATGGTGAAAGTTATTTATAATTTGTCTTTTCCACTGAGGAATTTTTTTCTTTGTTTCTTGATGTTTTGTATCCAAATCTGTGTCTCCGTCTTCTTGATTTGAGTCTTCTGATATGTCTTCAGGTTATGTGTTTTATCATATTCATATTCTTCAGGATCTTCTTCTACCTTTGCACCAGGAGTTAAGTGAAATGTTCTTTTAATATTGTCACCATATTCTTAGCATTTGATAACAGTTATATTGTCTTATTATTGCTATTTCAAATAAAATGAAGTAATGGTGGGTCAAAGGACCCAAGTGTTGAGTCCTTCATTGGTATTCCTACCATTACAGAAAATCATTGTCTTTTTTTCACACTATTATAGTTAGTTTTCAAGTACAAATTGGTTTTAAATCAAGGAGGTCCAACCTTGTTAGCAACTGAAAGCTACTTCCACCATCAAGTCCCATGATATATACATTATTATGATCTATTACTCTGATTGGAACTGAGTGAACATTTTGAAGAAGTTAATTATCATATCTACCTCCATTCTGAACAGCTAGATCATAATGCAGCATTGGTTGCTAATTATGATTTTTAACAAGGATGACTAAGACAAATTGCTTACCCTTTTATCAGATTTGTATATTTTATTTTTCATCACATTTTTCAATATTTTATCCTATTTTTATATACATCTTACTCCTGTCTCTCTTCCCTATAAACCTTAATCTGTAGAGTAGGATTTGGGTTTTTTGTTTGTTTGATTTCCAATACCTTGCATGTAGTAGATACTTGATGTTTGTTGAATTGGTCTGAATTCATTCCTCAGACTGTAACAGCATTCTTAGACATGGTTGGAAGAAACATGAAAGTTTGGCAGCTAAGCCAATCACATCCAAGACTATCCCACGTACATTTATAGGTGAGTTTGAAAGAAGGAAACAAATAAATATGGAATAGAATTGATCTATCTGATCATAGGAAACAGTTCAAGGGGACCTTAGAGGCTATGTAGTCCAACATCCTCCTTCTGCAGATGAGAAAACTGCAAAAGTAGAAATGTCACTTCAGAAATCAAAGTCAGACAGAGCAGTTGGATATAACAAAGACGAAATCTGTGGAGGTAATTGACTTTTCAAGATATTTCAAAAAGAATAATATTCAAAAGCAATGGAAAAGATTATGAATAAAATCATTACCACTATTTTCTCTTAGCCCTTTTTAAAGTTCAGTCTTACTTTTCTTTATAATCTTTTATCTGTTTCCATGTATCCCCCAACAAAATGAAAGCTACCTGAGGGTACAGACTTTTTTTTGTCCTTAAATCTCCAGCACCTAGTACATAGTTTATTGTATTTAATAAAGGCCTTGGATTGAATTGGAAAAAAAAGTGACAGAGAACTTTATCAAGTGCTGACTTAAATTCTTATTTTCTCATTTCTATAAGTCAAGTTAACAAGCATCTATTAAGTACCTACTATGTGCCAGACATTACAAAGAAAAGGGAGGGGAGATGAGTTCCTGCTCTCAAAGAGCTCACAGATTAATTTTGGAGATAGCATTCAGACAACTGTGTACAAACAGAATGCCTTGGAGGTACATAAATGTTAAATTGGAGATACCAGAGCAAAGACACTAGGATTAACAGAAACCAAGGAAGGCTTTTTTTCAGAAGGTGAGATGTTAACTGAGATTTGAAAGAATCTCAATGAAACCAGGAGGAAGAGATGAAGACAGAGAGAGTTCTAGGCACAGGGGACAACTATATCAGTACCAGCTATACCCAGTACCAACAAAGGGTCCCCTGCAATCTCTTTCTGACCATTTATCTGACCCACTTACCATTTCTGGGCTGAGAGCTCCTAAATCTGTTGGTGTGATCACAGTTTCCACCACTTGGGTAGGCTCTGGATAGAACTCCATGCCAATGCTACAGACTTCTGCCAAACTCTTAAGTTTTCTTAGGCCAGAAAAAATGTCTTTTAAAAATTGCTTCATTGGCTCTGCCACTCAAAAATTTGACTTGAGGCATTAATTTAAAGTTGTTTAGAGGGAAATGTTGGGAGAGTTCAGCTGGATTGCTGCTTCTAATCCACCATCTTGGCTTTATCCTCCCACTCCTTTTGAGGCTCTTAAAAAAAAGATATTAATTGTACATATGTTAAAATGGTAGAAATTCCTCCATAGGATATATGTCATGGATATAACTTTGTTCAATATCCTGAGATTATCAATAACAAGTAAAATATAAAAAAAATGCTCACCATATATGTTTACCAATTATTATGGAGGTAATTGTGTTCAAAGAGAGTAGAACAGAAAGTCTTTTTTGATGGAAAGGTTTTCTAATGCTACTATTTGCAAATGATGATAATAAAAAAGAAAACAATGAGCATTTCTATAATGCTTTAATTTTGCAAAGTATTTTACAAAAAAAAAATCTCATTTTACCTTCACAATTACCCTTGGAGGTAGGTGCTATTATTATTTTTATTTTACAAGAAACTTGAGGTTGAGTGAGCTAGTAAGTATCTGAGATGACTCCAGGTTTAGCACTCTATCCGCTGTGCCCCCTAGCTACCTGGATGATATTGTACTAACTTTTATTGAGATCTGGAACATGATAGAGTCTTTTAATGAGTTCCAAGAGTCATTCAAAAGATATTGGTCTAGACATCCATAGAGGAAAAAAAATCACGTAAAAATTTTGATGTGTATTTGTTTAAATAACCCACTAACTAGCCCATCAATACAACAACCTTGGGTAGGGAATTGGGTAGGTACACTCATGGACAATGAGTGTAAGTTGAAAGAGATCAGGCATTTTTCCTGAAGCTAATTTAAGACATCATATATATGAGAGACAGTCCAATAAACATGTTAATTGCCCATTTATCTATATTTCTCAAATACTGTCTTTACATTATCTCATCTCTTTGAAGAAATGGCTTCATTGAACTATCAATTTAATCTTATGTCTTTTTCTTTTTAGGAAGTTTCACTATGAATGTCATATACCTAAACAACATTTCTGTACATTTTAAAAAAGCAATTTTGAAGATATATTATTATATGAAGACCTGTACAATAGATCTGCATGCTTTTTATGAGGAATACTATAAAACCCTAAGTTCTACTTTTAACTTGACTCAAAGAAATTAATCTCCTTTCAGAAAAACCTGAAATGCTATTATTTTTGTCCAAAATTAATAATCTACCCCAGGGGTGTGGAACCTGTGGCCTTGAGGACACATGTGGCCTTTCAGGTTCTTGACTATGGTCTTTTGACTGAGTCTGAGTTTACAGAAACAAATCCTTTTATTAAGGGAATTTGTTTTGTGAAGTTTGCAATATTCAATCAAAGGGTAGCACTTGAAGACTTAGAGGGTCACATGTGACCTTGAGGCCACAGGTTCCCCACCCCTGATCTACACTATCTTAGATAACTAAAACTTCTTTCTCAGTGATGTACTTTCTGCTCTGTTTAATACATACTTTTCATATATGTATATATATATGTGTATGTGTGTATGTGTTTATAAATAGGTATATACATGTCTGTGTATGCGTGTGTAGATATATACATATCATGACAACATACAAAGTGCTTTATAAAAAATGATGTAAATATATATTCCTTAAACTGGATATATGTAGCCCCAGAGAAAAGAAGACATGGCAGGAAGATGAAAGTTATTTTTAAGTATCTGAAGGGCTATCTGTGGAAAAGGGATTAGACATATTCTCTTTAGCCACTAAGCGCAGAACCAAGAGCAATGGATAGGATCCATTTTAATTCAACAAACCTTTATGAAACACTATGTACAATGCACTGTAATTGCAAACAAATACATTTAGATGATGTAAGGAGACATTTCCTAATTAGTAGCACAATTGGAAGTCAAAAGGATCTCTTTCCTGGAAGTCTTCGGACAAAGACTGAATAACTCCTTCTTGGGTAAGTTCTAGGAGGGGTGATTCTTTTTCAGATATGACTTGGACTAAAATCAGGGGTGGGAAACCTGCAACAAAGGACAAAGTATTAATTCTGTGAAATTCATATTCAGTCAAAGGGCCAAGCTTGAAGACCTAGAGGGCTACATGTGGCCTAGAGGTCACAGGTTCTTCACCCCTAATTCTGGGCTACCTGAAATTCTGTAATTATATTATATACAAATGTAAATATATTACATAATTTAATTGAAAAACTATAGAGTCATGTCTATTGATAACTACTTTCTTATTGTTGTACAAACTAAAAATTAAATTGCTTAGGGAATTTGAACTGATCTTACCAATATTACTTAAAGATATTTCATGGATTGGCAGCTATAATAAATTTTATGATTCTCCAAGGCATCTCCCAGTATGATATTAATATCCTGGAGGTTATTTATTTCACATAGATCCCCAAAACATCAGTATAGAGTAATAACTGTCACAATTAACCCAGAGTGAATTTACTTGGGTATACCTATAAAATGAGGGGATTGGACTTATCTATGGCCTCTGAATTCTATGATCAATGAACCTATGAACCTATATTTCTAGGATACTATAGTATTATATGACAAAACCCCTAGAACCTCCTATGCTTCCCTCTCAAACCTTATACCATATTTTGTTATTTGCTCTAAAATACTTTGCTTCAGTATGCTACGTACCATCATGTCTATAGATGTCTACAATTATTTTGTTGACATATTCAATCAATACTACATTAAATGTTACCTTTCAGCTTACCTTTAATTGCCTGAGTATTTGTCTTATTTACATTATTTATGTGGTTGTGCCATTAAATTATGCATTTCAGATCAGAAGAATAAAAAGCTTGTTTACATCACTATTATTGGTTTGGAATCAAGGTTTCAATTTTGGCCTAAAGAAATTAATCTTCTTTCAGAAAAGAAGAAAATAGCAAGTGACAAGAATCAGCTTCTGTTGCTGCTATACCATAACTGCTCTAATAGGAAAGTAGTGGAAAAGTGTAAATTTATCACATTTCACATTTAAAGTGAACTACTTTGTCTTCATTTTTAAAGATTTTCCACTACAAAAATGAGAATAAATGTGTATACTATATCCTCCTTAGGTTGTCACATGGCTTAAAAATACATTTAATATCTCCTTTTTAAAAAATGTGAATGCTGATGATATGGTTTCTAAAAAAATTGAATTTTTTGAATGCTTAGGAAGTTCAAGTTTAACATGCTTATAAATTGGAAACTCTTGCATGTAAATTTCTTGTAAAATTCAGTATTTTTATGGAGGTAAGAATCAGTGTTTTTCCATAAATACTTCAAGAATTATGATTTTGTTGTTGTATGTCCTCCAAAACTCAGACTACAACTTCTCTGATCCCCATTTGATAGTGTCCTTGAGGTTCTGAAGAGCTCTTCTCTTTCCCATTCTCACCACCTTCACCTTGTCCCTCAATTAGGTCTGTGGGATTGATCTCCACAAAGAGGAAAGAGTCCCATACCAATGGGCTTTGGAACTCAGGTTACATCTATATAAACACACACAATACATACATGCATATGCATGTGTATATATGAAGTGCTTTGTAAACCTTAAAGCATTAAATTAGTGTTTATTATTATTAATATTATTATATTCAAAACTATACAGTATCGAAGCATTTTATTGAATTGCATTATCAGGTATTTTGTAATATGGTATCTGGAACAAATACATAATGTTATTATTTATCTTCAAATTCAAATCAAATATGACCTTCATCGCCCCTAGATGATAAATTTTTCATCCATAGCAAATCATGAAAACAGTCCATCTGTGTCAGAGAGAGGTTGTCATTTGCTCCTGTGAAAGTAGTACTTACACCAAGGAAATGACTGAGTCTTAAATATTGAAATGTCACTTAAATGTAAAGATAGATAAAGTTTCATCAAGGATTTTGGGTTCCCCTGAGGTGAATGAAGAAATTGTTGACAGTAAAGTAAAAATCTTAACTTATCAGAATTCTTAGTCAACCACTTATTTTACAAAAAGGACAAATGCAACAAAATGAGTTTGTAACACGAATTTATTGACAGAAAATTTACATCAATGGCTTCACTGTAGACTCAGCTCCCTCTCCTATATAGCCTCTCTATCTCTACTCCTATGCTAAGTGTGATAATACAGTGGAAAGAATACTAAAGAAAAGGTTAGAGCAGGAGGATCTTGTGTGTGTGTGTGTGTGTGTGTGTGTGTGTTAGAGACCCTTTTGGCAGTATGTGAAGCCTATGGACCCCTTCTCAAAATACAGGAGGTGGTTAACAAATTATTGTTTTGTTGAAATTTTTATGAACAAGGGTTGAACCCATCCCCAGTTTCTTTTTCTGATTTACTATTTAGCTAAAAAGAAACCTTAATTAGGGGGTGGAGCCAAGATGGCAGCGTAGAAGCAGCAAAGTTTTGCAGCTCCCACACAGCCACCTTAAATACCCAGAAAATACAACTCTAAATAAATTTTAGGACTCCCAAAACTCACAAAAATACAGAAAACACATCTCTGAATGAAGGCAGCTCAGCAGGTGGGGCTCATTGAGGCAGGCAGGGAGCCAAGGCCAGCCCAGCCCCAAACCCCAGCATGGCCCCAGGGCATTCGGGAGAAGCCACAGCTGGAGTCTACAGTAGAGTGGATTGGCGGCACCTGGGGCAGTCTCCACATTTATCAGACCAGAAGAAATAGGATAAGATAAAGTTCAGTGGAATTCAAGCTAAATTTTGGGGGAAAAAATCGGTCTGGCTGAACTGCCCCCAGGGCAAGGAAGCAGCCCAACCCGGCTGCTTCAGAACTCCTAGCCTGTGGACATCAGGCCAGCTAAAGCAATAGATCAAAGGCCAAGGGCTCTTGCATTGAGTGGCCTGGATCCGGATTGTGGTCTTGGGTGGTGGTCCTTGGGTGTGCTTTCAGTGAGTCAAATCTGGTGGGGGCTGCAGCACCCCCCAATAGCTCCAGCAGCTGTGAAAACCCCAGTGATTTGGGACAGAGCTCT
The DNA here is from genome assembly GCA_028646575.1 of Pseudocheirus occidentalis. Taxonomy (NCBI): domain Eukaryota; kingdom Metazoa; phylum Chordata; class Mammalia; order Diprotodontia; family Pseudocheiridae; genus Pseudocheirus; species Pseudocheirus occidentalis. Next base: position 119,137,423 of record CM053594.1, on the reverse strand, counting down.
CCCCACTGGAAGCAGAGTTCCACAGAGCTAAAAAATCAAGCAATTAATTGACTGGCCAACATGAGGTGAAGAAAGGAAAGTAAGAACAGCAATAAAACTCTAGAATCCTTTTTAGGGACAAAAAGGATCAAAGCATGGAACGGGAGGAAGACAAACACAGTCATAACTCCCACACCAAATGCTTCCAAGAAACATGAAGATTGTCTACAAGTCATAGATCAACTTAAAAAGGACTTTGAAAACCAAATAAGAGAAGTGGAGGAAAAATTGGGAAGAGAAATGAGAATGATGCAAGAGAGTCAACAACCTGACTGAAGAGAATAACACTTTAAAAAAGACATTAACTCAAATGGCAAAAGAGGCCCAAAAAGCCAATGAGGAGAAGAATGTCTTAAAAAGTCAAAGTTGCCAGATGAAAAAAAGAATCTCAAAAAAAACATTCTGAAGACAATAATTCGTTCAGAATTAGAGTGGAGCAAGTGGACGCAAATAACTGTATGAGAAACCAAAATACTATTAAGTAGTTACAAACAAATGAAAAAATAGAAAGCAATGTGAAATATCTCCTTGAAATAAACCACTGACCTGGAAAATATATCCAGGAGAGACAATTTGAAAATTATCAGTTTACCTGAAGCCATGATAAAAAAAATAACTTGGAAAGCATCCTTCAAGAAATTCTCAAGGAAAACTTCCCTGATGTTTTAGAATCAGAGGGCAAAATAGAACTTGAAAGAATTCACTGATCACTTCTTGAAAAAGATCCCCAAAAGAAAACTCCTAGAAATGTTATAGCCAAGTTCTGAAACACCCCACCCCCTCCATCAAGGAGAAAATAATACAGACTGCCAGGAGGAAACAGTCTGAATACTGTGGAAACACAATTAGGATAACCCAGGATCTGGCAGCTTCTACACTGAGGGATTAAAGGGTCTGGATTATGATATTTTGGAGATCAAGGGAGCTGGGATTAAAACCAAGAATCACCTACCCAACAAAATTGAGTATAATGTTTCAGGGGAAAATAATATGTATATGTATACATATACATATACATATATATATATGTATATGTATGCCTACATATATGTCTATATAGTAGGGTATATATGCGTAAGAATATATATCTGAGCATGTGTGTATATGTGTACATAGAGGGTACAGGATCAATTGAATACAAAGGCATGATACTTTAAAAGGTGAAATTCTGAGGTGGAAGAGGACTAGAATGAGAGGAGACAGGGAGAGACAAAATGGGGTTAATCATCCCAATTAGAAGAGGCAAGAGATTACTGTTACAACTTTATACCTTCATTTACTCTCATTGAATTTGGCTTAGGGAAGGAACAACATAAACTCTAAACTGGGTATCTTGCCACACAGGAGAGTAGGGGGGATAGAGATGAGAGGTGGGATGACAGAGGGGAGGGCAGGGTCTGGGGGAGGGTTGCAGGAAGCACACACGTCAGTAAAGGGACAGGTACAGAGCAGAGAATAGAACAAGGGGGGGCAGGATAGGAAGGAGGGACATATAATCAGCCTCTCACAATAGGTCCACTGTGGAGATGTCCTGCATAATTACCCATGTACAGCCTGTGTTGAATTCTTTGTCCTTCCAGTGGGGGAGGGTGACAAGGGAGGAACTGAAAAAATCTAGAATTTAAAGCTCTACAATCAAATATAAAAAATATATATAATAATAATTATTATTATCATTATTATTAACTACATGCAACTGGGAATTAAGATATACAGGAATGGGTGCAGGGAGACCCTCCCTGCCCTACCAGAAAGTTAGAGTGGCGTTGGAGAAGGGCATAAAAGAGAGCAGATTGGGGGGGGGGGGCTTTACAGTAAGAGAGTTGTTTTGGGGTTTGGGGTAGGGGAAAGACAAGGAGAAAATTTGTAACTCAAAATCTCATGGAAAGGAATGATGTAAACAAGAAAATAAATTTTAAAATTATCTAATAAGAAAGAAACCTTAATTATGGAATCACAGAACTGCATACTTAGAACAAATATTAGATGTCATACCAATGTATGACATTATTCAGCTTTTGCTCAAAGGCCTCTAGTGAAGGAGAACCCATTACTATTGAGACAATCTAGCTTAGGGGTCGCTCTTGCTGTTATCAAGTTTGTCAGTCCCTCCAAATTTCCACCCTCTTTTTCTTGTTCTGTGCATTAGAGGCAAATGGAAGAGACATAGTATATATGGTTTATGAGGTTCCTTCAAACTCTGGCTATAATCCTTTAGTAGAGTGGAAAGAGTAGTGGTTCTAACATCAGAAGGCATTAATTCAAATCCTGTCTTTGATGTTTATTTCTTATGTATGACCTTTGATCACACAGTCATTTAACCTCCCTGACCTTCACCTATACAATGAAAAGGTTAGACTAGCTGGTTTTCAAGGTTATTCCCAGCTCTATATCTATGTTTTCTCTTCCACAGTCTTTCAAGTATTTGAAGTCATCTATTTTATTTTAGAGGTAGCTAGGTGGCCTAGTGGCCCTTTGACTTACTATGTGACCATGGCCAAGTCATTTAACTTCTGTCTGCCTCATTTTCTTCATCTGTAAAATGGAGATAATAACAGCATCTACCCCCCACCCCAGAGCTGTGAAGATCAAATGAAATAATATTTTAAAAGTCTAGGCAGGAGATGGAGGAGGGTCCCCTTAATAAATTCTTCCTTCTCAAAAGCTACCCCATAATATCTTAGGGGAATTGTTTTTGGTTGGTCATTTTCACCTCCCAAACTTCTTTGAGAAGCTTATGTAGATGAATGGCCAGGGACAAAGGTGCAAATGTAGTCTGTGTCCAGGAATGGTTCATTGTCTTACTGGCTTCTTCCTATGCAATTAAGGTATTCACAGCCTCTCACCCTTTGTAGGGTGGGGTATGACTATTTTGCACCTAATGTCTCTCCCCTTTACTTTTTAATACTTATCTCTATCTTTTAACACCTACCAACCCTCAGTTTTTTAGGACATCACTGGAATATTCCTCCCCCTCTGTTTTCTAGAAGCTCAAGTATTATGTTCAGTTCTGGGCACCATCATATTTTAGGAAGAATATTGGTAAGTGGGAGAGTGTCTAGAGGAGAACAAGGGATTATGAAAGATCTTGAAACCATAACTGATTGAGCAAGAGGTGAAAGAAATTGGAATTTGTAGTCTAGAAAAAACTTGGGATATTATGTAATATTTGTAAAGCTCATGACATAAAATTTATGTCCACTTTCATTTCCGTCCCATTCTAACTTCTAAAGTGTTTGTTAGAGAGTATGTTCCTACTGTTCATAACTACTGTCCTGCCCTTGCTATTTGAATAAATGCCTTTGTTAAAAAATCAAATAGAATTTGCTCAAGCATTTCTGAAATCTATTGTTTTGTTTCATATTTCTCTTGACTTTTTAGGAGAGAGGTCTGTCACTGTCCGTGCTTCTCAGACTTCCTATATATCTATATCTATATCTACATCTACATCTATATTCCTTTCTTAAATCATTCCCATGTGGCTTCTTCCATCATTCCTCTAATGAAATATCACTCTCTTATCACCAGTGATCCAGGTGTAAAATCCAATGACCTTTTCCTTGTATTTCCATTCTCTTTGATTTCTCTGTGGCATTTGCTATCCATCCTTCTAGAAACTCTCCCACCTTGATGTCTGTAATATGACAATTTCCTGAGTTTCCCTCTGACCTTCCCCCTCTTCTGTCTACATTTATTCCTCTTCTTCCTCCCACACTCAAAATGTGAGCATTCTTCAAACTTCAATCTTTATCCATCTGTTGGTCTCCCTCTACACGTACTTAAGGAAGTCATCTATTTTCTTAGTTTTATCTGTCTCCTCTGTGCTGATGACTCTAAACTGTATAAGCCTAGGTTTTCTGTCAAGCTTCAGTTCCACTTTTCCAAAAGACCAAAAGCCTTTGTTACGCTGATACCCCACCATCACCTCGTAATTAAACTCTTTTTCTAGAAATTGGCTTCTTGTTGGTTCCCCTGTTCTTTTCATGTTTAGTACCACCGTCCTTGTCATCCATGTTTGAAACCTGAGTCATCTTTGAGGTAGTGGCTCCAGTCTATAGCTCCCTATTCCTCTACTTCCTCATCTTCAATACAACAAACATTTTATTAAGCACACATTAAGTAATGGAGAGTAAAGGTGAAAAGGGAGCAGTCCTTCAAAAGGCTGGCATTCTACTGGGAGGATATAATTTGCACACAAGTGAATTTAGTATAGATGTTGATGGCGAGGGAATTAATATAAGATCTTTCTTCCATATACATCAATTAATTTCTTCCAGCGTAGATGATGAAATCACCGAAGATAACAAAGGCAATGAAACACTAAGGTACCTATAGCAAGGGTAAAGAAGAGCTTCTACTTTCTTACCCTTTTGCAAGTTGTGAAGTTCTCCAATCAAAACTGATTAAACTAGAGAACGTCTAGTAATTGTCTAACAAAGAACTGTTCAACTTCAATTGTTCTTTAAGGAATTTTTTTTAAACACTCTTCCAGGGAAGTCATGGCAAGAGGTAGCTCTGAGGGTTTGAACTTAATCAAGAAGGGAGCCAGTTAGAGAATAAGTACCATGTCCTTGAGAGTAAATCCTAGAAGACTCTGAACTCAGCAGGGAGAAGGCAACCCAAATGGTCATGGCAAAAGATTTGAATTTCTTTATGAGTTGAGAAAGAATTACTACTGTCCATCAGGAATGAAGTATAGAAAGAAACATCCCCAGAGAGCCTAAGTAAATGCTCTACCAGGAAAGATTCTGATCCAGAAGTGCAGCCTTAGAATGACACAAGAAAAGAAAGTAATCTGGTTTTTGTAGTCCCTGAGGTGTGACTCACCATGGACAAATGTATTCCTTTGAATTTGTGCTGTTCTGCTAGTGTATTTGCAGTGTATATCCAGTCTTCTGTATAGTTATTGGAGAATGGATCCTAGGTTTGTCGGGGAAAGGGTGTTTTCTAATGTCAATCTCAGTAAATGTCTTTCCTTGTTAGATTAAAGAATAGATTACCAAAGGAGTTTATCAAGTCTGATTGGATGCTGTCTGCAGTAAAGATTCCCTTTTGAAGATGTAGGATCGTAGATCACCTAGACCTAATCTCAATCCGGAGATAAAATTTTTTCATTTTTTAAAATAAAGTTTTTAAAGAAAGAATATTTATTTAGTTATCTTCTTTTTGGAGAGGGGAAGGCAGGGCAATTGAGATTGAGTGACTTGACAAGGTCACAGGCTAGTGTCTGAGGTCAGATTAAAAGTCAGGTCCTCCTGACTCCAGGGCCTGTGCTCTATTCACTGTACCACCTACCCACCCCTAAATAAAGTTTTATAGTAGTTTTTAAAAGTTAAAACCTTTCTTTGCTAGTTTGCCATTCTCTAACCTACATAATCCAAATGTTGGTCATTTTTCTTAAAAATTCAAGTAATTAAAATTTTGCCAATAATATTAAAATCACAATACCACACACTGTGGTATAATTCTAAGTTGCAGTGTTTTTTCCCCTTTCCCATTCTCCTTTCAGGTTGGACGTTGATATGAGTAAGTAAGTAGTTAAAAGTGGAGGTCAGAAATTACCAATGTCAAACTTTGACAATTCCACAGTTATGCCTATGGATGCATCTGAGGACCATTCTCATGAACCATGCCTGGGTCATCGCTGATTGTCACCGGTGCCAATTTAGGGAGGCATGTGGGTTGTTGAATCTTGCTGAAGATTATATACCTTTCCAAAGGGATGCTGTTTTCCAACAAATAAATTCAATAATAATTTCTCATTGGTACATGGATTTTATTTTTAAATAGTCTCTTATGAGGCAAACATATCCCCTTCAATTATTCAATAGACAATTAAACTAGATGATGTAAATATTTAGTTAAACAGATGTTGTCAGGGTTAGTGGGTGCCAAATTTCATGTATCCATGTCTAGCATTACTCATGCAATTCTTCTATGTGTTCCCTTCCCCCAAACAACTCTTTTTTTTTTTGAATAATAATAATAATTACTAGTGGGCCAGTTCTAATAAAAAATCCTGTCATAACAAGTCAATGCACCCATCCAGTGAGAAGAGAAAGAGAGGGAACGAGAAAAGATTACTTTAGAAAACAGATGTCAGTTTCAAGCTTCCAAGGATTTATCATAAACAGAAGTGAGGAAAAAACATGAACAATCCTTTGGCAGTGCCATTTGAATACAGAGCTAATGAAGAGCTGTATTCACCCTCGGATATACACTAGCAGCCAAATCACCAGATCATCTACTGTTTTGAGAGTTATCCATGGCCAAACTTAGACACAATTATACATTTTTTTTAAATGGTTCAGCAAAATGTGAAGCAGCAGGATTAACTTTCTACTGGGAAATCTGTTTCAGGGTAATTGGTTCTGCTGTGACAAACAGAACATATATGCAAATATTGAATTAGGAACCAATTCAGGACAATAATATTCCTGAAAGGGAAAGTTTAAAGGCAATACTATTTAAAGGGCCATTATTTTGTGTCACCCCTTAGCCCTGCCCTTCCACACCTTTTTGTAGGATTTTTCAACACTTTAGCCGTGTGTAATATATCCTTATTCATAGTACCATAGGTCTAGAGCTCAGAGATATCTTAGAAGTTATTTAGTCTAAGCCCTTCATTTTGCAGATGAAGAAATTGGGACCCAGAGAGGTTACGTGATTTTCCCAAGGTCACAGGATGGTAGGATCTTAGAGGCAAAAAGCTGGAAGATGCCTTAGAGTGATGAAGTCTATCTCTTTTATTTTGCAGATGAGGAAACTGAGAATCAATTAAATAAACTGAATTGCCCTTGGTCATGTCATAGTTATAAAGTCACAAAGTCCAGTTAAGTCGACAATCATTTTCTTAAAAACCTACTAAATGCTAGGTGCTATGCTAAGTGCTGGACAGGTAAGTAATTGACAGAATCAGTATTTTCATCGAGATCCAAATTTGACTCCAAACCCAGTGACACATTTTCTGCTATACTATTCTGCCTCTCATGTAAAAGCTAGTCATAACCACCATTGTATGTAATTAACTTAAAAACTTGAGACATTTCCAAAATCATGTCAATTATAAGGTTATACTTGTGGGAAGCAGTTTCTTAGATTATGGAATAATTTCATAATTTTATCCATGAGGTTTCTTTGGGGAAGGAAGGCAGAAAAACAGATTTTTTTCATTTTTGTTTTCAAGTTGGGGGGAGTTCATAATTCAGTGCTGTAGGGATGTTAACTTTAACAGTGAATCCTTTAAAGGACACAATAACTTTTTTTTTAAATTGAGATCTGTCTTCCTAATATCTTTTGCGGTTTCCATCCCATTCTCTTTTCATTGTTATAAGCCAGGATATTTATAAATAAGATTATAGTCTTACTAGAAGCTGTTTAGCTTTTAAATATCTTCTTAGAGTGAATGTTTTGCTTTGTTCAGTTTTATAGTCTTTAAGGTTTTCTTTTAAAGCACTAATCATGCAAGTAATGCCATAAAAAGTAACTTTCATAAGTTTTAACCAGATATATTTCACCTCTCAAGTAGACTACTCAGACAATACACTATTTAGAAGACCCCATTATCCTATGCAGCAGTGTGTGATGAGGAGATGCTACATATATTTTAAGAGAGGGGAAAAAAAATCTGTATTTCATTTGTTACACTGCTAACTTCACTTTAGGTAATTGCATTCAGCTTTATTATTGCCCAGAGCAATAACTGATTGTTAGTTATTGAAGTCTGAAATGATTTTCTCATTTCCCAGGGGAATCTAGAGATTTACATGGTGCACAGCAGTAACTAATAGATATAATCTGGTCATAATGTAGCCATATAATGTGTTATTTACTTGTTGAGAACACGGATATAGAACATTTTAACATTCCCCGAAGAAGGGTGGCAAATTTTACTCAAGATATTTAAGTGTTAACTATACTTGGCTTTGATTTCCACAACTGTCAAAATGCCAACAATCTAGAAAAGATGATTAGCATAAATAATAATGTACTTATAGGATTTAATGAAAAACATGCTGATGAAGTTTGCTGAATTATACACAATCAGTTATAAAAAAAGTGTTTTGCTTCTTTAATAATTTTTTTAAGCTTGGAGACTTTTTAAAAGTCCCTGTCTCTCTTTTGGTCCCTTTCCAATATTCTGTCTAATTGGATACAAATTCTAGGAACATCCTTATAAGCAGAACCACATATTAGCAATTTTACAAAAGAAATTTAATTTAGTACATTTAGTATTCTACAAATTATGGTTCTGAGGTTTGAATGTAGATTATGTTTCCATTTAAAATAGTTGGTAAGTTCCACTATATCGTATTCTCAGAGTACTGAAGTATATAATGTGCCTAGTTCCTAGTCCCATACCTAACATGGGACAAAGGCAAGGCTAGAATGCAGATCTTTTGAGTCCAATGGTCCCTCCTATTAATGATTGCATGTTGCTTTTCCATTTTAAATATTTAGGTGATATCTTTGATTATCCTTCACCACTCAGAAAGCTAGGCAAATACGAACCTTGTATCCTAAGATTTTGCCATGTTGGTTCCCGATTTGGACCTCCACAAGAGAACATTCATTACAATGTATAGCCTTGATACACATATCTCATTTATTGGATTAATGAGAAAATTTCATTGTCACACACAACAAAATAATCACTTTAAGTGTTTAGGAGACATCATGACATATCAGTTTATGTAACTTGAATGAATAAAGCACTAACTTTTGGATAGTATAATGGGACAAATATTTCATTAAAGAAGGGTATTTTGAAGTCTGTGTGTATGTGTGTGTGTGTTTCTATCCAGCTGTCATAAATATTTTATGAAGGTTTCAGAGTATTCCTCATGGAAACATTAAAGAGACGGTGCTTCTCACAAAGCATGAGGGAATTTTGCATGTTCCTCCCATTAACCCTAATGAGTTATTCACAAAATAACACATGTATCAAAAATGAAAATAATTCTGCTAGTGTCAATTTTTTAAAAGAATAAAAACTGCTCATATGACTTTAGACACACTTCTTGAAGATGGACTTAATAATCATAAAATACTTTATGACCTCACTAATTCTTACTTCACTAATCAGCAAACCTAGAAATTCTTCCTGAAAATTGGCAATCTCAAATGTTCCTTAGCAAAGATTTAATAGCAAATAGCAGCAGTGAAGATTCATATTACTCAGACTATAAAATATAGTATGAAGCAGGATCATAAATAATTAAAACAAGGCTACAGTCATCAAAATAAATGAACAAAGTACATTTTGCAAAGCCATGCCATTGATTTTTTTTTTGCCCACTTGCTAATCCACAAAAGACCCATTTCTTGCTTCTCCACGCATCCTTTGGAGGTGATGATACTTGTAGAGATTTTCACTTGAAATTCACAGAGACTGATGCTCTGGTCAAAAGCCGATCACATAGACATTCTATAAAAAATCCTAAATGTCTGCAGAAATGTCTAACCCAACCAGCTACCTTAGCAAATAAATTTCCAAAAGAATTTGTGTTAAAACCTGCTGAAATCACTACCATTTTATTCACATATTTTATCTCATTGGCTGAAAAAGTTTAATTGTATTGAGACTCAGATGTACAGACAAAGAGTTCAGTAGCCCTGGGGGTGGGGGGTGGGGAATACACTAAATCTTCTTATCATTGTTAAACCCCAAGACATACTTCTTGGTCCCAAACCAGATTTCTATGCTTCATTTTTCTCTCTCCCACAATCCAAGAGTTCAAGAATTAGACGTGCTTGCTACCTTCTGCACCTGTCACCTACTCTCTTTCACCTGGATTCTAGAATCCCTTATGAAAGGAAAGATATCCTGTGCTCCCAAATTTTTTTCTACTCTTATGTCACTGAAACAATGCTACGGGGAATAGTGTGCTGGAACCAGAGCCTATTGTTTAGTTTTCACCATGAGCATTTACATGTCAGAAATTGACAGATATCTCAGATCAGACCTTGATTTATTGTTTTGTTGATTGACAAGACTTAGGAAAGTTGTGGGAAAAAATTTGATTATGCAGCTTAAATATAAGCCTTTTTTTGGAGAGTTATTTGTTAAACATTTACCAGCATGCCCCTATTACAATCATTCTTTTAGGTTCTTAAGAAGGTTTTACTACTTGTACTTCAATACCACATTGGATTTGTGATATTAACAATATGGCCGCTCATTCCAATAACTCTGATTACACCCCACATCTACAGCATTTCATCTACTACAATCTTGCACATGTTCTGCCATAAATAATCCCTAGTGAATTCACCCAATTCCCTAAAGGCTTTCTTCTAAACTTTTAGATAAACTAAGCTACTTTTATGAATGCCAGGGAAGTAAGTCCTGTCCACACCATCTTTTCTGATCATACTTTTCCAGGTGTTGCAGCAGATAAAGTGCTAGATTTGGAGTCAAGAAGACCTGAGTTCAGTTCCTATCCCAGACACTTACTAACTGTGTGACCCTGGACAAGTCACTTAAAGCTGCCTCAGTTTCCTGATATATAAAATGGGAATAATAATAACCCCCTACCTCATGGTATTATACTGTTCAAATGAAGTGATATGTGTAAAGTATTTTGAAAACCTTAAAATACTATATAAGTTTTAAGTATTCTTCTTTGTGTTTCATCTTGTACCCAAGCCATCACTGGTAATATTTATAGGATATTTGAACCCAATATGCATATGACCATTTCCGTTTTGAAAATCTGATGTTTGGGATCATTAGAGACAATGCTGATTCATGATTTGCAGCTATTTGTCATTGCAGGAAGTCAGTCCTGTGTTCAAGAAAACTATTCGAGAAGCTAATGTGTACCAACAGTGACAACTACTACCAGTAACTATGGGAAAATAGTACAAACACAATGAAAAAATTTAAGTGTATGGTGCTAGGTATTTATAGAAATATAAATGAGGCTAATCTCATTAATTCTTAGGCTCCTTTGTTAACTGTTCCTCTTCTGGAAATTAGTCCATGTTTGAGAAAATAAAAAATATAAGCAAGGTAAGGCTTAGGGGATCCCATATCTCTTATCAAGAAAATCAGGGGAAGGAGAAGAAACACTGACTCTAAAATTAGAAGAACTAGATTCAAATCCTGTTCATAAGGCTTGATATCAGTGTGACCTTGGATAAATTATTAAGCCACCTGAGACCTCAATTTTCTAGTCCATAAAACAATGGGGGTTGGACTAGATGGCCTTTGAGGTCTCTACCAACTGGGGTCCTTTTGTTTCAGGAAGCTGGCTTTAGGGATAGGGCATATTACATCCTCAAGTGATGGTCACCCTGGTACTTCACAGTCCTCCTCAAGTTGCCTTAGAATTCTTGATTCTTACTTTGATGCTATTGTATATTTAGGTCACAAAAAGTCCTTCCTTGAGCTTCAGGACACATTGCTTCAAATTTTTTATGCTAGTGTCTCCATTACTCCAGTCCCATTTTCTCCCTGATTCATTTCACTTTGTGCTTGGTTTGCTTAAAGCTTTATCACTGGTCAATTGCTAAAACTCTTCCATTCTTCCCTGAACTTTAAATTCTTCACTTATGGCTCTGAGCTAATCTCTTCTTTGCAATGAAAAGAGAAAAAAATATATTAGAAGATGGTAATTATATTAATTTGATTTTTGGATTGATGATATAAGATACAGTAATGAGTGTTCAACTTAGACTAGAGTACATTTAATGTCAATCAGGAAAAGGGTTTTTCCTGTAGGCTGTCTGATCTGGTTAAGAGGACTTTATATTAATAACCTTTTATAAATGGGTAAATATCCAACAAAAGCAATCCTGAGAGTTGTAAATCTGGACTACTTTTGTGCCTTATACATCATCAGGTCAGAAGGATTGCCTCACCTTATATCAATTCTAGAATTCCAAAGGCAACATGGCAAGGTTAACCTAATGCTTGAAATCTGTTGGATTTCAGTTCTACACTCATGTACAAAGCTCTGTCCTTTCAGGCAATTCTTCTTTATAGAAACTGGATCTATCCTTACCTTACAATTTGGGTTCAGCAGGCTAGCCTTTCAGAGGCTGTTTATTTGATCAAAGGCACCATTTCTACATTTTTCTGAATCCATTTTCCCCAGTTATTCAGAATATTACTTCCTTTTACTGATGTTTACATTGACATTGTTGTAATAATTGTATATATGATCCTTTTAGCTCAGTTATTTAATTTTGTGCAAAGCTTCTCAGAATTCTTCCTGAATTTCTTACTGTAGAATGATACTCTGTTAAATTCACATATTATGTGAATTTAGCCACTTATAAGATAGGTAACAGGGACAGAATCCTGGACCTGGAGTCAGGAAAACCTAAGATGGCCTCCAAACTATGTGATACTGAGCAAGTCTTAGAACTTTTGTCTGCCTCAGTTTTCTCAATTATAAATGAGGGTGATAATAGCACCTACTTCCAAGAGTTGTTGTGAGGATTAAATAAGATAATAATAGTAAGGAACTTGACGCAGGACCTGGCACATAGTGAGAACTACACAAATATTATTATTACTGTGCCCATTTAATCTTCAGTTATCTGATACTACAAAAATGCTACTATGCATATTTTGGAATATACTGGACCCTTGTTTCCGACCTTTATAGACTTGGTACGTATGCCTACTACTGGGATTGCTGGATCAAAGGAAATTAACATTCATTTTCTTGTATAATTCCATATTAATATCCAGAATGGCTGAACCATTTTATAGCTCCACTAGCTAATGCTACTACCAACATACTAATAATACATTAGTATGCCTGTCTTCCCACATTCCCTCCAATAATGACTAGTCTTATTTTGGGGGGTCATCTTTGTAAAATCACAGGATATGAAGATGAAACTTCTTTTAGTTTGCATTCTTCTTGTTAACAATTATTTAGAGCACGTGGAAATGTATAGCACAAAATTCTAACATAAAGAATCCAACAACCCGAAGACCACAGTTTTGAGGATAAGAACTCACTATTTGACAAAAACTGATGGGAAAACTGGAATATAGTATGGCAGAACTTGGGCATAAGCCATTATCTAACTCTATATACCAAAATCGAGTCTAAATGGGTGCACGATCTAGGTATAAAGGCTGATACTGTAAGCAATCTGGGAAAGCAAGGAATACTTTCCCTGTCAGATTTATGGAGTAGAGAAGACTTTATGACCAAACAAGAGATAGAGAGCATTATAAAATGCAAAATTGATAATCTTGATTATATTAAATTGAAAAGTTTCTATACAAACAAAGCCAATGTAACCAAAATTAAGAGGGAAGTGGGAAACTGGGAAAGAATTTTTACAACCAGCATCTCTGACATCTCTAAAATATACAGGGAATTGAGTTAAATTTATAAGAATACAAGTCATGGATATGAACAGGCAATTTTCAGAGGTGGAAATTAAAGATATCTATAAGCATATGAAAATGCTCTAAATCACTATTTATTAGAGAAATGCAAATCAAAACAACTCTGAGGTATCACATCTTACCAGTCAGATTGGCTAAGATGACAAAACAGAAAAATCATAAATGCTGGAGAGGATGTGGAAAAATTAGAACACTAATGCATTGTTGGTGGAGTTGTGAACTGATTCAACCATTCTGGAGAGCAATCTGGAATTATGCCCAAGGGCTATAAATTACCATTACACCCCCTGAAAAAGAAGAAAAGAATGTGAATAAAAGAAAAACAGGTGTATGACAAATGCATATGATGCAGTTTATAATATGTAGCTTAAGGGGCTTCCCATTCATATAGTGTTTCAATATAAATATCTTGTAGAGGCCCTGAATAATGGCTTATAATTGAATAGGAGAAGAAAAATAAACTTATTTTCATTTGGGCAATTTTTATCACAAGCTTCTCTGCTCTTTATTTATAATAATAGTTATTAATAAAATAACACTGGTTTTATATTGTATTTTAAGCTTTGTGAACATTATACACATTATCTCAACTGAGTCTCACAACACCCTGTAGGTAGTACGGGTATTATTATTATTTCCTATTTTAAAATGAGGAATCTGAATGTAAAAGATTAAGTGATTTGTCCATATTCATTTTAATAATATGCATCAGAGACAGATTTTCCTCTCTCCAAGTCTAGTACTGTAGACACTATACTATTTGAGTCTACTAAAAGTATGGTACTTCATGTTTCACAGACATATAACACCATCAGGAGATCAACTATTTAGTTAAATTATTCATTAGTCTTTATTAATGGCTGGATTTTAAAATAATTATTAATCATTCAATGCCTACTTGAATGCAAATTTCTAGCAGCTTGCCCTATATACACGGGTTTGAATCTGTGCTATTTAATTTTTTTAATTGCTTACTTGGCCACAGGCATAGCTGCTATGTTTCCCTGTAACACAAATTTGGGAGGGATAAATAATAATTTGCAGAGCAGGGTTGTGATCCAAAAAGATCTTGATGATCTACCATATTGGGCTGTCTGAAAAAACTTGAAAATGTGTCATGTGCAAGAGGGCTTGGATTTGCTCTGCCCCAAAGGGAAGAACCAGGAACATTCGATAAGAGATGAGAAAAAGTAGGTTTGGACATGATATAAATGGACATGAAATAAATATGTCCTACAAGTTCAGGTTATTCAAAAGTGGAATGGGTTGCCTCAGGATGTAGTGAGATACTCTTCAATGGAGGTATGTAAGTACAGACCAGGTGAGTCTTTGTCAATTTTATTGTAGGGGGAATTCTTGTTCAAATATAGGTTGGACTAGATGACCCCTGTGTTATCTTCCAACTTTGAATTTTGCAGCTCTGTGATTAATGATGCCATAAGATGAAGTGTTTGTATTTGTTTTGGCAACAGCAAGCATTTTGGAATCAAAGAAAACATTGTGCAGTCTCTTAAATGAAATCTAGTCTGATTTCTTTATTCTATGTAATTACAGATGCAATTCATTTTGCCTCTGAAGCACTTTCCGTAGATACATACTGTAGACCAGGAGTGGGGAACTTGCAGCCTCAAGGCCACATGTGATCCTCTAGGTCCTCAAGTGTGTCCCTTTGAATGAACCCAAACATCACAGAAGAAATCCCCTTACTAAAAGGGGATACAGTGTAGACAGTCTAATTTAATGGTCTGTTTGTCTACTGTATGCCATAGTTCAGCAATGTGTATTTTTTATTCCTGTGGTTTTTCCTATGTAGATTGTTGTATATGTCTCCACATTTCTACAGGCTTTGATGAGAATTTGTAGCACTCTAATACAGACATGCCCCTAAATTCTGATACTACTGCTCAAAATCAACAAAATTTGCTAAGTGTCTACCATGTGCAAGAGTTTGGCCTTTGTCAGTAAAGCTTTAAGTCTGGATTCTAACAAGCCTAAAAGACTTCAGGTACAAGCATGGTGACAGACTAATTGTCTGTTGTTCAAGAACCAGCCTTGAAGTGAGCCTATTCATTAGAACGCTGGCCAAATGGTAATGTCTTATTGTCCATGACAACCCCTTTCAGTGGACAAAAAAGCACAAAATGATCCTATTCCTGTATGGCTCCTTCTCTTTTCACAGTGATTTCAGCAGAGTTCTGGGAATAGAGATGGATTGTGCCAAGAATCTCACAGCACTTAGACTGTATAAATTTTTTCTTTCTTTATAACATTTTATAAAGTACACAAACATTTAATAGGACATAACTCGGTTTTCAAATAATTGCACAGTGTTGCCTTTCCTGAAAGCATTAAAGATTCACTTTGTTTTGTAAAGAAACATTAAAAGGAGGAAAACACAAGAAGAATTCTGCATTGAAAGTTCAACTCCATTAACAGTTATAACAGTATTTAGTACCTAATAGGGTCCCACATCCCCTGTGGGTATGTAAGAATTGTGGGTGGTGATGTTTCAGTTCTTTGTTACTGAAATATTGAAAGCATAACAAAACCCCTCCATCCAATTAGTTCTTACATTATGTTTTTACTTGCATAATATACTGTACATTTGCCTTTAAATATGTAGCATTATATTTTTCTGCCATTTGGGGGAGGAGGAGACATGAATGCTATTGAATTGGTATTACGTGGGGAATATAGAGATTTGGTCCTTCTTCATGAATATGTCTCTCCAGCTGGTGCTGACAGACTTGGGCATATTAAGCAGAGAAGAAGCAATATTTTAAATCTGAAGCACTGTTCCAAGTACCTTAAGTATCCATGGAAGGTATTTTAAACAATCAGTAGCAACTAGAGAGGTATGTAGTTCTGGGAAGTTATATACCCACTTCCCGTGTGTTATGGGACCCGTGAACATGGAAGAACAAAGGTTTCCACACACTCAAGAGATCCATATACACTAATTCAATTTTGCATTTTGAAAATAAGGTATTTTTAGGGTTATACTTGTATGTTCTCGGTTATACTAAATCTTGTAATTATTGATGGCTGATATTATTTAGTACTTAAAGTTTTACAAAACATTTTAACTTGGATTATCACATCTGATCCCCATAACAACCCTATGAGAGAGGTATTATAGGCATTCTTATCCTTATTTTCTTAATAAGAATTCTGAAGCTTAGAGAGACCAATGACTTCTCTATGGTAACACAGAGAGGAAGTATTAGAAGCCAGATTCAAACCCAGGATGATGAACTCTAAGCCAAATGTTCCTTCCACTATTGTTCACTTTCTGGAAAGTATAGCATTCTACAAAGTCTGGCCATTATGTTTCTTTCTTTTTACAAGCAAG
Source organism: Pseudocheirus occidentalis (assembly GCA_028646575.1). Lineage (NCBI taxonomy): Eukaryota > Metazoa > Chordata > Mammalia > Diprotodontia > Pseudocheiridae > Pseudocheirus > Pseudocheirus occidentalis. The sequence goes on along the minus strand of CM053594.1, from coordinate 119,120,654 downwards.
TATTAAACATGAAGACATACTTCAACATAATTTGATTGAATAAGCATTTATTAAGCACCTACTGTGTGTAAGATACTGAACAAGGTATTCTGATCACAAAGAGAAGAACCAAATCACACCTGTCATCACTAATAATAATAACCAGTAGCATTTTCTAGTGTTATATGGTTTGCAAAGTATTTTATGAATACTATCTCATCTTTATGCCAGCCCTGAGAAAGGTACATGGTATAATACCAATTTTATAAATGAGGTAAACTGAAGTAGTATTTAAGCGACTTGCCCAGAATCACACAGTTAGCAAGTATCTGATGCTAGATTTGGACTCCAAGTCCAGGACTCTATTCACTGTGTCACTGAACAAACTTAGAATCATTTGGGAATGGTATCAGAAGTAACTTTTCATAAGAAGAGACTCGAAGGAAGCTAGTAATTCACAGAGGCAGAAGTAAAAGGGATACATTCCAGGCATGGAGATCACCTGTGCCAGAAATAAAAGATACCTCCATTCCTCAGTTTCCCAATCTATAAAATGGGGAAGGAATTAATGATCTCCAAATCCCTTCAAGCTCTAGATTTATAATTCTATGAACGTGGAGGGTAACAGCTAGTAGATTAGTTTTGCTGGAATGTAGCATGCATGAATGAGAGCTGTATGAGATAAGCCTGGGAGACATGAGCATGATTGTGGAGAACTTTAAATGCTAGACCAATGAGTTTGTATTCTATGTTTACAATAATGAGAAACTATGGAAGATTTTTTTAAAAAAATAAGAGAGTCCAACACATATTTTGGTAAGATTATTTTGGCAGCTATGTGGAAGACAGATGGAGGGGAGAGAGACTAGAACAGGGTGACCAGTTTGTAGACCATTGCAATAATCTCATTGGTCAGGTCCTTAACTACGATAGTAGCAGTATGAGTGTAGAGAAGAGGTCAAATGGAAAAGGTGTCATGGAGGCAAAATTAGGAAGACTTGCTAATAGATTGGAAATAGAGGTGAGGGAGAGGGAACAAGAAGAGTCAGGGAGGACTCTGAGGTTAAGGATCTGGTACTCATTCATCAGTACCAACCACTGAAATTTTTGCTTCCCTCTCTAGATGTACCAATTCTTGACAGTTCTGCCTTTGTAATTAATTTCATTACCCTGAAGTTGGACATTTATACATCCTTGACACCTACAGAAAGTTTTATACCAGTTGAAATTAGATCATATGAAAGGATCTTGGTTAAGTCCATTTTTCAGTATGCCTATACAAATTAGGTTTATGAGCGCAAAGAGGTAGTCATTGTTCAAGGAAAAAAAAGTAGGAGGAGTCATTAGGAAATAGTTTCCTTGTGTAGTGCTATTCCAAAAAGCACTAACAGAAGTTGAGGCAGCCCATAGCAGTCCTGGCATTAAAACTACTTACAGTATTATACAATGCATTGTATGTACAACAGGGAGGGGTAGGAAGGGGGGGGTATCTTTGCAACCTGTTATTCATATATGCCATCTGTCCACCACATGAAACAGTGTAACAGGGCCAGAACTTGTGAAATAATCCAAAATGCTATTCTCATTCTGTCCCTTCACCTTCAATGCTGGCCTATGAAAAATTAACAGAATGTTGACAATGCAAAATAGCTTACCCCGATAAGCCTGGGATAAAAAAAAATGACTAGAAGATGAATTTACAGATTTCTCATGCAAAGTATGTTAGCCACATAGTGTTGCTTCCCATTTTGGGCCTGCCTTAGCCAGTAGTGTCCATTCAAGGAAATGGGCATTTGTTTTTGCCATCTTGTTATATTCAGAAGCCAGCAAAGACCTCTGGGAGATTCATAAATACTTTACCTTTGCTAGGCCCGTGTTAGTGACCTTAGGTTAGTTAGTGTAATATTCTGACATTTTGAAAGTCACTTTATCTCTAGACTTTAAAATGTTATAATTTATCCCCATCCTGATTCATACCTGTTTGTTTTCCAGAATTTCAAGGTCATTCATTCAACAAGCATCTATTAAAAGTGCCTTCGTGGAGTTTCTGTCAAGATGGCAGCACAGAAGCAGGAAAACTCCTTGGCTCCCCCCATAACCACCTCAAATACCTATAAAATATGACTCTAAACAAATTTTAGAGCTACAGAACCCACAAAGTGACAGAGAAACAAAGATCCCACTGAAGGCAGCCCAGCAGGTGGACAGGAAGGGTTCATCACAGCAGGCTGGAAGACCAGGCCAGCCCCACATGAACCTGTGGTTTTAGCCTCAGGGTGGCCCAACCACCTGGCTGCAGAATTCAGGAGAATGGATTACCAGCAATTGTGGCAGTTTCCAGAATTACCAACCCATAAGTGCCAAAGACAAAGTGAAAGGTCAGTAGAACTCAGCTGAATTTGGGGGATATGGAGGAGCAGGTCTGGCCATCTGCCCCCAGAGGCAGAAGTGGTGGAAGTGGCAGCACTACAGCTGCCTCCATATGAATGTTTCAGATGTCCCACCCTGCAGATTGCAGGGGGGACCAAGCAACCATTCAGAGGCTAAATGCTCTTGCCTTAACCTGCCTGGATCTAGATCACAATCTTGGGTGGTGGTCCTGAGGTGCATGACCAGTGAACCGAAGCTGGTGGGGGCTGTAGAGACAGTGACCTCCTAATAGCTGCAGCAACTGTGAAAACCCTAGTGATTTGGGACAAAGCTCTCTCCTCTAGAAGCAGAGTTCTGCTCTTGTAAAGAGCTCAAAATCAAGTAAATTGACCAGCAACATGAGCAAGCAAAGGAAGCAAAGCAAGAATTGCCATCCAACTTTGGGGACAAAAAGGAAGACAACGCAAGTCAGAACTCCTGCACCAAAAGCTTCCAAGAAAAAGATGAACTGCTTTCAGGCCATGAAGGAGTTCAAGAAGGATTTTGAAAATCAAGTAAGAGAAGTGGAAGAAAAATTGTGGAGAGAAATGAGAATGATGCAAGAAAATCATGAAAAGAGGGTCAACAACCTGACTGAAGAAAATAACACCTTAAGAAATAGATTCAAATGGCAAAAGAGGCCCAAAAAGCCAGTGAGGAGAATACCTTAAAAACCTGAGAATTTCAAAAAGTCACTGAAGAGAATAGTTCTTTGAGAATTAGAGTGGAGCGAATGGAAGGAAATGACTTTATGAGAAATCAAGATACTATTAAACAGATCCAAACAAATGAAAAAAAATAGAAGGCAATGTGAAATATCTCATTTAAAAAAAGCCACTGACCTGGAAAATAGATCAGGAGAGACAATTTAAAAATTATTGGACTATCTGAAAGCCACAATCAAAAAAAGAATCTAGAAATCATCCTTCAAGAAATTCTCAAGGAAAATTGCCCTGACATTTTAGAACCAGAGGGCAAAATAGAACTTGAAAGAATTCACTGATCACCTCTTAAAAAGCATCCCCAAAAGAAAACTCCTAGGAATGTTGTAGCCAGGTTCCAGAGTTCCCAGATCAAGGAGAAAATATTACAAGCTGCCAAAAAGAAACAATTTGAATATTGTGGAAAGACAATCACAATAATCCAGGATCTAGCAGCGTCTACATTAAAGGACCGAAAAGCCTGGAATACAATATTCTGAAGATCTAATGAGCTAGGATTAAAACCAAGAATCACCTACCCAGAAAAACTGGGTAAAAATTTTCAGGGGAAAATATGGTCGTTCGATGATGTGGAGGACTTTCAAGCATTCTTGAAGAAAAAAACCAGAGCTGAATACAAAAGTTGACATTCAAATACAAGAAGCATGAGAAGGTAAATAGGGAAAAGAAATCATAAGGAACTTAACAAAGTTAAACTATTTACATGCCTACATGGAAAAACAATAATTGCAACCTATGAAACTTTTCTCAGTATGAGGATAGTTTAAGGGAATATAAGTGTGTGTGTATACATATATACATATATATGTATATATGTATGTATACATATATATGTCTATATAGGAGGGCATATAAGTATATAAATACATATGTGAGTGTGTGTATATATGTGTACAGGTATACATAGACAGAGGGCACAGGATCAATTGAATAGGAAGGGATGATATTTAAAAGGTTGAAATTGAGAGGTGAGAGAAGAATATAATGAGAGGAGATGGGGAGAGATAGAATGGGTTTAATTATCTCATATAGAAGAGACAAGTGATAACTGTTACAATGGAGGGGAAGAACAGGAAGGCAAAAAGGAATAGTTCAACCTTACTCTCACTGTATTTGGCTTAGGGAGGGAATGACATACACTCTAAATTGGGTAAGTTATGTATCTTGCCCTACAGGAGAGTAAAGGGGAAGCGGATGAGAGGGGGGATGCTGGAGGGGAGGGCAGATTGGTGGGGAGGGTAGTTAGAAGCACTCACTTTTGTAGAGGGACAAGGACAAAGTTGAGAAGAGAACAAGAGGGGTGGGATAGGATGGAGGGAAATATAGTCAGTCTTTCACAGTATGTCCATTTTGGAGATGTTTTGTATAACTATACATATACAGCCTGTATTGAATTGCTTGTCTTCCTAGTGGGGGTGGGTGATGAGGGAGGAAAGGAAAGAATCTGAAATTTAAAGTTTTAAAATCAAATGTTACACACACACACACACACACACACACACACACACACACATAGGTGTTGTTGTTGTTGTTATTTGCATGCAACTGGGAAATAAGATATGTAGGCTCTAGGGCTGGGAGATCCATCTTGCCCTACCAGAAAGTCAGAGGGGTGATGGGGGAGGATATAGGAGAGAGTAGATTGGGGGAGGGGCATACAGTGGAATCGCAGTTTTGGGTTGGTGGGTAGGGAAAAGAAAGGAAGAAGATTTGTTTCTCAAAATCTTGTGGAAGTGAATGATGTAAGCTAAAATTAAACAAACTAAAAATAAAATCCATGATTTAAAAAAATAAATGAAAATGAAAACTAAAAAAATTAAAATTTTTTTAAAAAATTAAAAATAATGCCTATATGCCATGAACTGTGCTAAGCACCAAGGATATAAAAACAGTCCTTGTTCTAAAGGGATAACTATTATTACTAGATATTCCCAGAACTGATATGAACAGAATATAAATTGGAGCCTGCCTTGCCTAGAACCCTAATGAACTTCCTGATAAATAAATTGAGATTGGGAGAATGACTAAGGAAGTCCAGCTTCCTTCCCTCAATAGAGGTGGGCACTGTGATTGTGAAATACAGTATACACTGCCAGACTCTAACACTAGGCTGATTGTTTACATGATTTCTTTGTTTCTCTGAGTTTTTTTTTCCTCCCTTTCTTTTGGACCTGTAATTTTGTTGGCATAGGAAACTCTCAGCAAGGAAACTTCTACCATGGCAGATTGATTAATATCTACTCTACAGCTCAGAGGGCAGCTAGATGGTGCAATATACAGAGTGCCAGGCTGGAGTCAGGAAGGCTCCTCTTTGTAAGTTAAAACTGATTTCAGACATGTACTAGTTGTGTGACCTTGGACAAGTCACTTAACCCTCTTTGCTTCAGTTTCCTAATCTGTCAAATGAACTGGAGAAGGAAATGGCAAACTGCTCCAGTATCCCTGCCAAGAAAACCCCAAATGGGGTTATGAAGAGTCAGATGTAACTAAAATGACTGAACAACACCGTGCTAGGCCATCACTCCTGCTCTGACTACACTCTAATCCCTTTCCAATCTTGACCCTTTGGTGAACCAGTTGAACTCTACACTATCTTTTCAACTCTACTTTTGGATCCCTTGTTCCTTTGTCCTATTGTCAATCAGACTTTGCCAAACTTCAACCCTAGATGACTCTCACCATCTGCCACCTTTGTTCCTACTCAGTAATGCTCAACAGAACTGGAAGAAATCATAATACTTTTGGTTGAGTCCCTTGAAAACTTATGCTAGCTAGTCTCAATTGGGCCTTCACTCTATGGCAATCTTCTCTCCCCTAATTGATTCTATAAGCTGCTCACCACAGTAGCTGTTCCTTTTCTTTCTTTTCTCCTCAAGTCTTCCACACCATTTCCATTCCCACCCTCTCTGCTCAGCACATTGATTCATTTCTCACAGAAAAAGAGTAAGGAAGTTCCTTCTTCATTCTTCATTTCATATTCTTCTGGCATCTCTTGTGTCTACTAATGAGGTTTCCTTTTTGATTAATAAGACCAACTCTTCTAGAGGTATCCTTGATCCCACATCCCAGACTTCTTTACCTTCTTGAGAAGATTATCCCCATCTATCTAATGACTGTGTCCCTGCAATCTACAAACACACTCATATTTTCCCATTTTAAAAAGTGCCATGCCCTCCAGCAATTATCTTATCTTTCCTCCCCTTTTCATCTAGCAACCTTTTTTTTTTAAGTCGTCCGCAATGGATGTGTCCTCTTCCTTTTCTCTCACTCTCTCCTATAACACCTGTAGTGTATCTAGGTTACAATCTCATTGTTTATTTTGAACGGTTGTCTTAACTGCTACATCTTAACTTATTATCAACATTTGAAAAGATAAAACACCTTTCTTCTCCTGGATACTCTCTTCTTACAGGGTTTTCCTGACTCTGTTCTCTCTTCACACTCTTATCTTCTCCCCACTCCTTCTTAATGTCTTGCTGGATATCCATCCATGCACGTTATGCTCACTAACTATGAATGACCTGCCAGGCTCTGTCCATGGTCCTTTTCTTTTTTTTTCTCTATACTCTCACTTGGTGTATCAGCAAGCACCCTAGCATACCCAGGATGTCTGCTAGCACAGGTTCTTAGATGTGCTTTTCTAAAGGAAAGCAACTCAAAGTGGGTTAACAGTCTTACTGTAATCAAACATATATCATTTACCTAGTTTAAGGGGAAAAGTCAGCACCCTGAACTTCAGAGAGTACAAATAGAATACAAACAAGTTACAAGCAAAAGTTACAAGCAGACAAAGAAACAGATGAGCAGATGGGCCTCCAGCCATCTGACCATTACATCCATACCTAGTTAGTTACCAGAGAGGGAAGCATCAATACCTGGGTTTTCAAAGCCAGGGGCTCAACAGCTGCCCAGAGTCTCTTCTTTCCAAACTCTTTCCAAAGTGAGCCCCAAAGCAAAACCTCACATCAGGGTATATATAGCCTTCTCCTGGATCAGAGAATGTCACAACCCTCTTGACCCACTGCCCAATCACAAAGTAATAAGGCGTGGGCCTTCCTGAAAAACAAGCCTCCCACCACAGCCTCCATGTGACCACATTCAGCCTATTAGGGGGCAGAGTATACTTTCAAATCAGGGAAGGTTCTCAGAGTCACTTAAGCCACTAAAGCAAAGGGCCTAGGGGAAGGGAAGATCTTCAGATTCCTGTAACACTTATCATCTCATTATCTCTTATGAGTTCAAAGATCATCTACATTAGAATGATTCCAAGTTCTATTTTTTTAATCCTACTTTCTTTTCTGAGCACCACTCAAATTCGTTATCAAGGACTGTTATAAATTTCAAACTGATGTATCTATCTCAATGTGTACAAACATAATTCATTAGGTTCCCTTTCTCTTTGTAAGTTTCCCTTTATTTTCCTACCCATCTAGATGCACAACTTCAATGTCATCTTCAAGCTCTTTTCTTGCTCATGACATATATCAAATCAGCTGCCAAAACCTGTAATGTCTTTCTCTGTATTTCTCACATAGGTCTTCTTCTTTCCTCTCATACTGCCGCTCACCACCTCCTGCCTGGACTCTTCCACTAATCTTTTAACTGTTCTACTTGTCTCAGGTAACTACCAAGATTCAAATTTGCCAACCTGACTACTAAAACACAGATCTGACCTGCATCACCTGCCTGGCTCAAAAAAATTTAGTGGCTCACTATTGCCACTAAGATCAAATATAAAATCCTTGATTTCTCATTAAAAACTTTTAACAACTTTACTATCTGTCTTTCTAATTTTCTTACTTTCCAATTCCCTGCATGCACTCCATGATCTAATCATACTCATCTAATTATTTTTTCCTTTCCTGCAACATTCTCTTTCCAAACTCTATGCCTTTTCACTGACTGTTTCACATGCCTAGAATGCTTCCCTTCCAAATTTGACTCCTGGAATCTCTACTGTTGTTTAAGTTTCAGTTCAAGTATAATTTTCAACAAGAGGCCTTTCCTAGTCTCTCCACTGGCAAATTCATCCTCTTCTAAGGTTACCTTCCATCTATCCTGTATATATCTTACATATATTTGAGTATGTTTTGTATCATTCATTAAAATATATGCTTCTTGAAGGTAAGGGCTGCTTTTTCTTTTTCTTTATAGCTTTAGTATGTAACATAGTACCTGTACAGGGTAAATTATAAATGTTTGTTGATCAGTTCCTTGGTTGATTCCTGATTCCAGGTACACCATTCTAACTACTGTAATGTGGCATCTCTCATGTGTATGAATTTTTATCTTCTCATTTTCTCAGACATATAAATGTCTAATATCTTCATTTTGGCATACTAAAGAGATAAATGTGGGCAGATAAGTGGCATGGTGGGTAGACTGCCATGCATAGAGTCAGAAGACTTTTTTTTGTGAGTTCAATCTGACTTCAGACATTTACTAGCTGTGTGACCCTAGGCAAATCACTTAACCTCAGTTGTCTCAGTTTCCTCATCTGGAGCTGGAGAAGAAAATAGCAAACCTCTCCTGTATCTTTGACAAGGAAACCCCAAACGGGGTCATGAAGAGCCAGACACAACTGAAAAATAACTGAGCAACAAAGAGAGATAAACACACTTATATTCACAATTGAGAGACAGCCTGACATAGTACATATAGAGAGAGCTGGTCTTGAGTCAAAAAGAATTATTTTTTTTAACTTTTCATTTCATTTTATTTTTATTCTGAACTTAACAAACATCAAATAAAATGAGCATTTCCATATACACTGTAGAACAGAAGGAGAGAATTGTACATGAAACTGTGGTTCTCTATTATATAGAACTTACTTTTCTTTTAAGTATGTAATGAATTCAACATATAACTTTTAAAGCTGTCCTGCTTGTCTGTGATTCCTTCTGGTTTTCCTTCTGTTCTCTCTTTCTGTCTCTTTTTTTTGGAAGGAGAGATATTCCTAGTCCCCTTCTTGCACCACTACCTCTCCCACCACTTGAAAAACAGAGGAAAACAAACCCCTCACAATAAATATGCATTGTCAAGAAAAACAAATAATTGCATTGGCTATATCTAAAACTGTAGGACTCATTGCACCTTGAGACAATCACATCTCTTTCAGGAGATGGGCCACACTAATTTCTTCTCTCTGATCATGACTGGTCTTCTTTTAAAATAGTATTTATTTATTTTCTTCCAATTAAAAGTAAAGATGATTTTTAACAATAACTTTAAATAAAATTTTGAGTTCCAAATTTTCTCCTTTCCTCTCTCCCTCCCCCTTTCCTAAGATTTTGATAAAGGTTACATATGTACAATCATGTAAAATATATTTCCATATTACTCATGTTGTGAAAGGAAACAGAACAAAAAGAAAGGTCATAAAAAATAAAGTGAAAATAGTATGTTTTGATCTTCATTCAAGTTCTTTCTCTAGATATGGAAAGAACTTTCCGTCATGAGTCTTTGGAATTATGACTGGTCATTTCAGAAAGTCTTGGTTCAAGTTGTCTCTTAATCTTTCAGTTTCCTCATCTGTAAAATAAGAATCATAACAGCATCAACTTCCCAAGGTTGCATGAAGATAGAATGAATTAACTTATTCAAAGTGCTTTGCAAAGTTAAAACCACTATATAAATGGTAGCTATTTTAGAAATGACCATCGAAGCCATGAGACCATAGGAGATTACCAAGGGAGGGGAATGTAAAAAGACAAGATACAAGACATACTGGGAGAATATTATGAAATGGCTACTTTAATAAAAAAGAGTTAGTGAAAAAAAAAATAGAAACCAAGAGAATATTGCATCAGAGAAGACAAAGGAATAGGAAGTATCACAGAATGGGGTCAAGAATGATCAAAAGTGACAATTTTTGTAAAGTTCTAGAGTAATGAGACTGTGAGCTACTAAGTTTGGAGTTAGTAATTTGGAGATTACTAGTATACCATGAGAGAGAAATGTTAGTAGAATGATGAGGACAAAAGTCAAACCATGTATTGAAAAGGTAGAAACATAGAGTGTGATATAGATAGACAGATAGATTGATTGACTGATTGATTGAAAGACATATATAGTTGGAACTATATTGAGATATGTTTCTCTTTATGTGTGTGCATATGTGTGTATATATGTATGTATGCATGTATGTATGTATTACCTATTCTTCCCCAAACTCTCTGCAGATCTCCAATATTGAATCTCCAACTGCTTTTCAGCCTTTTCAAGCTGTATGTCCAGTACATATTTTAATATGTCCAAAGCAGAACTCTTTATCTTTTCCCCTAAATGCCTACCCCGCTACTTTTCCTTTTTCTGTAGAGGGCAACACTATCCTCCCAATCCATCAGGTTTGTAACCTAGGAGTCCTGCTGGATTCCTCACTATCTCTCACCAGCCCTCTACCCTCCCCCCATATCCAAGTTCTTGCCAAGTCCTAATGATTTCTCCTTTGCCAGCGTCTTTTGAATATGCCCTCATCTCTCCTCTGTCGTTGCCACCACCCTGGTGCTGTCCCTCATCACCTCACACCTGGTTTATTATAATTATAGCCTGTTAGTGGGTCTTACTGCTTTAAGTGTCTCCCCACTCCAATCTATCCTCCATTCAATCATTAAAATGATTTTCCTAAAGTGCAGGTCTGATCATGTCACATCCCTACTCAGTGAAATCCAGTGGCTTCTGATTGCCTCCAGGATGAATAAAAATTGCTATCTGACTTTCAAAATCCCTTCATAACCTAGCACCACCCCCCTTACACCTTTCCAGTCTTCTTATATCTTACTCCCCAACTTGATATTTCAATCCAGTGATACTGGCCTTCTGACTGTTCCATGAGCGAGACAATTCATGTCTTGGCTCCAGGCATTTTTTTTGGCTGTCCCTCATACCCGGAATGCTCTCCACTGCTCTGACTTTTGACCCCCTGACTTCCTTTAAGTGCCAACTAAAATCCTATCTTCTACAGGAATCCTTCCCCAACCTCTCTTAATTCTAGTACCTTCCCTCCATTAATAAATTCCTATTTATCCTCTATAGAGTTTGCATTGTGTGTATTTACTTACATGTTGCTCCCCAATTAGATTGTAAACTCCTTGAGGTCAAGGACTGTCTTTTGCCTCCTGTATCCCCAGTACTTAGCACAGTGCCTAGCACATTTTAGGTGCTTAATACACATCGATTGATTGATCTTAGTTCTGTCCTTTGGGATCATACAGTACAAATTCAACCCCTATTCAATATAGAAACAGGAGATTACTAAACCATTTATAAGGATCCCTACAGGCTGCATGCTGACTTAGAAAACCAAATGTTAATATTGTCACTGTTTTATTGTACTTTTATTTATTTTGCTTAACATTTCTCAATTACATTTTAATCTGGTTCAGACCACACTCAGGAGTATTATGAGCTTCATGCAGGCCACATGTTTGACCCCTCCATTTCCATATATCCCAAATACTTGAGATAGCTATCATTTACTCCATACATCCTTTTCTTCTTCAAGGCAAACATTCCTAGTTCTTCTAAACAAATTTGTCCTCCCTCATATGGTGTGTACTCAGTTCTCCTGCCCATCCTCTTTTTTCTTTTCTAGAAGTCCATCCAAACTTGGACTTTCAAACCCAGAACTGAATACATTGCTCTGACTAGGGCAGACTACTGTAATATTGTAACTTCCTTCATATAAGCTTTTTGGCTGCAAACATAACAGTTATGACTCACATTGAGATTGCAGTCCACCAAATCTACAGACCTTTTTTTAGATAAATTGCTGTCTTCTCATCTTGAAGTTTTGAAATTCATTCTGAATATGTGTATGTCTTTACATTTATCCCTCTTGAATTTCAGCATATTAGATTAAGCCCAATTCTCTAGCCTGTCAAGATCCATCTCCCACACAGCTGCAAAAGTGATGTTTCTATATCACAGATCTGACCATGTTGCTCCCCTGCTCAAGAGGCTTCAGGGTTTCTCTATTATGAATATGAAAAAACATATGCTCAGCCACATCAAGGGCTCATTTGAAGCTAAATAACATGAATTTGTAGGATACTTGAACAAATATCCTGACATTCTCCTGCAAGGTTCAATCACTCGGGAATAGAAGAAACAGATGGTAGAGTTTGCCTAGGGTTGGGGATTAAACAGGATAGGAATTGTGGAGGGTCAATGGAACAATGATTATAAGCTGGGGATCAATATGGTGCCCTCTTATATGTCCTACCTTGAAGCCTCAGCTAAGTGTGAAGACAATTAAAACCAGAATGAGGATAGGATCATAGCCTTAAGAGGTATAAGTATCAGGGCTTGCTTTCATCTACTCATTTATTTGTTTATTTATCTATCTACTTGTTCATATACTTATTTATCTATTCATTCTTTCATCTGTCTATCTATCTATCTGTCTGTCTATCTATCTATTTATCTGTCTGTCTATCTGTCTGTCTGTCTATCTATCTAGGCAGCTAGGTGGTGCAGTGGATAGAGTGCCAGACTTAAGTCAGGAAGACTTGAATTCAAATCAGGCTCCAGACACTTCCTAGCTATGTGACCCAGGGCAAGTCATTCTCACCTGTTTGCCTCAGTTACCTCATCTATAAAATGAGCTGGAGATGAAAGTGGCAAACCACTCCAGTATTTTTGCCAAGAAAAACCCAAATGAGGTCATGAAGACTTGGACATGACTGAATAACAACAAATGTATTTATTGTCATTCATGTGTTTGTTTGGGTGGGGTTGGAAATGTCAGGGAGACAAAGTAGATTTTTGTTAATTAAGAAAATACAGCAGAGAAGGAAATATTAGAGATGTGAAATTTTGTGTGAACTTTCTGAGTTGGTCACTTCACTGTTTTATCACTTCTTTGTAGCTATTTTACTTTGTTATAGAGCCACCATTTGAGCTCAGGTCTAATCTGACCCCAGGTTCAAATCTTATATCCTTTCCCTAATAAAATGTTGTCTGACTGACAACTACGTCTTCTATGGTCCGCCAAGATCATGGTGTTTTATTAGTATTTTTATTAGACTATATAGAACCCTACTATGGAAATGAATCACATTCTAGCTTTGTCACATTTGCAACCAAAATACCTGGGGATTCCAGGAAGCAAACTCCTGTTTACTTACATTCTCAAAGAAGCACTTTACTGTAGAACTATAGTTGTCAAAATGAGAGTGAAGAGGAGATTGAGTTTCATTGATTTGCCATAGTTATGTAGGTGGAAGAATATGCACTAGGGGGAGGCAGAATGGGGAACATTGAGGTTGACTGTTCAGAACTTCTGAATGGACCCATTCAGAGTGATGAGGTTGGAATGGAGTGGAGTCTAAAGTCATGAAAACTGAGCCGGTCGAAGAAGCAGGATTCAGGGCATTGCAGTTATCAGTATGTATGCTTAAATCCTTATGAATGATGTCAGGTCATTAAAAAATGGCTTATTTTCATGTCTCATTTTACATGCATTTTCATGTGACTGATAAAGCAACCTTGTGAGACAGATGCTGCTATTTTCTCTTCATTTTACAGATGACAATATTAAAGCTCAGAGAAATCGTGACAAAAGGTCAAATAAAAGGTCTTCTTGACTCTAAGTCTAGTATTGTGGTAAAATGGGAAGTGGTTTGGATTTGGAGGCAAAGAATCTAGATTTGAATCCCAGAGCTGCCACTTACTCTACTACCTGTATGATCTGGGCTAATTATTAACCTCTCTAAGTTTCAGTTGCATCAAATTATAAAATGAAAGGTTTCAAATAGAACACCTGCAATTTCCATTCTGGGTCTGAATCAACAATCTGGTGTGTCCTATTCATTATACTTTGTTGTTTCTCATTAAGTCATGTTTTAGGTCTGAGGGGTTGAGAGTGGAGTGGAGGAAAAAGAAGCAGCTTCCATTGAAGAATTGTGTTTGTTTGTTTTTTAAATGTTCCTATTATAAGCTTTTATAGATATTTGATTTTATTTTTGGACCCTACTTTTCTCTATAATAGAAAAATCACTGTAAAACACAGTCTGTTCAGTGTTTGAGGCTAGTGTAAATACCAGTTCATATAGCTTCATGCTTGATAGAATTGGGCTTTTGGAAATGGGTAGAGAAAGTAAATCAACAAAGCCAGAGAGTATTCAGTACCTGCATGTGATCATAGCAACATATATACTTTTATGTTTTCTTAACTAATAAAATAAAAATCAGCAGTAGGGGGTGAATATACCTTGTTGGGAAAAAAGCATGAATATAGAAAATAAGGGATAGGAAGAAGCCTGGAGTCCTTAACTGCCTTCAACTAAAACTTTTCAGTACCAAATGTATTTTGAAAGCTTTAGAGAAATATATTGATAACCTCACTCAGTCCCACTCCATTGTTTAGCCAACAGTGGTTTCAGATAGTTACTCATTATAACTAACAAATTCTTGTTCTATTTATGTTGGAATCCTTTTGTTCAGTTCTCTGTTGAGCGAGAGAACATACAGTGAAATGAATATTAAATGTATAATTATTGCTTATTCATTCTAAATTCAAGGGACACAAAATCCAACTATATGAATTAAATGGGTTATAATTGTCTAATATCTTTCTCTAGTGTTTTTTTTATTTTAATAGGCCCTATATTCTACCTATTTGATGAAAATGAGTGTAGACTTTGACTTGAAGACTAAAAAGTCAAGGTCCTTCAAACACAAAGCTGTTATCTGGAAAGGAACATTTAAACTAAATGCAAACATAAGTTTACTCTATGAAGCCTGATAGGTGTTCTTATGTCAGTGTGATAACTTATGTTCTATACTATTTTTGAAGATAAGTACATCTTAATTAGATAACATAAAACTTTAGAGCTTGAAGAGAGAGTTGCCAGTTAAATCTTCTTAACTGTCCCCTGAGCTCCACTCCAACTTCCCCAAATACCTGGTGGACATCTATACCTTAGATATCCCATTGACATTTGAAATTTAACATACATCAAGCAGAACTTCTCTTTTATCTTTAACAACCCCTTCTCTTAACATCCCTTTGTCTATTGAGGGTGCCATCATTTTCCTAGTCACTTGGGTTTTCTTTCTTAAGTTGTTGGGTTGTTTCAGTCGTGTCCAATTCTTCATGACCTCATTTGAGGGTTTTCTTGGCAATGATACTGTAGTAGTTTGCCATTTCCTTCTCCAGCTCATTTTACAAGTGAGATAACTGAGGCAAACAGAGTGATGTGACTTGTCCAGAATTAGACAAGTAATGTATACCAAAGGCAGGATTTGAACTCATGAAGATGTCTTCTTGATTCAAAGCCCCGTGTTCTATCCACTTAGTTATCCTTCTAATCTAGGAGACATCCTCAACTTCTTATTCTCAGTCAGGTAGTCATTAAGCATTTATTAAGTGCCTATTATATGCCAACCACTAGGGACACAAAGAAAAGCAGAAGACAGTGTATGGGTGTGTATATATAATGCATGTTATACAGACATATACATATGTATATATAGTGTGTGCATGTGTGTGTTCTCTCATATATGTATGTATAGCTAGTAAGATATAACTATATGGATATAATAATAACGAATCAATAGAAGGAAGGTTAGCATTAAGGGGAATCAGGAAAAGCTTCTCATAGAAGATTAGATTTTATTTGACAACCAGAGGAAGTCAGGGAACCTGAGAAGAAAAATGATTCAAGATATGGTAGACAGTCAATGAAAACAAAAATCTGGAGCTAGAGAGTCTTATGTGAACTCCAGTACTACCCAATAAGTTGCCTAGTTATGTTGATTTTACCTTCCCAATGTATCTTGCATCCACCCTTTTTCCTCCATTTATACCACAACTGCCTCTTACCCAGACCCTAAGCACTTGTCACTTTTTTTCTCAATGTGGAGTGCTTGTGAAGCTTACTCTTGGGTATAGCATCTTTACAGTATAGTTTATAAATATATTGTTTACCTATGGGGATGTGCACTTCTAAAATTTTTGGAGGGTGAAGGAATGTTTTGTACCTACTGTTTTATTATGTCATCTTTGTTAAGTTGCACTGGATTCCCTGATTCCAAATTAGCACCAGCCCTATCCTGTTAAGTTAAACAACACATAATTAATAAGAGGAAAACATACCTTTTGAAGTAGATGTAATCATGACTTTATTTCCAGATATAGGATAAAATGAAATAACACATTTTAGAGTAGTGATGAAGTGCAGGAAATAATGGTGATACTGCGGAAGAGTGTGCCTACAAAAAAGAAAAGTAAGCTGTCGTGAAAGGAATGATAGGCTGGGATTCAGGAAATGCCATCAACATGGCACGTTTGAAAGAAAGCTGAACTTGGAGACTGGAGAGCTGGAGTTCAAATTCTGTCTCTGCTTAATATCTATATGACCTTAGTTAGAAATATTACCTAAACTCTCTAGATTTTTAATTCCTCATTGGATAAAGAGAAAGAATATCTAATTTCTTTCTAATTCTAATTTCTTCAACAATTAAAGTGGAATACTGGGCTTATTTAACATCCATACACATTTTATGTCTAGATGTATAAATATTATATAGATATGTGTGTGTATATATACATATATGTATTCATAGACATATTTTTCTGACCCTGAAATTTAGGAGTAGGGGGAAAAAGAGAGAAAGAGAGAGAAAGGGAGAGAGAGAGAGAGAAATATATGAACATACATCCATCTACATGTTTGTATATTCCATATAGAGATTATATATACCCATGTATATGTATACAGTATGTGTATATACATATATATTACATATATTTAAACATATAGACAGAGAGCATATAGAGAGAGAATGTAAATATATATGTATGTGTGTAGATAGATATACCTTATCTATCTACACACACACACACACACACACACACACACACACCTCAAAATATTTCAATAGTTATTATGCAGTGAGAAGAGTACTGAAATTAGGACCTGAGTTCAAATTCTGACTCAGCTTCAAAGTAACTTGGCCTTCCAAGTCTTCAGTTTTTTCACATGTAAAATTAGGGGGTTGAATTAGATGACTTTTGATGATTCTTCTAGCTCTAAATCTATGGTCCTGTGATCTTGTAGGACAATATTTTTATAATAGGAAAAAAACGCTATGGTTCATGGTTACGGGATATCTTGATTTAATTTCTCAGTTTGAGAGGTGTATAAAGCAGGAGCTCTTAAACTTCTTAAAAACATTCTGAGCCCCTTTGACAGCATGGTGAAGTCTATGTACCCTTCTCAGAAGAATGTTTTTAAATGTATAAGATTACAAAGGAAATCTATTTTATTGAAACAACAATTATCAAAATATTTTAAAAGATACAAGTTCATAGACCCCAGGTTAAGGATCTCTCATAAACAGTTTTTCAGTTTTTGAGGGAGGGTAATGGTAAAACTTGAAGAGTTTAAAACTGTCCCTGTAAACTCCTAAGGAATAACAAAAATATATTTTGTAGATAAAGTGAAAATATTTCCCTGTTGAAAATTGCCTGTTGTTTTTATTATTGTAAGAACTGGTCCACTGAACTTAGCACAGCCTTGAAGGTCTCAGGGAGAATACTATGATTAATGAGGTAGCCATTAATGTCAGTAGATTGAACAACCGAAATCTGATTATATTAAAGTGCTTCCCAAACATTAGGGTCACATTAACAGTTTATTGAAACAAGCTGATAAAATTTAAAATGGTCATCTAATTCCCTTGGGTTCCTAATTGTTGCATGATAAATCACTCTGTAGAGAAATCTATTACAATGTTCCAAATGAGAAAATGTAATTTACTGTACCATTACTGGGGTGTTTGAAGCACTTCAGTTCTCTAGCTGACAAATTTACCAGAATAAGACAAAATTCCGTAGATTAAAATAAAAGCGTCTGGCCCTAGCAAAGCAAAAAAAAGCCTTAAAGATAAATCCTCCAACTGTGAACTGGGTAAGAAAAATGATGCATTTTATGAGCCTACATTATGTAAAAACAAATTACATTAAATCTACTTGTAAGTCTATTACCAAAGGTCCAGCATGAATGAGCTTTTATTGATGTTCACCATACTATTTAGAAGGAAATTGTTGCAGAAATTGACTAAATCTCATGAATTGGTTTAAATATCTCCATATTATGGACAGGCTTGCCAAGCTCTCTAGAGAATAATGTCTCTGATTTAATGGATACTCGTTGGAGACCACGCTGAGCAAGTAAACTATTTTGCCTTTCCAAGTTTTCATTGATGTGTCAATCCAAACGCAGTATTTCCAGAAATGGACCAATAGCTTCAGATATTGATAAACAGTTGAGACCATGTCATCATTTGTTCCTGGAATGGACACTGGTCATGAGGGTGGAGGGAATTAGCCATTTCTGGGAATAACTGGAAAAGGTGATGGTCCCAGTAAGCAAAGAGGACATGACATGGAATGATTGTAACAAATCAAATTTAGTTGCAAAGAGATAAAGCATTCTGGGTTTTGAGCTGATAATTATTTACTAGAAATTCTATTAAAAAATTTAAAATGTTTCCCACCATTCCTTGTTGCTAAAAGGAAAGTTAGCCCATTTTCTATTGTTTGATTTTTTTTCTCTTCCCCTACATTCATGGCTATAACCAAATGTTGGAAGTGGAATTTCAGAGGCCTTGAAATTAGTCATTCTCTCTCTCTCTCTACTTGTTGTCATATTTTTTTTTGTTTTAGTTTATCATAAAAGTATTGTTTTAGTACCTCATTTTTCTTAAATGCCCCAACCTGGGAAGTACCTGTGGACTCCAAGGGCTTTATAACTTCAGGAGAGGCATATAAGGATGAGAATTGGGAGAAAAGAAGAGATGACAGAAGGAGCACTGCCAACGTTTGTGTGGGAGGAACAATATTTTCTACGACCCTGCTATATAGGTTGAGCTAGCTTTTTTGAATGCCTAGCCTATAAAAGCTGGGCAAGTTTTTCTTTTAGAAGTCATTGAAATTGTCCTCAAGATTTTATTGGCTTGGAAGACTAGAGTTCAGGCTGTTGAAGTACTTCCCAGTGGTCAAAATAAAAAAAAACCCAGGGCGCTGAGATGGTGGTACTGTCCTCTCAGGCCTCTGACCCAAACTAGCATATAGTGTTTAAAAAAGGAATATAATAACTGACTATTGTGCATGATTATATTTATTCAGGAGATGTTTATAGAATACCTTCTGCATTCAAGGTACCCTGCCAGGTACTTGTAACAATAAGTAGGAATGTGTATTCCAGGAGATGTTAGACTTCTATATAAATAAGGAATGTAGAAGCTTTGTAAATTCCTTGAGGGCAGGCACTGGCTTTTGTCTTTTTGTATCCCTGGTACTTAGCACAGTGCTTAATAAATGCTGATAGATTAGTGTTTCCTCATACTTGTGTTTAGCCTACAGTAGAAGTATTAACAGTCCAGTTGTACAGATTATGAAACTCAGGCTGAGAGGTGCACTGATTTGCCCCAACTCAGAAAGATAGTCAATGTCAGTGCCAGTATTTAGACCCAGGTCTGTACTTTAATGCCACTGTGCTTTCCACTGAACTATACTGCTTCTCCTTTCTAGTGCATCCAATTTTATTTCAGTGCTAATATATCCTGTTCCCAGGTTAAAGCCAGTCATATTGTTCTCCATTTTTGGCCACTGCCTATTGTGTTGTGAAGAGCTAATACAGTAACTGAATTGCATGTCAGAAGATAGAGCAACATCAACCAAATTTGCTTGGTGCTGAGTTCTCCATTTTAATTTCAAATGATGCATTTCTCTTTTGAAGATAGAAACAAGAACAATAAAAAAAAATGCTTCCTTCTAATCCTCCTCCTCTCCTTACAGCTTTGTGGTTGACTTGTTTGTTTTTCCTTTCTTATTTGCTTCTTTACTTTCCAGAATCCTTACGTCTTTATCTTCTCTCTACCACAAAACTAGCAATAAAAAGAAATAGCCATTAAACCAATGAAATTGTGGCCATGGTTGCTGATTTAAGTGGTGCTTCACCTGGAGCAGAGCTTCTGTTTAATTGAGGCAGCTTGTTGGTTTGGGGGTGTGTTTGCTACATCTCTGCTGCGGTAGATGGTTGCCTATGAGTTGGAATTCCAGTCAACCATATGAAATGATGTCAAACCTTTTATGGTCAACAATCTGTTATTGGATCTAAAATAAGTACACCAGCTCTCTTCACACTCTTCTCCTATCACCAGTGAGCTAGCAACTCAGATGAATGAGAAACACTTCTATTTATATGCAGCTTTGTGTTTCCTAAAGCTATAGACAATGAGTTCCACACTTTTCTAAATCCAATATGAAGTTAAGAGTAAATATCCTCCAGGGCTCCTCCCCACTCTTAGACTCTATGATTTTGTCAATAGGGATAGAACTTTTGATTTTTACTGATTTAAGTGTAGCCTATTTAAGACCTGAGTATTCTTATCACAACTCCCACTCCCAAAGACTAGTTAGTATTGCCCCACTATGGCTACCTCAGAATTTTAAAGACACCTCTGAGGAATTGGAGTTATTCTCCAATGACAATGGTTTGATCCCCCACTGACATACTTCCTCCACAAGATTATTAGTTTATAAGAATTTCATCAGGCACCCATAAGTAGCTTTTAGGAAGGGATATTTACTAATGTGACGCATTAAGAACAGTCTTTGTAAAACATTACCCATACCTAGTCATGTCTATAACATTCATAAAGGAAGTAAAAAGTCCAAGGAAAATTAGACTCAGGATTGAGAAGCACAAGTGGTAATAAGGTGACTTGTAGCCACTGCTTTAGGGAATTCTTTTTTCCCTGTCCATGGGACACTCAAAAAAAATTACATTTCAGAGTGCTTATCTGAGTCCATCTGTGCTTGGCTCCCAGTGCAGATACTGACGTCAAATGATTCAACAATGCCACTAGCATGATTTCCAATGACAGAAATGGGAAGTCCAATATCTTCTGCAAGATTCTGAAGCTTGCAATGTCTCCTTCTAGTCCAAGTTGTAGCTTGGGGGAAGGAGACCTGACTGAAGTCAAAGCCAAAAGCCCTCCTTCTCTCCTAGGTAGTTCCAACACAGAATTCTTTTTGGAATGTCACCCTCAGCCCAACTTAACTGATCTTTTGTATATATAGTCTTAGGGCTAAGATTACTAGGCCTCTCTGAACATTATTCTTGTGAATTCTTATTCAAAATAAGGAAAGAGACTAGACTCTAAACTATAAGCTAGTGATCCTAGGAAACTTCTAGAAATGATCATGGAAGAGTTTTGTTTTGTTTTTTAATGACCATCTAGAAAGGGAAGCAGTGATCACACAGAGCCAATATGGTTTCATCATGTGAGGGATAATTTATAGTGAAGTTTCCCCATTTTGAAAAATCAAATCTAGAATGGCTTCAGTATTCACTAGGCCTAGGTTTAGGTCACCTGACCTTCAAGCAATCTGGGGCTTAGAGCAATGGAGACCCTCCCCAGAGCCAACTCAACAGAAGATATGTCAAATGAGGTTGACTGCTTTCATTGGACACCCACATGTGTCCGGGTCCTTTGTCTCAGGGAGATTCCTGTGCTTAGGTTGTGGGTTAGCTCCCTTACCAATAAGAGTGAAGGCCAGTTGGGGGGGGGGGTGGTGTTGGGTTTTCTGCATTAGAAGATTATACAACCATGGGCTGGCTTCTACCTGTTGCTCTCTCCCTGCCACCATGTGGGCAACAGGGGCAGAGTCCTTTCTCATGAGAAAAAATAAAGACCTTTCCTGACCTTAGGGTGAGACTTTGAACTCTTTCATCTCACACAATCAAAAATAGATCAAGACCCTCATTTCTTTTTTTTTTTTTTGGACAGGATTAAAGTTTCATATATGGGAAAATGTTCCAACAGTGAGAGTGATCCAAAAGTGGAATGAGTTGTGTGGCACATAGCAGTTGCTTAATAAATGTTTATTAACTGATTGGTTGTTGGACTCCATTTCCTTGAAGGTTTTTGAGCAGAGGCTCACAACTTGTTGGTTATGTTATGGATTCTTTTTGTGTGTGGATTAGTCTATATCAGACCTGCACAACTTGGCAGTAGGTAGGGGCCAAAAATAAAATAAGCTAAACTTCTTTGGGTCTCAGACAAGTTGTTAGTGACTCACTTTCCAAAAAGGTACAATTAATGATTAAATTATTTTGCAAATAAACCATATTTTTAAAAAGGGAAATTTCAATTAATAGCAATTGATTACACTTACTCCTTAAGATTTCTATCAACCATGAAATCACATTAATGTTAAAAATTACTTTGCTAAGCGGTATAAGTTTTAATACATTTTACAGGTTTTCTTACTGTTTACATTTAGTTAATGGGTCATATTACACTTCTTGTTAGCAATCACTTTATTATACTCTGGAATCACATTTGAGATCAACTTCTTTAGAAATCTGAAAAGTTACAGCCTTATTTTCTGAGTTTACTTTCTTGAAAAACCATTGTTCTCCACTGAGATTTTTCAACAATTTGGATGCTTTAATTTATTTTGAATTGGTGTGCAATTTGCTTAAGACAGGATGTTTTGATTCGAAATAGTGATGTAGATTACATACCTTTGGAAAGGCTATCACTTCTAGGCCAACAAGGCACAACATCTTGTCTCTTGTATAAGTAAACAAGTATCTGTCCACTCCAGATTGAACACTCTATGTTCTGATTTGATCTTCTGTATTTTTGTGGTTTTTTTAAACACCCATCTTACAAAGTCACCCCAAAACCTTTAATATTAGAACCAAAAAAATCTCCACAGCAACTGCTCACATACAAAGAAATACTGAACTGAGTGTCTGACCCTGGAGAGAGGACCAGACACTCATGTAACTTGGAGGGCTGCTGCACAGCAAAGGAGAAGGAGAAGCCTTCATGTTGCTGCCACACACCACTTTGTCTGGTACATCATCACTAACAACTGAAAACAAAGGGAAAAGATCTCTCAAGCTAAAGAATGATTGACAATTGGTTGCTTGCCACAGGTCATGTGACAAATAGGAGAGGGTGCACAATCCACCAGCAAGTTACCTGACAAGTACTATAGACTACTGGAAGGCTGGTTAAGCAGGACAGGAACAAAGCCCACGTTGCATCTTTACTTTCTTTAGCGGCTCTACATTTTTCACTGGCCACCCCAAATCCTTTGGCAGGCTGTATATTGTGTAGGCCTGGTCTAAATGGCCTTTAGTATTCCTTCCAACTCTCAAATTCTGTGATCTCTGAGGTCATATGGTCCAAATTCTCAAATACTTGCCATATTATTGTTCTTTCTAGTCACATCCCATCCATTCTATGCTTGCGAAGTTATATTTTTTAATACAAGATTTTAAATTTTATCCTTATCAAATTGCATCCTTTTCCATTTAGCCCATTCTTCCAGAATTAAACTTAAACCTTACGGAAATGAGTTCTACATCTCTGTTTCAATCAATTAATCAATAGAAGTTGTTAGGTTGGCTTTTTTTTAATCTGTAAAGGAGAGAGGAGAGGGAAGAGAATAAAACTTTGCTTAGAACTTACTATGTGCTGGATACTGTGCTAAGAGATTCACTAATATTATCTCATTCTATTTTAATTAAAGGAGATGATCCATATAGTCTGTGCTTTCTTTATGAATTTTAAACATCTTTGATTCAAGAGTCAAGTCAATAAGAGAATAACTGATAGGAAACCATGCCTCTAGGGGCTCCAAATAACAGAGACTTGGGGGCCAGCGTGCCCAGCAGAGAGCTCCATAGAGGGGAACTTCATAAGAATGCTACTCAGAGGAAGAAGGATTTCAGTAACCAGAAACTGTGAGTCTGGCCTTTGATTTCATGTGCCTTTTGCAGTTAGAGTCCATTCTCCCATGTACCGGCATATATTTGCGGTAGAGTGTGGATTTCTTCTTTCTGAATCACTTTAGTAAATAAAGTGGACTCTGCTGAGTCCATAATCAGTGTTCTCTGGTGCAAGGGGTCACGCTCATTGATGCTGCTTTCTTCATCAGGTGGCTATCTCCCAATTAGTCCATTTGTCCTCACTATGTCTCCTTTTATTCCCAGATAAATATAGTATCTCCTACTAGTACAATCTCTGATGAAATAGTCAACTAACAGAAGACGAAAGAGAGAGAAACTCTGTTCTCCTCCCTGGCTTTGAGACTAAGCTCTTTTGAACTAGAGAATTTATACCATAGCCCAGTCTACTGCTTGAGTGACTAAGTGCTTGAATTCCTTCCATTATATGGAGCTGCTAGAGGTGTGGTTATCCTATCCATTATTCTCGAAATCTAAAAGTTAATTGGAGCACAGTGAGTAGAGCACCGGCCCTGGAGTCAGGAAGACCTGAGTTCAAATTGGGCCTGAGACACTGGACACAAAAACTAGCCATGTGACTTTGGACAAGTCATTTAACCCCAATTGCCCTCCAAAAAGCAAAAAAAATTGTTAATTGGAGTCTGGATGACTGATATTAATGGAAAAGTCACTATTGGAGGATCATGAACAATAGTACTAGAAATTCTGAATCTTCCTGAAAATACTGTAGTGTAGTAGTTAAACTCTCCCAGTGAGAGGACAAGTTGGAAAAAGTGGCCCATGAGGAATACTACCACTACTATAATAATCCTGCCTGGACAGGTGAAAACATGTTGAAAGGTTTGGTGAACAGAAGAAAACAAGTGGATTGGAAAAGGGTGGGAGGAAGAGGTGGGAATGATGAAAAAGGAAAGGAGAAAAATATGAGATGAAGTAGGAAAAGAGGAAAGAAAGAAATGATTTGAACAGGGAAAAGGAGAAAAGTATGGACATACAGGGGTGGAAAAATAATTCATATTAGTAAATATAGAACTCTGACTGTGTTGGAGATAGAAGAAGGACTGCAAATAGAGTAACATAATAACATCAAAGCACTGTTCAGGAGATTTAGAATATGGGTACAGTATTGTGGGTTAAGATGATATTCAAGATTTGGGATGTATTGAATTAAAGTTCAATGAGCTGTATTATTGGGTTGACGGAAGTTGAAATAAAATTTATAGGTTGATATTAAAGCTTAAAAATTCTTCAACATCTTCTATACAAACATACTCAGAGGGCTACATTTACTAATATGAATTATCACTACCATGACAATAACAACAAAAAGTTTTATTTTATTTTCTCCAAAGAATGAATCTTATAAACACTAAACACTTTGGAATCTTTACTTAAAATAGATTATGAAATTTATTCTTTCAACATTCTATCACAAATTACTGGTACTGTAAATACTGAACAGCAGCAAGTTGGAAAATCTCACTGTAGAGAGGAAACCATTACATCATCATCATCACCACCATCGTTGTCATTGTTACTGTTATTTTTTTAATTTTGTTTTTAGGGCAAAAAATTCTCTAGGCAATCAGGTCAAGAACTGCGACATTGAGGTTTTGTTTTGTTTTGTTTTACATCTCTATATTTCCCTGGGAATGTCTCTTGAGTATCTTATAATATCAAATAATAACTTAGATGGCTGGCCCAATATAAAAAGTGGAAAGAGTTAAGTGTTTTCCCTCATTTTGATAAAGGGGAATACCTTTACAGGTGATATCTTACAACCAATGCCCAATAACAACATTAAATTCACAAGGTCAGAGAGCCACAAGCAAAAATGCTCCAAGTTGCCTGAAAGAAGAATCTGGTCCCTTGTCTTTTCAACACAGTTCTGATTTCTGATTTGCCCAGTTTTCAGATTTGCCTCTGCATCTGAACCTGTTATCTTTAGCAGTTCTGTTCTGTCCTTTGTCCTCTCTTTGAGATGATTTCCCTTGTTGCATCTGAGATCTCTGATTTAAGGTATTAATAAAATTCTACAGATAATTCAGTTTAAAAACAGCTTATTTGATACTGTTTTCCTAAATATTTATTTCAAATAGTACGTTTTCTCAGTGGTTTTAATACTAATGTCATACTTAAAATAAATCTCTCTGTGTACTTCATGTGATCTTTTCAGAATGCAATAAAACAGATTGTTTTTCATGGCTGTTCCAGCAATGAAAAATATCAGTGTTAGGTGGAAACAACAAATTGATGCTTTTTCAATTCCTTTTAATGGCATGAGGATCTTTGCAACCTGCTGTGAAAAATATTCTCTTAATGATAGGCCTGTGGCACAACTTAAGGAGTCATCAAGAAATAAATGCTCTGCTGTCTGGCTGGCAGCTTGGTGTCCCTTAATTGAAGTATTATAAGATTCTGTGCAGAGTAAAGCCTCCAGGGTTTTGTAGCTAAATGGCATGGACACCTCTGATGAGACATGCAGATGAAGATGTGTCAATACAATCTTCCCCAATTTGCTGTAATAGCAGGGACTGATTAATTTTATAACCACGGGTGCTTCTATTAGCTAACCTAAGGAATGATTTAGACTTTATTAAGCGACTTATTTCTATTTTTTTTTTCAAGAGAGAGAGAGACTTCTGCAACATAGTTTATCTCTGAGTGCTAGACTGCGGCACATTTTCTAATAAGGATTCTAAATTTATTATTAAAGAAGGGGATCATGAGCTTGACTGGGCTTATGGGAGGTTTAGCAGCAGCAACTCTTTGTGACTGAGCAACTCGAAGGTGCTTCAGTGAACTTGGAAATTCTCAGAAATGAAGCTATTTCATGGATGCCACCTAGATGTCAGTTCCTGTTCTATATGTTTTTTAATGTGTGGGCATAGGGGGTGGGGGAAATCTGAACTAAAAGTCTGTGGCTCTGTAATCTTGAAAAATCTTCCTTCTAATCTATCAAATCATTTTAATATTTCATCAGAACTACCCTTGGACAACTAACATTACTGGGTTACACAAATCAACTAATGCTTTATATTTTAGGGCTTTGTTCTATAAAAAATTAATTACCATTCATGGATGCACAATGTATTCTGAGATTTAGCTGCTTGGTTTTTCGATATGTCAGGAGATACTTTATATTTATATATTGAAAACCAAAATTGTGATGGTCCATTCACAGTTCAATAAAGATGAAGGTACAAAAGCTCAAATGTGAGCCTGGGGACACGCCCTTTCTCCTACTAAAAGGAATGAACCTTTATTTACTATAGCTTGAAGTTCCAGGAAATTCATTCAAAAAAAGGAGTGGGAAACCATTAAGAGCTCATTTCATTCCACAATTAGGATTCCCAATGATATCATTATTTATACTGGATATTATCAGTGAAGTTTGTACTGTAAAGTACCCAACTCAAATGCCAGGTTCTCAGTAAATAATAGTTGACAGCTTTCCCTTTGGGCAAGAGAGTGATGGGTAAAAATACTTTCTTGTGTGAATAATAGAGTGTCAGATTTTTTTCTTCCATAAAGCTTATATTAGCTTGCAGGGAAGAATACCCAGAAAGGTGGAAGAATCTACACCCTTAAATTTTACCAAGTTTTTTTGGTATCAAGAAGGTTCTTCACCAGCAGTTCCCTACAGTGAAGAAACAGTAGTAGCTTGGATTTAGGTACCACCTACTATGTGTCAGGCACTGTATTAAACACTTAAGAAATATTATCTCATTCGACCATTGCATGAGGTAGGTAATATTATTATCTCCATTTTACAACTGAGGAAATTGAGGCAAATAGAGATTTTTAAGTGACATACCTAAGGTCACGCAGCTAGTCAGTGTCTGAGGCTGGATTTGAAATGAGATATTCCTGACTCCTGTCCCAGCAGTCTATCCCATGTACCACCTCAATCCCTTAGATTCAGAACAAAAGACCTGTTTGCCTATGAGATCCACAAAGATGGGAGTTATGTCTTATCTAAACCATAGCTACTTCCCAAGCACCTAACAAAGAGGGCAATAAACAGTAAGTACTTGAGAAATGTTTTGTTGAATATATGGATGAATGAATCAGTTCCTCTTAAGATAAACTAGTCAGATAACCATAGCTTAAACAAAGGAATGGAGGAGGGACTCTATGGTTGTCTAATGTCTGATTCCTATCTACCACATTAGATGAATTTACAAACTGCTTAACTGGTGCCTTTAGCTGTGCAAATCAATGGACCAACTAATTTTTTTTTTAAATTTGTCTCTCTGGGGGCAATCTATGATAGACCAAAGAAGAACAAGCAAACAACAGATAATCTAGATATCCACGGGATACAAGACACATGTGTAACATAATGACATAATGCGCTGTTACGATATGACATGACGTGACATTACAGCATAATATAGTAATATATAATAATAGTCTGTGATATACTTAAATACTATCAGTAATATGATAGGAATTAATATATACTTATTTGAGCATCCAACCTCATCTTTTACAGATGCAAAAACTGAGGTCCAAAAGGTTTCTGACATGTCCAAAGTGGCACACCCAGTGAGACAGAGGCAGGCATAGTAACAGTTGTTGTCTGGTTATTCCCTACTGTTCATGACCCCATTTGGGGTTTTCTTGGCAAAGACTAGAGTGGTTTGCCATTTCCTTTTCTAGTTTATTTTACAAATGAGGAAACTGAGGCAAACAAGGTTAAGTGACTTGTTCGGGGTCACACAGTTAGTAAGTGTCTGAGGTTGGATTTGAACTTAGGAAGATGAGTCTTCCTGATTCCAGGCCTGGTGCTCTATGCACTGTCTCACCCAGCTGCCCCATAGGAGCATTAGTGTTTAGTCCACCACCCTCTGACAAGTAAGGAGCTCTCTCCTTTTTGGTGACCCACTAAAGAGGCTGCCAGAGCTTAAAGGATTTTCCAGGTCTGTGATTCTAAAGTCAAACTATCCTTAGTAGTTAGGTAATGGTCTACCCTCTACCCTACTGCTTTAATACAAAGCTAAGAGTACAATGATAAGGAATGATAGAAGGTCATTTAGCTTTTCTGGATTCCTTCTGACAGACTTCTTTTTGTGTAGCAGAGAACATCTTCTGGACCAGTAATGGACTATGTACAGTGCTCTGTCATTGAAAAAGAGTCCTGCACTTGTAGGCAGTGAACCAGAGTTCAAATCCTAGCTCTGACACTGAGAAGCTATGTGGAGTAAGTTGTTACAAGTTACACAGAGTCAAATAAAATCACAAGCATTTATCAGTTGCTTCTTATGTGCCAGGCACTCTGCTACGGTCTGGGTATTTTTTTTTTAATGTCAATATATCGTTCCTTCTATTTTTAGTTTCCTCATCTATAAATTTGAGACGATACTATGCATGCTACCTATTCTGTAAGAAGCTGGGGGGCCAGTGCCCAGCAAGGAGGGATGGAAGAAGCACTCTGCAAATCTTAATGCTCTACGTAAACATGAGGTACCATTACACTGGGCAACCAGGGGGCACGGTGGGTAGAATTCTGGGCCTGGCGTCGGGAAGATTTACCTTCCTGAGTTCAGATCTGACCTCAGACATTTCCTAACGGTGTGACCCTGGGCAAATCACTTAACCCTGTTTGCCTCAGTTTCTTCATCTCTAAGGGGCTGGGGAAGGAAATGGCAAATGGTTTCTAGTGGACAAGAAAACCCAAACAGGTCCATGAAAAGCTGGATATGACTGAACTGACTCAACAACAACATTACGCTTGGGGAGAGAAGAAATCATGGTGTAGTGCAGAGAAAATTAGCTTCTGGGTGGGGAAAAGCTGTGCATTTCCAACCTCTAAGCCAATTTGCCCATGTCACTCTGAGCTAATGATATTGCCTCTTTAACACTATAACTTGCAGAGCAAGTACAAATATATATCGGGTGAAGGAGCTCCTTACCGGCATCTCCCTTCACTGATGAAATAATGGAGCAAACAAACAATAAATCTAAAGAAATCTATTATATGTGTGTGTGTGTGATTAGTATAGGTGATGACAATATAAATTTTGTAATATATGACAATAACCTTATGAGGCTGGCTATTGATACCAGACTCACTCAGATAAATGAGGAAAAGGCAATAATTTGTGTTCCTTTTGGTAGTTGGAGAAATTTTGATCAGAACCCCTAAATCATGTTAGTATAGTGTATTGGAAAAAACGTTGATCTTAGATTCGCAAAAACCTGGGTTTAAGTACTGGCTCTGCCACTTAGCAAGCTCTATGAACCTTGGAAACTCATACCCTTTCTCTGTATGGACAAATGAGGAGTTAAATGAGGTAGTCTTTAAGATCCTTCTAGACTTTTGTATTCATCATGTGTGATCAGTATGGTACCTGAACAGTCCACTGTGGCATGATAAACAGGTAATTCAGTGATATTAAGATGCTATTTCTCAGTTATACTTAACTGACATATATGTATACATATACACACATATACATATATGGCTGATCTGGAGCAATATACACAGCAGACTTTATACACACATTATATAAATGTATAGTCTGAATGTGTTATATACCTTGTCTACATACATATATACTATATACACATATTTATATATGTGGCTGATCTGGATCTAGGTACATAATAGACTTCATATACACACATACACATTATATGTCCATGCATGTGTATCACATATAACATACCATATACATGAACATATACATCCTATATACACATATATATGCATAGGACGTATCTGGATCTATATACACAATAGATTTTCTATGCACATTACATATACATCTGTATATTAAATATATACCTTATATTCATACACATATGCATAATATATATATACACATAAATAGCTGATCTGAATCTATATACATAATAGACTTTATACACACTTCATATGTGTGTATATATAATATACCATATATCTGGATCTATATACATAATAAACTTTATATACACATTATATGTACACACATATATTTTATATACACATGCATTATACATGCATGCATGTGTGCATACCTTTCCTTACCTTATTGTGGTTGGCTAGCAACTGAAATTGGTCGAATTCTTGGCATGTGATGATATTTCAATGAGCAATGCCTAGAATTGAAAATAGTTATTTTTTACTTTATTAAATAGGCAGACCATGATCCTACTTGGCTACAATTATACTTAGATAGATAAGAAATTAATTCTGTGGGAGCAGGCAAGCAAGGTTAAAAAAATAGAAGAGGGTAGAGAAGAAATCTTTTTAAAAAACCCAACATTGTAAAATGTAGATGTGTCTTAAGTTATATAGATCCAGTCTTGACTATTGCTTGGGTGTACTTCCCACATAGTGTCCAGGATATGGGGATAAAAGCAATCATAGGGAGAGTGTTCCTCTGACCTGGAGAGACCCTCACCTCTTGCTTGCTTCTCTAGTGGGGATCTGGGAAGAGCTTCCCCATGGAGGAGAGAGATTAGTATGGCTTTACCCTCCTAAAATATCAGGATACCTCCTTGCCCCTCACCAAACAGATTTAAAGAATCACAGATGTAGGACTGAGAATGAATTTAGAGATTATCTGGTCTATCTCCTTTGTTTTGCAGAGTAAGAAACTAAGGGTCAGAAAGCTTAAAAAACTTGCCTAAGGTTATAGAGTTAATAAGGGGCAAAATGGGGATTCTAACATGTGTTTTCAATGGCACTTGAGTTATTCCAAACACTAAAGGCATCCGTAAAAATTCTGACATTGACAATGCCCCAAGTCATATCATTCCAATTTGGTGCTCAAATCTGACCTGTCTGCCAAAAGAGTGAAACACATGTTCTCTATAATAATGAATGAATGAAAGATGAATGAATGAAATAAACAGAGCAAAACAAAGCATGTCCCTGATGTTCTCTGTGATCAGTGGACTAAATTTCTCCTATTTTCAACTTTAAAAAAATCTAGTTTAAAGTTTAAATGAGCAGTAAAACCATCATATTTCTTTTTGGAAAACTATAATGAAATATCTGTACTCAAAAGAAGTAAACCTCCTTACATGTTGCTTAAGGCCTGACAACCTACCCCTGGCCAGCTGAGTTTGGCACATGGTATAATAAGAAATAACTTGTCTGGCAAGCGTCTGAAAGTCTCTGCAGCTGCAGGGGCACTTCTTGGAAATAAAGTTTGTGTTTACACAGGTGCAGCCATATTTAACAAAAAAATTTTATGTGAAATGCAAACAGCTGCCTGTCTGTTTTCTTTGGCAGAGCTCTTTTCAACTGAAACAATTTGTATCAAACACATTTCTCTGTGATACCTATGTAAACAATACGGGAGAATTCCTGTACAAGGAAGGGGTTTGTCATCGTGTGTCTTGTAGAGATGCTGTTAAAAGCAGGAACTGCTGGATGGGAGCCAGCCTGGAAAACCACACCCTTTGTGTAATATCTCCCTGCTAGGACCCTCTGTGTAAGATACTGATGAAGCTCGGAGGATACAGCCCAAGAGCTAATAAAGGATTGCATCTAACGGGAATGCTTCAGAGGA
Source organism: Pseudocheirus occidentalis (assembly GCA_028646575.1). NCBI lineage: Eukaryota > Metazoa > Chordata > Mammalia > Diprotodontia > Pseudocheiridae > Pseudocheirus > Pseudocheirus occidentalis. The sequence continues at coordinate 119,088,254 of CM053594.1, read as the reverse complement.
TATTCCAACCGGCAGAGGGGATTGGCAAAGGGAGAATTTTCCCCAACAATACACAACAATATATACAATGTCATTCTCACAATAGTCTTGTTCTGTAGTCTAAGTATCTGCCAAAATATTAAGTGGCATAGTATCTATTAATTTCGATGGCACAAAGAGGAATGATGCTCATCTTTTCTTTTGGGCTTAATACTCTCATGAAAGAACAGTTTCAGAATTTTGTAGAATGGGAACAATTTTTAGATCATCTAATGTATTCATGATATATTAGAGAGTCTAAAATTTAGGCATTCTAAAAATTGGAAGAATTTTTACAATAGTGAATATATCATATATATATAGTTCCCATTATATACATGTATAGATAATACATATGGATATATAATATACTTCCTATCTTAAAAGTGTTCCTATTCTGTAAAATTGTGAAATTGTCCATATATGCATGTATATGGAATTGATTTCTTACATTTTAACTCCGTTTTTGTAGAAGGGCAGCTTACGTCAGAGAGACATTAAAAAAAAAAAAACTATACAAACCAAAAAATCCTGTGACTGTACTAAGAGCCTAATATGACCCTATACTTCCAGTGTACCCAATAAATATTTCCTTCTTATTCATTTAATCGAATAAACTTTGAATGTAACACGTGTCTAATTTTACTTGCAGAGGAGAATGTAGAAGTTATATTCATGTAACCAAATGCTAAAACTGCCCAAGGAAGACATAGCGGTGTATAGATACTGTGAGAACAGGGAATTTCAGCCAAACTCAATGCAGAAGGCTTCAAATCAGTTCTTTCCTTGTTCTGCTTTTCATTGGTTAAACTGAAAAGGCTCCAGGGGTTGAGATTCTGTTTTCTTCCAGCTACAGCAATCTCTGGAGCAATCACATTCAGTCCTCTTGTGGAGAGAAGACCTTCACAACAAATCTCCTCATCAGAGTATTTCCTTAACCCCCCTCTCCCTTCCTCCCAGACATTTGTCTAGGGACCATATAAAAATACTGGGTTTCTGCAGCTAAAAGTCTGCAGGTCCCTCAGTTTTAATCTATGAAGACCCACATATTTAAAACTCTTCTTAATTTTGAACATTTGATGACAGAAATAGGTTTTGAAAAATGTTTTTACCTGGTTTTATCTTGATTATTTTTATGTATGCATGTATCATCTCTTTAACATATTATAAGCCCTTTGAGGGCAGGAACAGTCTCATGTTTTTATATTTCTATCCCAGTGCTTAGCTCAGTGCATGGTACATAGTAGATAATTAGTCATTTTTTCTGATAGGTTCATTAGTTGATAAAAGAATGCTTTTACAGGGCAAAACATTATCAACAATAATTTTTGTTTGTTTTTTTATATAGTGGAATCATGAAGACTCCAAACTTTTCCTCAGATACTAATTAGCTCTGGGACTCTGAACACATTAACTTAATGTCTGTTTGCCTCAGGTCCTTCAACTCTAAAATGTGGATAATAATAATAGCACATACCTCCCAGGGTTGTTGTAAGGCTCAAATGAGATAACTGTAAAGCACTTAGCACAGTGCCTGGCGCATGGCAAGCTCTATATAAGTGTTAGCTGTTTTATTAATAACAATTATTACTGTCTTTTTCTTAGCTCAATTGTTTCAGTTGTATCCAAATCTCCATGACCTCGTTGGAGGTTTTCTTGGCAAAGATCCTAGAATGATTTGCTATTTCCTTCTCTAGCTCACTTTACTGATGAGGTTACTGAGGCAAACAGGGTAATGTGACTTGCCCTGGGTCACACAGCTAGTAAGTGTCTGAGGCCAGATTTGAATTCAGAAAGATAAGTTGTTCTGATTCCTGACCCAGGACTTTAACATGCCATCTAGCTTAGCCTAATAGATTATATACTAGGCTTGAAGTAAGGTAGACCTGAGTTCAAATCTAGACCCTAAACCCTTATAGGTCGTGTATGTGACTCTGGGCAAGACACTTTCAGGTAATTTTCTAAGACTTACCTTCAAAGTCACAGATAGGTTATGACCTGTATTCACACTGGGAGTTCCTGTTGCTGATTATTCATGGACTGATTTTAGTAATAACAATTTAGTAATACAATATTTTATTAATATACACAGCAGCATTCAGACTAGAACACAGGAACTGCTGGAAGCTAACCGAGGTTATGTCCCTCCCCGGGAAATGCCCTCCAGTCACCATGAGCTTACATGCAAAGAACACGGGGAAACACATGCTTTCAAAACCAATCTCTGACACTTACTTGCTGTGTATAAAGCACTTCATTTCTCCAGACCTCAGTTTCCTTACCTTTCCTTCCCTGTAAAATAAGGGGATTGTATTACATGGTCTCTAAGGTCCTTTCTCGTTCCAGATCTGTACAAGTTTGTTTTAAAGTGATTTTATAATAACTATTAGTTAAAAGAGTATCGGTGATTTAGAATTCACTTATGCATTTACTTTGACGCTTGTAACAATACGTATCATTTTATTCCAAAGTCATATTTTATTTTCTGATTTTTTTTTCTTTCTGTATCTGTTATAATGCTACTAAGAAGACATTATTTTCAGTGTGGTGAAAAAAGAATTCACAGGATTAAGTGTAACTGGGGCAGCTAGGTGGTGTCTTGGGAAAGAGCACTGAACCTAGTGAATAGAGCACTGGCCCTGGAGTCAGGAGGACCTGAGTTCAAATCTGGCCTCAGATACTTAACACAAAACTAGCTGTGTGACCTTGGGCAAGTCACTTAACTAAGACTGCCCTCCAAAAAGGGGGGGGGGGGAAGCAAAAAAAATTTTAAAAAAAGAGCACTGAACCTAGAGTCAGGAAGAACTGAGGTGAAGTGTCTGTTATTAGCTGCATGACCCTGACCAAATCATCTAAACTCTCTCAGCCTCAGTTTCCTTATCTGTAAGATGAGGGTAATAATAGCATTTAGATCCCTTGTTGTGAGGAAAAAATAAAATAACATATACATTTTGTAAATTTTAAGGAGTTATATGAATACTAGCTATTATTATTTTTATTACTATTGTTATTACTCTGTTCCCAAACCTGAGGTTTTAATTTCAAAAGGTTATATATATTCAGGTAGCGTGAGCCTTAGAGCTTAGGATGTGATATCTGCAAATTACATTCTTGGAGAGTTGTTTTGAGCACTGGGAGGTTAAATAATTTGCTCAAGATGATTCAGTACATGTTGGAGGTAGGGCTTGAACACAGCTCTTCTCAGTTTCCAGTTCAGCTCTCTATCCAAAACTTCTCATCAGGAGAACATAAGCAGGACCATCCTGGAGCAAGCTTGAGCTGGCTAAGGAGGGACTATTGTTAAATTTTCAGTGAAAGCCTTTACAACTCTGAAATTGTCCAACACATTAGGCCTCGATGTCTTGTTTTGTTATTTGTCAATAATTGGGAAAATGATGGAGAAAATGTTAAAAATGGATCATTAATACTTTTGTTCCCTTCCTTTCAGAAAACCAGTTGTTAAAAACACTTATCAGCACACCTTTGAATATAGTTACTAAATTGTTTAGAAAGGCATTTTCAATGCCTCTGGGATCCTCTGGGATCACTAAAATTGCAGTGCAATTTCTTGAATGTAATCCATTTCTATCTTCTCTTCAGTTTTGAACCTAGGTCATTTGCAATATCTGTCCAAGTTATAAAGACTCATAGACTAACTCTAAGGTTTCTTCATCTACCTGTGTGTTATAACTTATTTTTTCCTATGGAAAACTAAGCCAAATTGTTGTGTGTGTGACTGTGCATCTCACTGAATAGGTCCTATACGGCTCTAGGACCCAAAGCAATAGTGCAAGGTCATTAGCAAACAGAAACATCTGTAAATGCTTTCCCCTTCCTTCCTTCCTTCCCTTTTCCTTCCTTCCTTCCCTCTCTTCCCTTTTCCTTCCTTCCCTTTCCTTCCTTCCTTCCTTCTCTCTCTTCCCTCTTCTCCCCTCCCTTCCCCCTTCCCTTCCCCCTTCCCTTCCCTTCCCTTCCCTTCCCTAATTCAAAGTCCGTATAAAATAAAGACGGCCCTAAATCTGGTTGGGGACTCTTGCCTTTTACATTATATATTTTTAAAAAGACTATTATAAAGAAATGGGTTCACAAGACATCAATTGAAGCTGATTGTATTTCTTCTCATATTTATTTTATGGTGATAGTAATGCATTTTATATGTCAAAGATGACTTAGTAATATCTGCACTGCAATGGAAAAAGCAGTTGAAATATATTTTGATGTCCCTTATGTAAGATTTTTCAAGTCTTCAGATTATCTAGTCAAACAGCTTCATTTTCCCAGCTCAAAATACTTAAATAGTTCAATACTGATAAATGGACATTTTGGGGAACATAAGAAACTCTGAGGGTCTCTAGGGGTACCAATAATTCTGAGCAGAACAGGTATGATTTTCACTCTGGGGACTTTCTTGATTGGTAACTGCTTCTCTGACTTGCAGAATTAAAGAAAAAAATACCCACCAAACTTTGGTAGCAGAAGTTCAAATAGGACAGAAACAGGAGCATAAAAGGGCAACTCAGAGATAACATGAGAGCAATGAACCTGAAGATATGCATTTTCATTTTTGAAATGTGAATGCAAGTCAATGCAAAATAAAAAGCCTTCCTGATATAAAATTTCACTTTACTGTTAAACTAAATGTAAGGCAAACCTTTAAATGTCGTCCCTAGTTTAATTGCTAATCAGTTCCTTAAAATGACGAGAGTTCCAAAATAAAAGAGAAATACCAGGATTTCCAAAGATATAATATAAACAGTCCTGGGTAATTCATCTTGCTGGCATGAAGAAAGAAGCTTTTGCCCTGATATAAGTATCATCAGAAGGGGGTTGAAAATGAAAATGAAGTTTTAGTGCTACTCTCCCTCTACCTACAACACCACAGATATACAATTAAATTACATAACGTCCTTCTATAATGAAGTAAAATTTCATTGGTTAGATTGTTTTTTTCTAGACTTTTTTTTTTAGGATTTTTAAGGATTTCTTAGGAACTTATTTACTTTCATTTTTAGGTAATGTGTAAGGCTGAGTTCAGCGAAGTTTGCAATGATACATTCAGTATTTGGAATAATGGGAGTAACTTTCCCTGAATGCAATTGAAATTTATCCTACCTGGTATTTGTTTTTCAGGATGGAGTTATGCTACATACTAGTTCACTGGAATCCCTATTAGTCTTGAAATGCTACTTTATGAGTGGCTTGGCATTAGCTCCTTTGTTAGGTAATTTTAATTCAAATACCACAGTATTTCTAACTGGACCATGGTCTTAGTAACCTTTCATTCCTTCAGGCTCCAATGTCTTTTTAGAAAATGGGCAGGAAAAAAAGAAATTGAAACAAAATATGCAACACATTTAAAAGGTTTGAATAAGATAGTTTAGTTAGTAGATTTCTTATGTCACCATTTTGAAAATTTACAGCCGTCAGCAATGTAAACATGTACTTGACAAACCCCAGCAGCTTGCAGACTGCAAAGTTGATCCACTCATTTCAGCAAGGCAGATGTTTCATTTAATACTCTTCATACTATAGATTAGGATTATGTTTTTTTTTCTTTCCCTCTCCCTTTTTTTTTTGAAAGAGGAGGGGAAAAAAATCACTGACATGCTACTAATGTCATTTCACACTGTGGACCAGATGGTGAAAAATGCAAAGGCTGCAGCTCTGTTTATGTACTATATGGGGGAGTTGAGGGGAAAAGGGAGGAGGAATTTTGTCTCTGAGAGAGTTTCAACTTGCTCCTTTGTTACTTTAATCTAAACAGGAGACAATGAATAAAGTAGTAGTATCTCGACTTCAAAAAGGTTCTTGAGATTAAGTGCTTGGAAATGTAATGCATCTGGAGGAAGAGCATGCCATTATCCCTGCCTACCACATTTGGAAGACAGAACATATTTTGTATGGCTGCCTTCATGCCACAGCCTTTGCAGAGACTTCTGGCTGAAGTCTGGTAAGAGAATTCATGTTCCCTTCACTTTTTTATAATTATTTTGAATGAGAGTTGTCATTCCAAAATAATTATGTGTTACTTTTAACTCCCATACTCTAAATAAGTACCCGGTATGGTGGAGTTTGGTTTTTTTAATAGTCTCACACACAGTGGATATACAGAAATGTTTGTTGAACTGGATAGTAATAAATTACACAGAAAATTAGGTGTTACTCTATTTGCATTTTGGGTAGTGATGAGATTTGAAAACTGGCTTAATTCTTCTAATTACAATACTAAAAAAAAAAAAAACCTCACCAAACAACAACAACCTGCCATTTATTTCTTAGGGTTTACCCAGTCATCTTATAGATATAAGTCCTAGCAATTGGAGCTCAGTTGATTTACTTCTCATATAAGGCTAATGTATATAATGAAATTATAGATCAGCTCTCAGAAAATGAGGTACAATGCAGCCTCTTCTAAAAGTACAAAAGATGATTTGCCTTTCTGAATAACATTGTCCATTGCCACTAAAATCCTCCTATCATGTGTGAAGGTGACAATAGGTTCTTAGACCCTATACTAGCAGGGCTGAAGCTATGGGTGGCCCTACCAAGATGGAAAGGCTTCAGATATGGGATCAGAGGTCTGGGCTAGCCAACCTCATGGAAGCTTATCAACAAAAAATTGGTAACATTGGTTATGAAAACTCATGAAACCATCTTACTAAGGTATGTAGAGGTTGTAAACTATTTTGGTGAAGGGAGTAATTAAAAAGCCATGAAGTCTAGATCTTTTGAAATGCTAAAATATCCCCAAAAGTATTGTACAAAAGATTGTCTGAAGAATGAAGATAAGGAAAATTTGTAATCATAAAAATTACTTCCTACTTTACAGACTGTCAGATTGGACATGTGTATAACTCAAAGACTCAAACAGATCTAGGATGTCATTGATTTAGAAGTTCTGTCCAGTGTTGCAAACTTTAACCCATTCATGTCTATCTGATAGAACTCTTTTATTTGTCATCTCATAAATCTACTAAAGGTGGTCCACCCAATGTTCTTGAGAACTTCTTCCCTTCTCCTGACATCTTGAGGTCATCGGGGGGGGGGGGGGGAGTGCTCTGACTGCCTTCTTTTCAGCCTCTGCCCTTGCCACAGGAGCAACCCATCTTCTCTTCCTGTCACACAATTCCTTGATGCTTCCCTTATCACAGGCTTAGTGAGTTGCCTATGAACATATAACCAGGCTAAATGAAAGGTTAAATTAAATGACTTTCTTAGGGCCATATAATTAATTAATGTCAGAAATAGGATTTGAACACAGGTCTTCTAGATTCCAAGTCTCTAATTCTATTCATTATGATTCAGCCTCATAAGAACCACTATTTCAGCTGGATCTACATGAAACAAGAACAGACAATTATGCCAAGATTTCTAGTATATATGATTTCATTAGTGGAGACAGAACATCCTTGACCAATCAGTCAGAAAAATTCCACTGATTAGTAGGTCATTTTGCTGGTGTGATGCCAAAGTCTGTCTGTCTGTCTCTCTGTCTCCTTAAACCCAGTTCGCCCTGAAACTCATAGATTGGACCACAGTAGGTCCCTGCCCAAGGTTCACTTAATGGCTGTATTTTGGGCCCTCCTGGCTTCCAGTGGATGTCAATGGTAACTGTTGCGCTTTAGAACAGCAAGCCTGAGGGTCTTACCCTCCCAGCTTGATTGTTTCTTTTTCTAATTAAAGGGATTTCGTGTATATCAAGTGGTTCTTATGAGGCTTTTCTCTCTCTCTCTCTCCTTCCACATCTGTTTCTCTCTTTATCTGTTTCTATCTCTCCATTTCTCTCTGTTTCTATCTCTTGTTCTCTCTGTCTCTGTCTCTCTTATTTATTTCTCCTTGCTTGTACTGGCTTGTGCAATGAATTTTATAGTCCTGGCATTGTCTAGACACAATCTAATTGCGATTTAGCTATAGGAATGTAGACTGCACTGTGGTTATTTTCACAAATTTGCTTGAATGTGGCAGTTACTTTTCAGATCGATAGGTCAGATTTTCCTTACTGCTTATGTCAGTAACAGAAATGAGTTAGACTCTTTAGAAAGAGTGTTGATTCTCAAGGTAAATCTTCCTACTCAGTATGCTGAGAGACACCTATGCAGCTGTAAGATTTTGACAGTGTGTAGACAGTTAGGTTTTCACCATAGATATGGCTGCTGGGGCCCATACATTTAGAGCTAGAAGAGATTGTAAAGGCAATCTAATCTAGTTTCCTGCTTTTGCAACTGAGGACAGTGGATCCCAAAGAGATCAAATGACTTGGCCAAAGTCACACAGGTGGTAAGTGAAAGAGTTTGGATTTGAATCCATCCTCTTACTCCAAAGCAAGTGTTTGTTCTTTGCCCTAAGCCCCTCCCCCTTTTGTGTCTCCTCTTATTTTTAATCCTTAGTCTTTCTCTTCCTTCTTAGCTTAATGATCATGGCCCAATGGGAGAAAGGAATGTATTTTTAAAGTGACATAAAAATTATAAAATGGATGTTTACAAAGTGTTATCATTGTTAGAGTCACTTATATTATTTTCAAAGACCTGTCTTTCCCAATTCTCCCTTCCTCATTATTAAAAGAGATTTGATAATTCTCATACGTGGAGCCTGACAGAAGTCACCTTTCACATTTTATCCTCCAGATGCATGCTCCTGATCGTGTTGGTCACTGGTGCATTAACACAATTTAGGGTGTCCCAGTCACTCAGTGGAGGGCCATCATAATGGTTTAATTCTCTACCAGTGAATGCTTAAGCATGAGAGGAAATACGGCACCATGAATCATATTAGCAAAAGTGAAAGCAATGAAATGGGGTGGTAGGGGAAAGACTTGTGGTTTTTATGGGATGATGCATTTTTTTAAAATGAAGAAGAGCAACAAGCTGGGATAGTCAAGAGGACACAAATGATGAGGGTTCATCCAAAATACCTTATCATCAAGAATCAGCCAGTAGATCATTGCAGACAAATGGTACTATAAATCACTCAAAATGCTGATTTATTCCAAGGTAACTCAGTGCTGTTTTTGCTAGTCTTTTACAATCTAAATAGAAACATATGAAAGAAAGAAATACAAATACTCTAACTTGAGAACAAAATACATGGATTGCTTTTTAATAAGAGAGTTTGCTTTCACTTAATGCCTTTCAAATGCATAGCAACTTGAAGAGTGTTATACTCTAGATTCTCTTTCTTGAAAATGGTAGAAGCAAAATGGGAGAATTTTGTTGCAAGGGAACAAAGATATAACCGAGGTACATACAATGACTGTGCATTATGTGAGCCCAAGCAAATCTACCTAGCATTTCTTTGTATTATTTAATTAAGAGATAATGGGCCAGATTCCTCAAAGGGATAATGGGCTGTTTTTCAGATTTTAATGAATACAGTCATCTTAATGATGATTACTGAATTTCTATATTTGTAGGAGAACAGAAGTTCATAAATATCAAATTGTCCTATTATTAACATATGCTTCAGTTTTCTATCAATATAAAAATCTGGTAATTATCACCAGAACTATTCACTGAAATTAAGAAGTACTGTAGATAAATAAGGAATAGGTATGCCATTTATTTCTTAACATTCTAAAAGCAAATATATCTACCTATTATCCTTTTCAAGAATCTGACATAATGACAATGGAATAGAAGGTTGTCACAGCATAATAATACCTGGCTGTGAAATTAATGCTGAGGTGAAGCTGACGCATTTATCAAAAGTAAATGTCGAAGCCAAGCTGAAATGGTTATTTTTTTTCAGAGTGGGATACATTGATCCTGTGATAATGTTCTATTAAAATAACTTTGTTTCCATTGCACCAATTGACTGATTTTGACATGATCATTTTTAAAAATAGATTTTGATGTGGCATGTTTCAATTTGCTTCTCAGTGACTCAGTAAGGTATGACCTACTTCACAGACTCACAGAATCTTGGTTGGAAGGGGCATTAGCAGTCATTTAATCTAACCACTTACTGGAAAAAAAGAATCCTCACTTCAACATGTCTGACACATGGTTGTCCAGCCTCTCCTTGAAGACTGCCAAAGAGGCATTCTGTTTCACTTTTTGAGAGGTCCAAATGTTAGAAAATCTGGTCTTAGCTCAAGCCTAAAATTGTCTCTTCACAACTCATTGTTCATAGAAGAAAACTAGTTCATCTTTGTAGGAATGGCCCTTCAAATACTTGAAGAGAGTTAGCTTATCATTCCCCAGTCTTCTCTTCTTGAAGCTAAACATCTCCAGCTCCTTCACCATTCAACTTGAAGATCCTGAATGAGACAGGAGCTCAGTGGCCCCATATAATACCTTTGTACCACTTTTAGCTCATTGTAATGTGTGTTATGAAGTAATACTGGGACCACCTAAAGGCATGCAACTTTCCATCAAGCCAGCAATGCTTAGAGATGATACAGGTTTTTGATATTCTTGAAAAGATGTCACTTCTGTTCCTCCATCTAAATTCAAACCAAGAAACCTGGAACCCCTAAGGTCAAAACCTCCCTCCTAAAGTGTGCATTTTTCCAAGTGGTGAGGATGATAAACTAGGGGTAGCGGTGGGCTGAGAGGGAGAAGAAGAGAGAGCTTTCTATTATTCACTTCTGGATTCTGACCTAGTACTGTTTTGTTTTTTACAGATCAATTGCAATGGTAAGAACCACAGCTATCTCTCTTTAATTCTTGTTCTTTTTTCTTAGAATCAATTCATTGTGAGGAGAGAACATTCTGGCACATATATATTGTCATCTATCTCCTGTGAATGTTAAAGTTGTTTTCTGAACATTATGCAGAGATCTAACAAAATGCTGAATTTTGATGACCTATATATAATTTAAATTTGTTTACAGCTTATCTACTCACCCCCTCAGTATCCTAAAAAATTTCATTCATTTGTTAAAAGATGACTCTCCCATTCCTAAAATGGGTTAATATGATTTATAAAGGCAGCATGATGCAGTAGAAAGAATGGTGGATTTGGAGTCTGACAAACGGGTTCAAATCACAGCTTTGCTATATGACACTGGGCAAGGCAATTGTTAATCTCTCTTGGTCTCGGTTTCCTTATTGGAGGTAGATTATCTCAACTTTGCAGCCCCTTCCATCTCTGTCTGTGAATCTAAGTTCTAAGCATTTTGATAGAAAAAACTTTTTGTAGACCACCAATCCCAAATACTTAATGGCTTGGACAAGGGTTTCATTTTAATAATAATCACAGTTGACATTTATAGAGCAAACCTGTAAGGTTTGCAAAGTGATAATAATGATAGCTTGCATTTATATAGTGCTTTAAGGTTTTTGCAAAGCACTTTACATATATTATCTCATTTAAAGTGCTTTACGTACATTATTTCATTTAAGCCTCACAACAAACTGGCGAAATAAGTAGGTAGTACAGTTATTATAACCTCCATTTTACAGATCAGGAAACTGCAACTCAGAAAGTTTAAGTGAATTGGCTTTAGTCACATAGTGAATGAAGTGCCTGAGATGGGATAAGAAACCCTTGGATTCCAGGTCCAACATTCTAAGGCATGTACTCTGCTTCAATGTTTCACCAAAATTCAATCATTGAGTGGTAACTAAGTGCCTACTATGTGCCAAGCATTGTGCTAGGTGCTGGAGAAAGACATATATATGATATTTAGTATACGTTCACATTATAAAAGCACATGAATTGTAAGTTTTCAGTAAGATGTGTTTTAATTTAACCCAATTAACCTATTTAGTTCAGTAGTTTAAAGGGCCATATACACAGTAGGTGCTCAATAAATATTAACGGTAAAGATAATGCCCATAACTGAGAACTACCAAGTTTGCTGTAAGAAGTGATACAAGACATGAGTTATACTGAGTGTCTGTTGTCTTTCACCTGAAGGGGGAAAAAAATTGGTGAGCAGAAGCAAGATGTGTTCCTTCTAGGTGAGCACCAGCTTCCACTGAGTCATAAGATGGCATTCTCTCTTTGTGCCATGGCGTTTTATATCTGGAGTCTCACACACCGCCCACCTCCTGTGTAAAATTTACACAAGCATTGAAAGATGGTGGAATACCCAAGGAAATCATTTTTCAGTCGATTGAGTTCTTAATGGAAAAAGCACTCTGAATGCTATCTTACAAATTAGAAGATCCCCTGCTTTCTAAATAGTTCAATTGAAATCAGCTTTGTATTTATCCTCCGGGTCATTCAGGCTGAAATGTGGTTAACTCCTGAGTCAAAAAGTCAGATTTTTAAAGGTAAAATGTCAAGTCCTTTTAGGCTTCGACTGACCTTTTAAACCAGATTAGGGATTTGAGGCATTACACGAGGATTTCTACATTTTATATCCCAGTATTTAACAAATGATCAAATACAACTCCCAAGAATACTATTTTTACAAGCTTGACATTTCAGGTCTTAAAGGAAGTAGGCTGTCTGGCTCCTCATCCATAAATTTACTGATGAGGAATTCAGTGAGTGCCTCGGTCCATTCTGCCACAGTTTCTTCAGGGACAGAAAGTTTTAAACTTCATGAATAATGTTATACTTGATGCTGTGACTTTCTTCTTGATAATGATAATAACTCACATTGACCTAGAGTGTTACGCTTTATAGAGAGTTCTCACAAGAGCCCTATGAGAGAGGCAGTGTGAATATTATTACTCTCATTTTACAGATGAAGGAACAGAGGCTCCAAGGGGTTAAATCTATGGTCACACAGTTTTGAAGTATCAAAGCCAGAAATTGAGCCTCTCATTTTATATCTTTGGTTCTTTCTATTTTATCATGCTGTTTGGGTGAATAAATTCTGAGAAGATAGATGATCTTGAAGTTAGGGCAGGGTTTTACCATTCTCTCCAGTTAATCAATCAACAGATGAACAATAGATGAGGATTTTCCCCATAGTCTCATCTTAAATATTTAATTACTTTAATCTTAAGACCCTTGCTCATTACATGTGTGATGACAACACACAGAAAACATTCTGCCGGTTGGTTGAGAAAATCAAATCACACTTTTTCAACTATACATTAAAAAAAGGAGTTAATCCAGTTTTCAACTCAATTCAACAATAAGTCAATCAAGTGATGAAGGGCTGCAGGCCAGGGAGAGCCTTGAAAAAGCAGATACCTTCCACCTGTACTAAAGAACATCAAGATGGGGGTCTAGGGAGTGAGTCCAGAGGGAATGTCATAACTACCTTCCCTGTTCCAATGACCATATAATTGAAGAGACTCAACCAGTAAGGGACAACAGAAGAAGAAGAAAAAAAAGGTTGTACACTTCTGTTCTCCCACCTCTTATATGGAAGGTTACATTCCTTTTGAGAGTGGAGAAATAAAGGTGAATTGCCTCCTTTCTAGTCATGTGGGGTTATGAGAATATAACCGTCTCTGCCTGTTTTACTTGTTATTTCTGAGTCTTAGGCAACGCCCAAGAGATGGAGTTGACCAAGTTGTAACCTTTGTAAGGCTGGAAGATCGTCAGTAGCCGAATCAGTGACTTACCCATACGTAGTAGCTTCTGCATTAGGAGCTAAGAACTGCTCTAAAGATGAACCTGACAGACTTAGGAAAGGCTGAGTAAAGAAGTATTCCTGGCACTGCGCTAAGGGCTTAACAAATATTAACTCATCTGATCCTCACAACAACCCTTTGAAGTAGGTGTTAGCATTCTCTATCATTTTATAGTTGAGGAAACTGAGGCGAACAGAAGGTAAGTAACTTGCCCAGGGTCACATGGCTAGCAAACTCTTAGATTGGATCGGATCTTCCTGATCCAGGCTGTAATGGCCAGCAAAGTGGGATGTGTGTGTGTGTGTGTGTGTGTGTGTGTGTGTGTGTGTGTTATTCTGTTTCCCACCCTCAGTTTTACATGCCTCTGTGCTGAGCCAATCAGACGTGTGTGAGTTGGCTATAATCAATCAGATATGTACATGTGGGCTCTAGCCAATCAGATACTGAGTAGAACTGCATAAAAAGAGCCTATGTTGAGAAAGCAGGCATTAAGGGAGCCACTGTTGAGAGAGGGGCACAGTTCTCAGAGAGAGGCAGCTTGAGTGGGTAGAGAGAGAACTCTGATGGCAGAGACTTGCTGAGGGAGCCTCTGAACTTTGAAAGTGAATAGAGCTGTGGGGCAGAGAGCCTGCCCATGAGAGGGAGGCCTAGCTTGAGCCCTTTTGGAGAGCTGTTAAAGTGAACTGAGCTGTTATCCAGGTGAGAGATAGCAGTGGTCGGCCCATGGGACTCAAGCTAAGATGAAAGAGGACTTTACTTGGACACTTGGTATTGATTAAGGAAATTGCTCTTATTGTGACCTAGGGGTGAATGGTGTGATATTTTCTGCTACCCTTAAAGGATGTGTTGTGCTAGGGACAGCTAGCCTGGGACCCCTGCTTAAGGATGTTGCTATGAATGTTATGCTTTACTTTATTGAACAATGTTTAATTCTGAGTAAATAAGAGTTCATTATGCTATGTGATTAGACCTTTAAAATTATTCACAGCAGCAATCCTCAGGTATGCTGCTATGATTGGTGTTATACAGGCTCATCTGTCTTATCCATCTCCATTTAGGGTAGAGAAAAGTGTCAACTATAGACTGAATCTGCAAGGTTATTAAACCTTGGAATCCAAAAGAGAACTCTATCTAAAGGGAACTAGATGAGGGTTACAAAGAAGATGGGGGGAAGTATTTCTAGTATCCAGGAGCTCCCTGATACTGCTTGATATATATGCTCTGTGTGTATATGTTTCCTTACTCATTCTAAGTTTGAACCACTCTTTGCAGGGACCTTGTATGAACAAGGGGAATATGTTCTCCACACATTTGAGGGGATGTTTTGTACCAATTGTTTTTACTATATTACCTAATGAAATAATACCCTTTCTAAAAGTTAATTGAAGTTTGACTGTCTGATGTTAATGAGAAACACACTGATGGGGGCTTATGAGCAACTGTAGCCAAAAACCCAGTCCTTCAAGGTAACTGAGAGAGAGAAAGAGAGAGAGAGAGAGAGAAACAGCCTCAGGACTGCTCAGTATTCTACATTATATAGTGGAGATTTCTTTTGCTTACAGATTGGACTAGATGGTAGCTGAGATCTCTTCCAATTTTAAAATTCTGTGATTCGATGACTAGTTGTCAATAGATTCTTTGGGGAATTAATCTATTAAAAAGTGAAAATTAAGTATCCTAAAGGAAGGATGCTAAATTAGGAAAGCATGAAAGAATTTATATGCCATAGGGAGTTTCTGGTAGTAAATTTTTTATCAGTAATGGGTAGTTTTCTACATTTAGTTCTTTTAGAAGTATTGGGTCAATAGACAACAAAATTTAAAGTTATGGTATTAGTTCTCATAATGTCCCCACTCCTCTCCAATTTTCTAGTTATTTTGCTGCTTAAAACATTGTACTATAGTAATTATGTGGAACTTTAAACTTCTTTAACCTTTAACCTTTCTTGTTCCCCCTCATTATTAGCAGTTGCTCCCTCTTCAAATGATCTTCTCTTTAGTTATTGGAATAAAGTTTGTTTTCTCCAGCAGAATATAAGTTCCTCCAGCATATAGACTGGCTTACCTTTGGTCTACATGCATCCCTAATATCTTAACACATGCCCTGTCCATCAAAGGTACTAAAGAGATGATTGCTGAATTAAATTGAATTAATTTATTATTTGTCCATTGAGCATCCACTGTGCTCTGCCCTGTTGTAAAGCTTGAAAAAGCTATTTAGAGGAGAAGAAAGGGAATAGGCATTTATATAATGAATGTCTACTATGTTTCAGGTGCTGTGCTAAGTGCTTTACAAATACTATCTCTGTGAGGCTAAGTGGCACAGTGAATAGAGCACCAGCCCTGGTGTCAAGAGGACCTGAGTTCAAATGCATCTCAGACACTTAACACTTACTAGCCTTGGGTAAGTCACTTCACCCCAATTGCCTGGTCCTCCCACCTTTAAAAAGCAAAAAAAAAACCCAATCTCCCCCCAAAACCAAATATTATCTCCTTTGATCCTCACAACAATCCTTCGATTATCTGTCACTATAGAGCTGAGGAAGCTGAGGCAAACAGAGGTTAAGTGACTTGCCCAGGGTCACACAGCTAGTAAGTTCTTAGGTTGGATTAGGTCTTCCTTACTCCAGGTCCACTCATCTATCTATTGTACCACCTAACTGCTTAGTGGAGATGACTCGCTATAACAATAGGCCAAAATATGATAAGAAATACAGACAAATGAGAACAAAGTGGTATGGAAATTGGGAGAAGGTTGAAATAGAACTTCTAGCTAAGAAGAAGGGAAAATGGCAGGGAAGGATTCCTGAAGGAGGTGTATTTAAACTCTACTTTGAAGTATGGATAATATTTTGATAAGTAAATGGTGGGAGTGGATGAGGAAGGAAGAGCATTTGGGAAGGGGGAATGGCAAGGAGGTAGAAAAATAGTTAATGTGATCCAGGAATCATAACCCAGCCTTCAGTATAAGCCTTAATACATTTAGAAGAATCTTAGAATTTCACAAGTTGGAAGAAGCCTCAAGAGCGATCTGTTCCAGCCTATGCCTGAACAAGAATTCATCCAGCTTTTGTTTGAAGACTTTCAGTGATGGAAAGATTCCTTTCTCCTGAGGGAGTCAATGTCATTTTTGTTTAGCTTGAATTTTTAGGAGTTCCTTCCCTCCATGAAACTTGGCTTGCCCTGTATTTGCAGTTTTCTTCTCTGGGATCAAACAGAACAGTTCTAACCCCTCCTCTTTTTTTATCTTAATGACAATATATTAAATAAGCTCCAATTATCATGTAGTTCTAAGTTTCACTGATACTTTTTTAAAGTAGAGAATCAAAAAGGTGAAACGGACCTTAAAGATTACATGCTTCAACTGCCTCATTTTACAGATGAGAAAATTGAAGTTTAGAGAATTTAAGTGACATGGTCAAAGCCATACAGCAAACTTTTTGGCAAAGCAGAAATTAGAACCCTATTATTCTCATTCCTGGTCTAAGGCTCTTTCTATCACATCCACAGAGAAACTTCTGTTTTCTTCAATCAGTAGACAGAAGTAGGTACCTTAATTATTCCTACTCATTCCCACTACTCCTTGCTTAATAAAGAGAAAATTTTTAAAAAATTGTTGAATAGTTTGGGTTGAAGACCATATACTGCCCAAACAACTAAGGTTGAATATTACTTCTTCTACCCACTTTTCCTTCTCAGCTTAAATTAACCTCACCTAAATAAAGGATCATGTCATATATGTTTTGTTTGAAATAAAAATACATTATCTCTCAGAAAAGTGATTTAAAAGAAATAAGGTCAATTTAAAGTTAATGGTAATCTTTGAAAACATAGGTATCTTAAATGTCTAAAAAAGTGCCAATGACAGTTGATATCTGAGAGAACACATTTTGGGTCAAATGTTATCATAGATTTTGGAAGCAATCAATGTGCAAGGCTTCTCAATTTCTCTACTGGGAATGTGGTGACTTCCTTTGCTCCTGTCTAATGTTTCCTTTCTGCATTAACAGTCATTTGCATTGAACTGAAATATTGGTATCAAGTAAGAAAGAAACATTGGCACCTCAACTCATTGTCACTCATATTCCTTCCCTTCGGTAATTCATGTAGGATACCTTTGGACTCTGGGACTTCCATACCTTCCCCTGTAGTGCTTAATAAATCTGAGATGACTAATGTTCCAACACAAACCCTTTACTGGAAAATAGATATTAAACATGAATTATAGTTTATGATTATGGCATTGTGGATAGACGTTGGTGTCAGGAAGACCCAAGTTCAAATCCTACTCTGGCATTTACTAGCTTTGTGGTGATGGCCAAGGCATTTAACTCTAAATCTCAGATTCTTTATCTTTAAAATAAGGATAATAATACTTAGAGTACTTATATCACCAGTTGGTTGATGAGGTTTAAATGAGATTATGTAAAGTGCTTTATAAACTTTAATGTGCTGTGTTAATGCCAGTTAGAAGTAGTAGGAAGAGGAGGAGGAGGAGACATTGAGATCATTGCAATAACTGAAATAACATTTATTTACTCTTCATGAAACAAGGCAAGAAGGATTAAGATTTGATACAAAGTATAACTTCCTGAAAAGTATTATTGTAATAAGAATTTGTAGAAATTCATTTTTATAGAACTGTTTCCCATTTTTTCCTTGGATATTGCATGAGGGTGTGGTACATGTATAAACTCCATCAGCTTGTTCAGAAGGCATCTGTCCATCTGGTGGATGTAGGAGCTTGGTGTCTAGGAGACTAGAGATGATGTGTAAGGAAGTGCATGTAGAACTTACATGGACATTTGGTAACTCATTTGGCTTACGTACGGAGAAGGGGAGAGTTGTTTTGTTTTGTTTCGTCTTTTGCTTTTTGGAAGGGGGAAGGCAGGGCAGTTGGGGTTAAGTGACTTGCCTAAGATCACATGGCTAGTAAGTGTTACGTGTCCGAGTCTGGATTTGAACTCAGGTCCTCATGACTCCAGGGTTGGTGCTCTGTTCACTGCACCACCTAGCAGCCGCAGGGGAGAATCTTTTACTGACTTTAGAGGCGCTCAAAATAATGCCTTTCAGCCGCAGTGATTTCCTCTTCTCCTGTCTTTTGGCATTTAAGTCTGGGAAAGCATTTGAGTCTGGAAAGTACCTTCTCCTCCTTCCTGAAACCGTAGAGGAATGGGATCTCACTGGCCATTTCTTTTGTTCTTTTCCATTTTAGGTGTAGTGAGCAGTATCGCAAAACTTGCTTTGGCACAAAAGTCACAAAAAGCTGGGAGTCAGAATCCAGGTTATGACTCAAGGAGCATGTAATGCATATTCTCTGACCATTCTCTCTATGGCCAAGGAGCTACGTCTCCCTCCCAAGGTTTTAGAGAATTAGATTCTCTTTCTATACTGCTATTCATTTGATCTCCCATCTGCTGTGCTCCGTCCCTCGTTTCTATTTCACCACTTGACACAAATTGGCTTTTATGAGGACATGTTTACTTCACAGATCTAGCAAATTATTGTACAAATATTTTCCCAAATACTTCTACGACATACTTCTCTATGTATCATCAGTCTCTTGGGGAGTAGGAGCAAAACTTAGATCAGATGGTACATAGTATTTGAACCACCAGGTCCATGTCCGTGCAGCTTCTGCCAGGCTGGAGTTCCAAAGGTTATTCCCAAAGAGCTCTCTGTGCTCCTTAGCGTATCAGTGCTTGACTGGTTGCACACACACACACACACACACACACACACACACACACACACACACACACACACACACACCCATCTCTTTACCTGGAATGGAAAAGAAGCCAAGAATGTCCTGGGGTCATATAATATCAGTGGGGCTAGGGAGGACCTATAAGAAGAACCTTCTTACAGGTTAAAATTTCATTAAATGGTGAATGGAGTCACTGCACTTCACCAAAGTTAAATGTAATAAATAGTGTGAAAGAGAAAGTTACTGAAGCTCAAAGTCCTTTTTGAATATATCTGAAGCCAAAGAGCTTCCCCTTTACCACATGGGTTGGCTGACCCAAACTAGTCATTGAATGTCCACAAATATGGACATCAACAAGACTGCCTCAGAAGCCATCTCTCCACCATCCTTTATGTGAAGAGAAGCCTCTGAGGAAGTCAAAGGGTTTGGGGCATGTGCCAGACACCCTCATGATCATGATAAATGGTTTATGTGTAGTACTGATGACTAGGAGAACTGTTGAACTAGTTGACCCCTTCAAAGTTAGAATAAGTTACTATATTTCATCTTTTTCACAAGCTGCCACCTCCTCAATCTTTCTTTCCTGTTTTGTTTCTTCTAACCCTAATTCAAAGCCACAAGAATATGGGATTTAGAATCCAGCTCAAATTTAGCAACCAGTCCAGTATCAATGCCCTAAGGAGCAAAGACAGCTCTTTGGGAATGACCTTTGGAACTCCAGCCTAGCAGAAGCTGCATGGACATGGACCTGTGGGACAAATGCTATGTACTATCTGATTTAAGTTTACTCTAAAATAGGTTAATAGAGAAAGAAATCAAGACTGTTACAAAAACTGGAGAGTTCCATGATGTTTGAAAATGAGTGTAAGGAAGTGAATTTATTCTCAACAAAAGATATATATGTATCTATATGTATACACACACACACATATACTTAATACATAGATGGAGCTATGAATCTTGATACCATATGATAGTTTCATATGCATTCATAGTCTGCCCACCCATTTAGACTGCAAACTTTTCACACTTCTGATCCGCATGATTTTTCTCCAAGCTTTTCCATGAATAAATCCTCTGCATCTCTTTTTCCCCCCTTTTTGGAGGGGGAAAGGTAGGGCAATTTGAATTGTCACTTGCCCAAGGTCACAGGGCTAGTTTTTTTTGTGTTAAGTGTTTGAGATGGGATTTGAACTCAGGTCCTTCTGACTGCAGGGCCGGTGCTCTATTCACTGCTGCCACTAAGCCACCCCATCCTCTGCATTCCTAATTAATTTGCTGGAAGCCTTCTGGTTTCCTATGTTTTGACTCAAAGGCCCAGCTCAGGTAATTGTTGACTGAATAAAAGCTAGCAGGTATTGGTCTCACTTGCCATAGACACAAGATCACTCTTCATCTTCATGTCACATCCTGTCCGTCCTTTCAGCCTTCCACCTAGACCATTTTACCATGCTACTTAGGTACCCTCTTAATAACCCCTTTCCTTTCCTTCCACCTCTTGCTCTAAGCACAGTAACCAATTCAATAGCACTATTACTTCTGAAAAGGGCATGATAATTGACTACTATTTACATCAACTCATCTTATTTGTGACTTCTCAAACAAAAAGTCCTTTTCCTGGCTACCAAGAAGACTATTTTATGGAGAACTAGCACAGAGCAAATGTCCACAAGGCTGACAGAAGAAGCAAAACAAGGACACTCAAGGTCTCTCTTAAAACCTTTGGAACTGATTGTATGACATGGGAGACACTGGCATAGGAATGCTCAACACGGTATGCCCACTTCAGAGAAGGTGCTGTGCTCTGTTAGCAAAGCAGAATTGAAGTAGCTTTAAAAAAATGCAAGAGGGGCAAATGTAGAGAATCCACCTCAAATGTACACATGTACCTGACCTGTGGTAGATCTTTCTGAGCTCATATTGGTCTGATCAGTCACAGTTGGATACTGTAAGAAACAACCATATCTGATCTACTCATGTTTGTTTTATACAAATAGATACTTTCAAAACAAGTAAAACAGCACATGTACAATATCTGTAATTTGACCAATTTAACATCCCAGTTATAACAAGGGTTAAAAGCAAAACAAACTACTCCTGGTCGATTAAGCCACTCTTAACACTACTTAACTGTTCTGAGCAGCCACTTGTGTGAGCCCATACTGCTCATCTTCCTCTCACCCACAGTGCTGCCTTAGGCTTTTCTCACAGCCCCAATCTGGGCCTGTCCCAGAATATTTTTTCATAGTAAAGGTGTTAATTAACTCCTTAGCACTTGTTTAGTATTTTTTTTTTTTTAACAATTTTTGTTTCACAGTTTCTCCTAGGCTAGGAGGAAACCTTGGCCAGGGCAGCCGGCATTAGCTGCTACTACACAAAACAGTCTCATGTCTCTGAACTCCTCTCATGTTCTCTTTCTCAGAATGCTTAGATTCCTTCAGATTTCCGTTGAAGTATTATCTCTTATATATAACTTATCTCTCCTCGTTGTTGGGCTTCCAACCCTCATGTTTATATTATTATTATTATTATTATTTTGAAGTGGGGGTGGTCTGAGATTTATTGTTATAGGAAACTCTCAGGAAAAATGCCACTATCCTCCTTCGTCCCTTCTTTCTGTCAGAGAGAAATAGGGACGGGTGGGGTAGGGGTAGAGAGAGAGAGAGACAGAGAGAGAGAGAGGGAAGGGGGGAGAGACAGAGGAAGAGAGGGGGACAAGTGGGGGGAGAAAGACAGAGAGAAAGAGACAAAGACAGACAGAGAGACAGAGAGACAGAGGGAGGGAGAGAGAGGGAAAGGCATGTGGAGAAAGACAGAGAGGGAAAGAGGGGAAAGAGAGAGAGAGAGAATGAGCATAGGTGGTATGGAAGTAAATAAAAAATGTCTTTGGGGTAGGGTTGATTATTCACAAGTAATAAAAATAGTAATCACAATAGTAAGAATAACTAACATTTATGCACTATGCTAAGTGCTTTGCAAAAGTATCTCATTTGATCCTCTCAGCAACCCTGAGGGGTGGGTGCTGTTATTATCATCCCGTTCTACAAATGAGGAAATGGAGAGGAAGAGATGTTAAGTGACTTGCCTAAAGTCACACAGCTAGTAAGTGTCTAAGGCTGGTTTTGAATTCATAGCTTTCTGACTCTTGCCCAGCTGTCTGTCTATTGTGCCACCTACTTGTCTGAACACAGTACCTTCTGTCTAGAGCATGTTTTTTGAGTTGTATTCCAATTCTTTAAATGTTTGAAAATTATACTTTGAAAGAAAAGGTTTTTTGTGGGGGGAGGGGCAATTGGGGTTAAGTGACTTGCCCAAGATCATACAGCTAGTAAGTATTAAGTGCCTGAGGCTGGATTGGAAATCAGGTCCTCCTGACTCCAGTGCTGGTGGTGCTCTATTCACTGTGCTACTTAGCTGCCCCAGAAAGGTTGTTTTTAAGAAGCAGAGAATCCAGTTATTCATGCTCCATCTTCCTGAAATCACTTTGCACATGGTTTGGTTGACTTATTTGTGTATATTCCATTAGGAAAATAGAAGCTTCTTGAGGGTGGTGATGGTTTCGCACAACCTGGCACCTGGTAGGCTCAATATGCTTGTGTTAGTTCCAGGAACAATTATAACTAAATGGCATCAAAAATAGTTCATGAAAGGGAAAAAAATTAACAAAAACAAACAAAAAAATCTTTGTCAAATTCTTATTCAGTCTTAAGGATCAAACATTTGATTGAACAACTTGAATGTTTCTCTTTTCAACTGCTTTGTTGACATTATGTAGAAACAGCTGGAAAGTAACGATATCTATGTCTTTAAATTTTGCCAATAAATAGAATATGATCAGGATGTTGAATCTTACAGAAAAAAAAATCTATCCATTTATAAAATGAAATACTTCCTGACCTTCATCATAGCCATTGTATGAAGTTAATTAAATAATGTAAGAAAAGCACCTTGAGATCCATAGATGAGAGATATTTTAGAAATACTAATAATTATTTTTATTATTATCTTTGTGCAGGAGGACCTATGAGATTTTCTTCTTGTTAATAATCCCATCCTTTAGAAATAATTATTGGTTCAAACATGGCGGCACCACAGGGAATGTCTCTGACCAGCTGGAAGCTCTGTTTGACTTTTAAATTCTTCTTCCCTTTAGTCTGTAAGTTTCAGTCTACATATTTCCTGCTGTTTTTGTCTGCAATTTAGTGATAAGAATTAAAAGCTTCCATTTTATTTCTCTCTTTGTTTTAATTAATGTCCCCTTTCACTTATTCTTGTGAATAGTACAGAAGAGTAGCTATAATTAAAGTGTATTTTGTTAAATCTGTGGTATCTGCTTAGTGCTGAGAGAGTGTCAGTATGGTTTCCAAAGTTCATGCTGTTTAGACCTGAAAACCTTGAACAAATTGTAACAAACTGAAGGGCAAAGCACGGCCAGGTATGTTGGGATATCAGCCAAGTCTGATCATTAGAGAATAGAAGGTTATGCTGAAGTCAGAGAATCTTCTCTCTGCTGTCTTTGCACAATACACTTGAAAGAATCCATTTTTGCAATACTCTTTCTGACAATGATATTAAATTTTAGATACTTTTAAATTGAGATTATTTGTATACCGTCAGGTATGGGATAGTCAGTGATGTTTGGAATCCCACAGTGAGAGGTAATAGAGTAGTGTTCTAATTAGAATGGGCAGAATGGATAATTCTGAAATCATGGCTGCAAGACTCTCTTCTAATGGAATTTTAACAACTTACACTCAGAAAGGAAAAACTCACCCCACTCTTATTGAATGTGGACATGATGTGACTAACAAGTATTTTTGAGACCTACTAGGGATAAGAAAGGCTTATATTAAACCTACCCAGGCTCTGACCTGATAAATGACAGCATTTCACTTACTTGAGTGCCTAAAGAATGTGCTGCTGAATTTTTAGCTGCTATCAAATTCTCATGATTTAAGAGTTCAACTACAAGGGAATTTCCTTAAAACAAAGTGAGAAATATTTTTACAGGGAAAATAAATATAATTCAGCTGGAAAAAGGGCAAAATAACCCAAGGCAAAGATTCTAATGCCCTGTGGACTGGATCTCTATCATCCTTTTGAATGAAATTGTGCCTGAGACATGGTGGGTCTCAATAAATGCTTGTTCTTACCTTACCCCAAATTCCAGTATACTTGAAACATACTTTCTGGAGACATGAAACCTTGGTTTAAATCCAAAGCTTATGGTCTTACTTTCCCTGGGCCCCAGTTTCCCTATCAGTAAAATAGGTGAATAAGACAAGTGAAAATATTCTCATATAGTAAAGGAGACAGTCACTACATTTGAGCTAGGCTTTAGTCTTGATAGGCCCGAAATTTATTTTTCTATAATGTGTCTGCCAGGTGCCTGTTTTTGGTAAACAAGAAAAGCAACAAGTGATCTAGAAATTGCCTACTTTTTGCAACAAATAATGTCTGCCAGGTGTTTCTGTAAATTGTCTGCTTTTTGGTAAACAAGAAAAAAAATAAGTAATCTGTGATAAACTTCTGATAAATAATTTCATACTGGGTAGAAGGATTATAGGGACACACCTTCCCACCAATGGAAATGAAGGTCCAGTTATTGGGGAGGGCATCTGGGGCTTTTTGGGTGGTCCTAGAAGTGTTTGTACAAGGGTATAAAATTGTTTGTTTGATTTTGTATTCTGCTTGCTTACGTGGGCGTATGTTCTGGGTAGGTGATGCCCAGCGCTCATGAGATTTGTATAGGAATAAATAGCTTCTGTTTCTACCTGGAGAAACCTTTGTGTTTTATTTGGGTAAGGGTCTTTGGGGTCTTTATCCCACACATAGGGAAGGATTAGACTATATCACGTCTGTGGGTCCTTCTAGCACTAAATATAAGACCTTTACATCTTATACATTCATAAAGGCCAAGAACATTTCATTCTTCCTAGACCTTTATCTTTATTATGGCTTGAAATACATGGGCAGATGAATGCAGCCTTCTTCCTACCTGGTTCTCTGTAGTCATGATGTCCGGTAAAATTATGTAGAAGAGATAACAACAAAGGCTATGAAAACCTCCTTTGGGGGACAAAGGGAAGAAAAATCTTGGGATCTGGGGGAAATAAAAATGGATTTGGAATCAAAAGATTTGGTTTAAAACCTTGGTTCTAGTACTTAATAGATATGACATTGGGTAAATCATTTTGCTACATTCCTTCCTTATATGTAAAATGGGGCTAAAGATGCTTAGACTACCCATCACTCATAGTGTTTGTAAGAAAAACGCTGCATAAAAATTAAAAGAGCTATAGACATATGAGTTGTAGAATTTGCATTCCTGCTTCTCTTTGATGACAATTGCATGCCCGATTACTATTGAATATCGGTTGAACATTAGGGAGATGCTGATATTCTTCTCTTTCTACTTTCTCCTGCTCTGGGCTCTCCTTATTGGGATATCCCTATAAGTCCTTGATTTGGAGCAAGTTGAGACATAGGTCTTTGATTTAATACAGTGAGGATTGCTCCCTTTTTAGGAATTTCTTCCATAGATGGCTATTTTCAATTCTAGTCTTAGTGAGCTGCTTAGAGAATTGGGAAATGCAATTTATCCATGATCACACAGCCAATATTTGTCAACGGTAGGACCTGAACACAAGTCTTCTGACTCCAAGCCTGGTTTTCTGTCCACCACAAATAGCTCTTACCCTTTTGATATACAAAGAGAATATAAGTGTAAACCAACATACAAGGAAAAACTGGGAAAGACAGAGATAGGAACAGGTTGAAAGGTCTTTTAAATGGGAAGAAGGCCTGGTAAAGAGAAGGTGCTTTTGTGCTATAGTGATAGTTATTGCATACCAGGCATTATCTCTACCTTGTCTCTGAACTCTAGGAGAATGGTTGCTAAACCAAGTAGAAATGGTTTTTGTTATGCTATGAACCCAGTAGGTATGGCCCCTTGGATTTCCAGGTGAATCTCAAAATCTATATTTGAAATGTAAATTCTAAAAAACTCTTAGTGAACCTAAGCCTCATCACCATGGGAATTAGGAATATCATAAGAACACAACTAACTCTTATACTTTCTTCTCTCGGGGATTTAAACTCCTAAAACATTTCTTTTTCGATATTTTCACTTAGTTCTTTTGCCTTGATCACCCTTTCATGACTCTTCCTCCTCCAACAGTTCTAAGACAACCCTAACTCACAATGATCATTTATAGCTAATGTTTCCATTGGGCTCTTGTTCACCAGTCCATGACAATCCACTTGTGATTGGGTAGGCGAGATAAATGACTAGGCTAAGACATTGGATCCAGATCTTTCAGGAAATAATTGTGGAAATCCTAATGAAATTTTCTTGTTTCATGCTTTAGTATGTTTCTGAATTGAGCAGAACTTTCCAGTCCTAGGTATACTGTCTTGGCATCCATATTTCTATCCTATTTAAATTTCCTAGTTTCACCACCTGCAACATTATGTCATTGATCACTATAAAAATAACTCTGAGAATTCTGATTTTGTTTCATCGCATCTCAACAATACTGATATTCTCTTGGTAGATGGGGCTACAGTAGAAGGAAAGGGTGTGCTAACTCTCCCTCATAACAGACAAAATCTTTTTTCCAGCCAGAGAGCAAAGTTCTTATTTTAGGCAGATGAATGTGGTTTTAAGGAGAATCAAGAGTCAAGGAGATCAAGATAGTATTTCTCCTCTTTCATAACTTTCCCCTCACCCATTCCTTTTCTTTCCAGTCTTATTGTTTGACCCTCCTAACTGTGTCTGCATTTGATTTCCCCTCCTCTTCATAAGCTCCCTGTTTTATTTTTCTTCATCTACTTATCTCTCTTACCTCTTGCCACCTAATGTCCTTTTCAATATATCTCAGCCTGGATAATGTCTCTGAAGAGGAGCCCAAAGAGGGTTAGGGCTGCCTGAAACCCCAAAATACCAACATGCCGGGTCCTGCTGAAAGAATTCCACTCAAGTCTTCTCAGCCAAGGAAAAAGTAAAGTTTATTGAAAGTTCAAGTTCGCCACGTGGGGTGCT
>CM053594.1:119009947-119060505 GCA_028646575.1 Pseudocheirus occidentalis | reverse complement strand
GAGCCCCACCTGCTGAGCTGCCTGTAGCAACAGATGTGCTTTCTGTCTTTTGGAGAGTTTTGGAGCTTGAAAATCTGTTTAGAGTCCCATTTTATGAGTTTTTTAGCATGTTTGTGTGGAAGCTGCGGTGCTTTGCTGCTTCTATGCCGCCATCTTGGCTCCGCCCCAAGTTAGGGAAATCTTTCAAGAGATGGATGAATAAATGGATGGACAGATGGATAGGTAGAAAGTTGTGGAATGATTATCTCAAACTATTTTGCATATATGTTAGATTTATTTTGGATAGGGTAGAGAAGGTAAAACACGGTTTTCAATCTTTACATTCAATATTCTTATGTCTAAAGAATAAAAGGTTCACTTCAAAGTAGATTGGGGGCAGCTGGGTAGCACAGTGGAGAGCATGCTGGGACTGGAGTCAGGAAGACATGAATCCAAGTATGGCTTCAGAGACTCATTATCTCTGTAAACCTGGGAAAGTCATTTAACCCTGTTTGCCTCAGTTTCTTTTTCTGTAAAATGAACTGGAGAAAGAGATGGCAAATGACTCCAGAGTCTCTACCAACAAAATCCCAAATGGGGTCATGAAGAGTCAGATACAACTGATAAATGACTAGACAACAACAAGATTAGGAGCATGTAAGCTAGTGTAGCGACTGTGGCATCACTCTGGTTCTTGATTAAGATTTCTTTTCTCCTTTTATTGTTTTCTTTCTAAGTTTTTGGTAATTCTCCTTTTTTCTCCATCTTCCCTCCCTAGCCCCTCACATCTTTATCTAAAGGATAAAACGGAACTCTATATTACACACAGTGAGATCATCTGACGGATTTCTATTTTTTCCAGTGTTGATGTAGGTAAGGATGAGACACTGAATCGGAAATCCTCACACAGGCAATGTTATTTCTTGAAATTGTATTTGTAAAGATGCTTGGTATAATAAAAATAAAAGGGAAGAAAAAACACTAGACTAAAATATGTATATGTTTGTTTGTCTGTGTATATGTATATACATATGTACTCAACTGTTTTTAATCTATTTCTTTGAAAGCTTGGTATTGTATTTTATTCTTAGCTTTACCAAATTGCAGTTTACTGTTCTAGTCCACATTTGATCCATTACAACAGAAGACAAGAAGGTGACCAAATACCATAAACTTTTGGATCATATTCAAAATGGAGTGACTTTGGATAAAGCAATGTCATTAACCAAAAGATCAGGAGATTCACGTTATCATATACCTATGCTGAATGTCCTTGTAGAACCTTACACTGGAATCAATATTTCCCGACCCATACAATAGTAAATAATAAAACAGTAATTTCAGTAAAGTATCTAAAAGTAGTTTCAGGTAAAGTTTTGTATACCTTTGTGTACAAGATATTATCTGAAGACTTGCTTTAACATGACCTCAACAGACTCAATAAATATGCTAGCCCTATTCAGTCTAACATGGGCCTGATGCAAGAAAATTGAAGTCTTCAGAAGCAGAAATAATTCTTTTTGACTATGGTTTCTCCAACCATGTGATCCTATGGAAAAGCCCCCAAGGGCTTTACAGTAGTAAGCTTCCAGTATATTTGAATTTTTACAAAATTAGAATAATCTCCTAAAGGAGAGTGAATATTCTCCTTTCCTGGGGATCTCTGAAATGAGCATGATACCTCATCTATTCAGAATGGTGTTGATATCTTAATGGATGGTAAGTGGATAGAATAGAAAGATGATGGAGAGCTCTTTCAACTTTCTGATTCCATGCTAATAATAAAACATATTGGTTAGTTTATAATCAAAATAGCCTCCCCTTCTCATTAACAATATCCAACAAACAAGCATTTCTTATAAAATTCTGAATCCACTATTTCTTCTTGTAAACATGAAGAATAAATAGAGCAAGAAAGAGTCATCCTAAGACTGAATAGAAAGAAATTGATCCAGGAATTATGTATATATGTTGACTTGGCAACCCCCTCCCATTTGTCCCTGATTTATTTGCCCTTCATCTTTTTCCTAGAGGTATAACCAATCTTGAATTCAGGCTTCTTCATAGGGTCAAGTAGGCAGCTACAGCTTTCTTCGATCCCTGCTAACTTGTGAGTGTTGCAGGACTGCAAAGGGGAACAAATCTATGGGAGGTCAATGGGTGGATATCCCTAACCCATTCAGGTATTTTATTTTCATTATGTACATTTGACTGTGACAAATTTTCTCCATTTGTGCCCTTTAGGAAATGCAGAGTTGAATGTACTTCATATGTGACAACCCTGGCATAGTCTCTGAATGCCAACACAGGCATTCGCTAGCCCTAGTAATGTCACTCCAATGGGGTTTGCAGAGTTCTCTGTAATTTAGGTTTGCTTCAGCTTTTCAGTCAGATGAAAGAATCATTTTTAGCGTGTGCCCTTGTCAGCTGTTTCTCTGAGAATAGGGCCTTTGATAAGGCAGAGAAAAAAAGGCAATTGTGCCCCCGCCCCTGGTTCATTTACATAACTCAGATTGATGAGATGGGAAGGAAAGTGTTTACAATGCAAGAAGATAGGAATTTTGGGATTAAGTAGGAAGCAAACTGAAATGAGCTGTCTGAGGTAATTATGAAACACATACTTCATATGTTTTCATTAGATATTGCTATTATACTACACAAGGCAAAGGAGTTTGATTAAACTACCATTCAGTATATAAATGTATGCATAAATTACAAGGAAAGCAGTTACTTCATTACTTCTTGAGAACTCTTTGGGGAGACAAAGTAAGTAGAATTTTTAGACTTTAGGCATACTTGTTTAATATCTTAGAAAAGAATGAAGTCATGAGCAGGTTGGGGTGGGGGAGAAGTCAAAAGAGTTAATAAATATACCCCATAAAACATGTATAATAAAACTACAGAAATATGGAGTAAAATGGGAAATGAATAATACTATGTAACATCACATCAAAAACCATACCTGCTGCACAGTGGTTGTAGAAATCTATGTAATAAATAACATGTTTGAATTTTCTTTCCTACAAGTTCATATGACACATTGTACTCACTCTATCTATCAAGCTGACTATATGCACATTCTTAAAAAAAATCTCAAAATAAAATTTTTCTCAATATAAAATATTGTTGCAAGAGGCAATGTGACCTGCCATAATTTTTCACATCTACAAAGATAATAGGTTTGAATTCTTCTTCCCTTTGTTTAATTCGTCATTCACAAACCACTTATGGATTGGGTTCTTTATCTGCTCAGGGTCATTTTGTCTTGGAACACTGTGTAGAGGGAAAAAAACCACACACATCACTTCCATCTCCTGCCAGGATTATCTTCTTTCTCCTCAAAGTCCTATTGCTAAATGCTTTCAAGTACCTGTAATTGAGCTGAATTAGATTCATTCAGAAAGTCTCATTCATTGAACAAATAGTTATTGAATGCCTAGGAACTCTTACTCCAAATTTGATACTCTTTTCACTGTCCCAAGAAGTTTCAGTCAACTAGAAGAGGGCATAGGTTGTCTGTATAGAAGCAGTGAACGAAATTGGTGGAAGTTAGTTAATCAGGAGTTAACATATGATGTAAAACATACCAGCTGTGTAGTCAGAAGACCTGTGTCCAAATCCCACTTCTGACCTTTACTCCTCATGCTACTTAACCTTCCTCAGATGTCCTGGGTGACCTCTGAGGTCCCTTCTAGCTCTCCATCTGTGATCTCATGCTCCTCTGTGTCCCAGAACAATAACATGTGATTTCAAGAGACATCTGATCATCTTGTCTTCTAATGTACATTTAAGTATAAACAAGAAGACTACCATATAGAAAACTGAACTGTATGTATTAACAAGCTATACAGAGGAAATGCTTGTTTTATTCTATAAATTAAACATAAAATAAAATAAAAACCAAGCCATACACAGGATGAAGTGCAGTACACACACATACACACACACACACACACACACAGAAAGAGAGAGAAAGAGAGAGAGAGAGAGAGAGGAGAGACAGAGAGACAGAGAGGGAGGGAGGGAATAAGAATCTGGGCTTAAAGTCAAAAAGATTTAGTTTTGAATCCCACATTGAACAATTACTAGCTATTTCTGGGTCTCAGTTTCTTCATCTGTTAAATAAGAGGGTTGAATTAGATGACCTCTCCAGCAATTTACAGCTCTAAATCTATGATCCTACCATGTGCGAAAGACAAATTCTTTGAAGATCTCAGATTCTCCAGGTTAGAAGAGAGGCAATGTAGAATAATAGATAGTGAGCAGGCCTCAAAGCTAGGAAGACTGGGGTTAAAGTCCTACCTCACATGAAATAGCTATGTAACTCTACGCAAGTCACTTAACCTCTTGGTGCTCTAGGGCAACTCTCCAAAACCCTTAAATTGCAAAGAAGTTGTTGATTTGCAAAGGTTGATGGAGTTTCCACTCCTGAGAATTCCCTATTTCAATGAAATCACACATCTAGTTCATTCCCAAAATTTTCAGATTAAATTAATACATACCTTAAAACTTAGTGGTTTAATTGCAAAAGTGGGTAGGAATAGGGGAAAAAGACAAAACATATATTGGACAATGTGACTGAGGATTAAGAAACACAAGAGATCAAGGGCTTATAGACCATAATACAGAATATCATAAACTATTTTAAATTTTTTTATTTATTTAATTTTAAATTTATGAAATGAAACAAATATTTGCATAACATAGTATAATAAAAATGATTGTACACAAAACTGAACATCTGTGATGTACAACTTGCTATTCCTTTTAAAAATATAATAAAGTTATCATGTAAATTCCTTCCTTTTTTCTCTTTTTTCCTTCCCTCTACCACTCTTACCTTAGAGACAGTTGTTATTAGACACAAATATCTATATCTATCTGTACATACCATGTACACACATATGTATATTATTATATATGTGCATATATTATATATGTACGTATACACATATGTGTATATAAATGCAAAATCATTCTATACATCTATTTCTCAGTTCTTAAATTATTCAAGAGGACAGTCAAAAGGCATGAGACTTAGCAAATATTACATAACATCATAAAAATAAAATTTACTATACCTTAGGAAATAACTGTTTTCCAAGGTGGGAATCATTTCCAAGTCTGCTGTGTGTAATCAGAACATGGATTTATTAATCCAAAGATCAATAGTGGGAGCAAAAAAAAGGATAAAGATATGATATATAATTAAAAGGGCTCTAACTTGACCTGTTTATAATTTCAGTGCTCAAAAATGATAAATATGCAAAGAAATACACATCCACACAGACTACTACCATAATCACAATGAAGATGCCTCCAAAGCCACAAAGACTAGAAATCACTTTTTGCCCCAGCAAATAATTCATTTCCTCGCCAAACAGAGAGACATGGAAACCAAGGCCAACACCATTTTAGAATAGGAACTCGTTTATAAAATCTTATTGTGATAGATGGTGCAAAGTTGTAAGGAGTCTACTCATTAAAGAATAATTGATAGAAGGAAAAATTAGTTTTTAGGCATTATGTCATGAGACTCAATTAAAATTGATCATGCCTCATGAAAGTAGTTAAGGTTTAAGCTGCAAAAGAGGATAATGGCCAAAAAAAATGGAAAAGACCTGTTAACACTTTTTTCATCTGTGACAGGAAAACAATAATATTTGAGTTATATTAGTATAGTCCATGATGCATGAGGAAATGGGAATAGTACTGAAGGAAACGTACAGGAATAATCATACTTTTAGATCTTTAACACAATTACTATATTCAGTATATAAGGTAAAGGGCAGGTAGGTGGCACATTGGATAGAGCGCTGGGCCTGAAGTCAGGAGGATTCATTTTCCTTAGTTCCAATATGGCCTCAGACATTGTGTGACCCTGGGTAAGTCACTTAACCCTGTTTGCCTCAGTTTCTCATCTGCAAAATGAGCTGGAGAAGGAAATGACAAATCACTCCAATATCTATTCTAAGAAAACCCCAAATGGGATTATGAAGAGTCTGGCATGATTGAAATGACTAAACAACAACAAAAGGCAAAAGAAATAATAATAATAATAACACATTGAAGCAGATCTAGAAATAATATATTGAAATACATGTATAATCCCAGATCACATTGTTCCAAAGATGTTCTAAACAGTTATGGTGAAGAGTTTGTGCATACTCATAGGCACAGATGCTAGTAAGAGAGGAAAATTCATATGTTTAGGGCAACTAACAGCTCTAGACTACAAGCTGCAAAGTTCTTGACCAGCTCTAGACTACAAGCTGCAATGTTCTTGACCCATTCAGGAACATCTTCACCCATGAACCTACTTTTTTGCTCATTGCTTGGCTGTTGATTCTCACCATTCTAGCCAGGGAAGTTTTGGATTTTTCAATTAGCTAATCCTCTTATAAAGGATATTTAGAAAGTCCTAGTTGTTAATATAAAAGTCAAAGAATTTCTAGGCTCATTATCCTGGCTACCTATAAAGGTTATGTTAATAAGCCCTATCATTTATTCACTCACCTGAATGCCATGTGCTGTCTAATCAGAATGGAGGTCACAGCAAGACAGTTCAGGTTCACTCTTCAATCAATCCCTAAACATTTATGAAATGCCTATTTTGTGCCAGGTACTGTGCTAAAAAAGCAAAAGACAGTCCCTGTCTTAAAGGAGTTTACTTTGAATGAAACCCTTTGAATGAAACTCTTAAAGGAGTTTAATTGAATGGAGGAGACAAGATGAAAACAAACATATACCAACAAGCAATATACAACTGGTCCTTATTAAAAGGTCCAATATACAATTGGGCCTTTTTAACTCTTTTGCAAATCTAGGTCGTGCTAAAGGACAGAGTTGTCACTGGATTTCTCAGGAAACGATGTTAGTTCTTTCTGACCAATCAGAAATCACTCAGCTGAATCCTTTGCTCAGATGAATGCTTCTAATTGTCAAAGTGCGGATGGAGTAGCTTTTCACCTCTCCCTCCCCTCCTCCGCACTCTAGAGTGATACCTCTTATTCTTCTAAATAAGAGCTCCCTAACATTCTGTGATTTAGTTTTATATTAAAAAGTCATAACTCCCCAAATCACTCTGACCAAATTGCCAGCCCTTTTTAAATGATAACTTAGTCATACCTTAATCAAATATTTAATTCCTTATTGTCTTAGCTTTACTCTTTAGTATGCATGCAAATGAAAATTAGGGGAGCATCCATCAAGACTCTGATCTGAAGACAATGCATCTTTCTGGTTCCCTTCCAACTTTATTTCTTTATGCTTACATTTCTCTAGTTTTTAATATATAAAAGCTCTTCATTTGCCTCTACATAACATCAGACTTTTCCCCACACAAATGAGGTACCAATCCACCTTGTTAGCATGAGATTAGAATTCTCATCTATACCACAGATCATTTTCTCTCTATAACTGTCCAAAATCTAGTCTGCATGATATGTTTCTTCATACATATAATTTAGCAGTTTATTCTAAAAAAAAATTTTTTCTATTCCTATTAGACATCAAACTTTCAACCAAAGGAGCAACCACACCATACATCATTCTGCAACAAATGCAAATATTTTCCTTTGTACAAAATTTTTGCCCCTTTTCATCATTAACTACTTTGTACCTTACATGTCCATGAACTCAAGTTGCTTACATAGGGGGAAATAAAATATAAAAGGGAGTAGTGGTCCTGGAGGGATCTTTTGGTTTAGAAAATTTCAGGTTTGGTGAGTGGAACTATAGGGGAGTAGAAAGACATATCCTTTTTAGTAGCAAAGGTAGTATTGTTTTGATTTTTGTTCCAGAACTGAAAAAGGAGAGGATGTGGGGGAAAGGCACTACAGAGATTATAGCAAATTGACCCATAAGGGGAAAAATTGGAGGGGAGTAAAGTGAGTCAAGTTTAGAACCAGCCTGGTCTGATATAACTGATCACATGAAACACCAATCAGGCAGGAAACCCCAAGGTAACAGTGCTGGAGATGAAATGGTTAAATTATCTAGGACACGGACTCTGGTACTTAGGATGAGGCAAAGGCTGACAAGTATGGGGCCCAAAATTGTCCAATGTGCAAGAAAAACCACTGAGGCAGAGCTCCAAGCCAATAGCACTTTATTAAAGGGTCCATGACTCCCTCTAATAAAGTGAACCTCAGACCTTCCTCACAATCTCAGATGCCTCTTTTCTCCAAGTCCTTACTTTTATAGGATTTGATGCCCAAATGTGCAAAAGAGGGATGGTAAAATAAAGAATCTCATTGATAGACTTTGATTTTGATCTTTCAGGAGGGCAAGAAATAATATATCAGTATGCATGGTCACAAGACAGGCAAGACAAGGATCATCTCCAGTAACTAAATGGTCATAAGATCATGTTGGACAAGAGAGAGTGGTCTGGAGGTACAAAAATAAGTTGGGGAACTTTTCAAAGAATCAAGGCATTGTGCCTATGCTGGGCTTGAACAGGGAATTTTAGCTAAAAACAGAGTTGGAGATGCCTTTGTCAGCATTCTTGTGGTCACTCAAGTGAGCTTCTTAACTGGTAAACAAATGGTGAATGTTGTATTAGGTTAAGCCTGACTATAAGAACCTATCTTATCTAATTATCCCTGTGTGATTTATGTAAAATATCAAACTGATTAGTACTGATTGGAATAGAGGAGGGCTCCAAATGAATCATTTCTCACACCAGGGAGTAAAGTGAATGTCCTAAAAAAAAAAAAAACAACAAACCAAACCTGGATTAGTATCTCTGATGCCACATATCCTGTAATCCAGAGCTACCTTCCTGCGCACTGAAGAACTTTGTTAAAATAATCAGCCCATTTGTCTATGGTTTCTCTCTTCTGATATGTTCTCCATTCTGATATATGCCCTTATCATGTCCCATATGGACTATTCCCATGATCTGTTGATTAATCTATCTACCTCAAGTCTCTAGTTCATTCTTTACTCAATTGTCAAATTTATTTGCCTAAAGATGAGGTTTGACCATATCAGCCACCCCAATCCACGCCTCTATTCAATAAACTCTAATGGGTCCTCATCATCTCCAGAAATAAATATAAAATACTCTGTTTGGTGTATAAGTATCTTCATAATCTGGTTCCTTCCTACCTTTCTCATCTTCTTAGACCTTAGACTTCTTAGACATTCATATACTTTGAGACACCATGACACTGACCTCCTTGTTATTTATTCCTCTAAACACTCCATCTCCAGACTCCTGGCATTTTTCGCTGTCTGTGGATCATGCCTGGAATGCTCTCCCTCCTTGTTTCTGCTCTCTGACTTCCCTGACTTCTTTCAAGTCTCAGGTAAAGTTCCACCTTCGGCAAGAAACCTTTTCCTCATCCTCCTCAACTTTAATGCAGGGCAAGCTATCACATGGTGCTCAGAAAAAGCAATAAAAGGACATTCCCTAGGTCTCTCTTAAGAACTTTGGAAATGCTTGTGTGGCATCAGAGACATGGACAGGATCACCCAGAATGGCGTGCTCTCATCAAAGAAGGTGCTGTGCTCTCCGAGCAAAGCAAAATTGAAGTAGCTCAAAAGACAAGCCAGATGTGCAAATTTAGAGAATTCAACCCAAATCTTCACATGGACTATTTGCTCCTGACCTGTGGTAGAATATCCTTGTGGTCTGATCTGGTCTTATTGGTCTGATCAGCCACAATCAGACACACTGTAATGTGACTTAGCATAGTGATGTCATTTTAGTCTTCTTCGAGAACAAAGGACAACCAACCAACCAGCTTCCCTCCAATTTATCTATTTTTAATTTTTGCTGTATAAATTTGTTTGTATGTAGTTGTTGGCATGTCATTTCCCCCATTAGACTGTGAGCCCCTTGAGAGTAGGGTCTGGTTTTTGCCTTTGTTTTATCCCTAGTTCCTGGCACATAATAGGCACCTAGCAGATGTTTATAGACTGACTGATTAACAATTATTAAAAGATGTACTCTTAAAACTCTTAGATTAAGAACCCTCAGTAAAGCACCTGGCATATAGTAGGCACTTAATAAGTGTTTACTGACCAAATGACTGTCTAACCTTTCACATGGGTCAGGCCTGGTATAGTTCAAATGTGAGAGCATTCTGTCCAACAGTGTTGGGCATATAGGAGGTATTTAGCAAATACTGACTGATTGAATTATTGAGTGAATGAGCTAAGCAACTTCTTAGGAGCAAGACAATGGACTCAGAAGCCATGTCTTTCTCATTTTTGCATTGCTACACAGGATAACCTCTTTGAACTTTATTTCCCAAGCTTTCAAGAGGATAGCTATCAATAGAATTGTCTGCAGTTCTATTGTGGTGAATACAAAGAATCATGTGGCTGCTCCTTCATCCCCACTCTAGTGGAACCAGCAGCCTGTCTCTGAGTTGGTAAGATGGCCCTAGATCTGGGCAAACGACCTTGGAGAAAGCTGCTCTTCCTGGATGATCAGGGTATGGGTACTCTCAGCCCAGATGGGAGCTCACTTATGATCATTTTATATAGTACACATACAGATCATTTATATAGTACATTGCAAGTATTCAGAAAGGTTCTTCATAAATAGATTCAGCCTGTTACCAGTTTGAGAATTCAGAGGGTTTTCTTTTTCTTTCTTTTTTTTAATGTACATTCAGGCTCCAAAGCTCTTTAGCAGCCCCAAAGCAATGGGATTTTTAAGTTGCTGGGGCTTTCTGGACTCTCACATCTGTTTATGAATAACCCTAACCCCTAAGCTAAGCAAATCTATTTAACTCAATGTAATTATAAATATGAGCTTTTATTATTCAAATGACTTCTTCTTATGCCAGGAAAACCACCTTGCAAAGCTGATTAAGAACCACAGAACAGAAATCTTTGTTCTCAGAAATGACAGATGTCTAAAAACAAAACAAAGCAAAATAATAATAAATAAATAAAAATCCACTCTTTCCCAAATGACAGCATTGTATAGAAAATGGAATATTGTGAATATTTGACCTCAATGTCAGTGAGACTTGAGAGATGGGAGGGAAAAGTTTATTTGACTATTTAATTTAGCATCATTATTAGTAACATTTTCCTTATTTAATATGAATAAGTTGTCTCTGAAGTAGTAGTGATTTAAATCTAAGTTGTTCTGAAAGAAATGATTCAAATTTCTTTGCTCTATGCTCATAAACTGCCTCAATTTCCTTAACTAAAAATGGGGATAATAATAGCATCCATCATCCATAGATGTCATAAGGATAAAGTGAAATAATATTTGTAATGTATAGCTCTTTGTACATAGTAGGCAATTAATAAGTGCTTGTTCTCTCTTTGCCTTCCCCTATAAGTGGAAATTCTACCAACTGTATTTTCTTAAATAATTTTGACAGAGGGCACAGTCTCACTAATGGTAGCATTTACTCACTATATCCTCAATAATCTTATTATCTTGGTTTAAAGGCAATAAAGAGTAGTTAGGTGGCACACTGGGTAGAGCGCTGGTCTTGGAATCAGAAAAACTCATCCTCATGAATTCAAATACAACCTCAGACACTTCTTAGCTATGTGACCTTGGGCCAGTCACATAGCCTTGATTGCCTCAATTTCTTTGTAAAATGGGCTGGGGAAGGAAATAGAAAACCACTCTGGTACATTTGCCAAGAAAATCCGAAATGGTGTCATGAAGAATCAGATGTGACTAAACATCAATAAAATTAATTCACGGTTTTTTGTTGTTGGTGGTGGTGGTTTGTTGTTGTTGTTTGTTGTTTGTTTGTTTTTTTGGTGTGTGGTGGACATATGAACAAAAGATAAAGAGTTCGGCTTACATTGAGGATGCCTTTTCAGAAATATTTCAACTTTGCTCATGAGTTCCATTAGATTGGAAGCTCCTTAAGGGCAGGAACAGTTTTCTTCTTCTTTTTGTATGTACATCACAGCACAGGGCCTAGCACATAGTAGGTGTTTAATAAAGTTTGCTGAAAGTTGAATTGAGTAGTGGATTTACCTTGTGACAATACATTCATATGTTAGTCAGAAGAATGGGATGATATGCTGTCACATGGCTTATTTTTCCTTTCATTCAGTCAAAGGAAAAGATATATTTACTACATGGGCACTACCTCACTCAAAGTGAG
This sequence comes from Pseudocheirus occidentalis, assembly GCA_028646575.1. Classification (NCBI taxonomy): domain Eukaryota; kingdom Metazoa; phylum Chordata; class Mammalia; order Diprotodontia; family Pseudocheiridae; genus Pseudocheirus; species Pseudocheirus occidentalis. Next base: position 119,048,425 of record CM053594.1, on the reverse strand, counting down.
AACTTGAAAAGGCCTTAGCCTAAAAGAGCCAGGGTCTCCCATTGCATCTTGGGTCATCTTCAGTCATTCTGAAGAATATAAGGCCATTGGACCCAAATGGCTCTGGAGGAGAAAGTGAGGCTACTGACCTTGCACATCCTTCCCTAACTTAAACTGAAGTTGATTGCAAGTCATGTCATCATTCCCTGATGTCATGGTCCAGTTCAAGAAGGAAGGACAAACACAACAACAATGGCAATTATCACCTACCCCTCCCTAACTTCCAAGTGTTATTAAAAAAAAAGACAATAAACTTCAAGGGCATTGAATAGGTTGTTACCAATGATGTAACTTTCATTTGGAAGTTTTATTCATATTATTACAGCTAGGTGGGACTGTGGATAAGATTGCTGAACTTGCCAGGAAGAACTGAGTTCAAAGTTTGTAAGACTTTCTCTAGCTAGCTGTTTGCTAATGGACAAGACAACCTTTCTCAGCCTCAGTTTCATAATCTGTAAAAAGGTAAGAATAATAATAGCACCCACATCACAGGCTCTTTTGTGAGAGACACTTGAAATTACATATATAAAGTATTTTGCAAACCTTAAAACATCCTGTAAATGTTAGTCATTCTTGTTGTTAGTCCACACTTGCTGGTTTTTCAACTCTGGTTTAATCATTTTTCTGCTTTGGTCATGTTAGGCCTGGACTAACTTGTCTGCCTTTTAAAATTCTCTTTTAAATGTTATATTTTAGCAGAGATGCCTTGGAGGAGAGTAGGAAGAGATTGTGGAAGCTTTCTCTCTTTTTGTCTTTCTCATCAGTTTCATCCTTCTTCATGTTCCAGTAAACATTTTTATTTCTAGCTGACTGCAGAGGTTTACTTTTGCCTTAAAGAATCCAGTTCAGTCTGGCTCTAGATATGAAAACATCATTTCAGCTGAGAGTATGAGCATCAAGTGCTCTCCAAAGTGGAGGCTTATGGATGTTCTCTCTAAAGAGTTCCTGCTTTTGGAATTCATTAATTTGTTTGGTAAGCATTTATTAAGCACTCAGCATTATGGTAGATACAAAAGTTGAAGGAGGTGGGTACAAAAGACAAGAAAGTATGCTCCCTCTAGGACAAGGCCCTGTGGACTGGGAAGAAAAAAAAAAGCCTACTAATACAATCTTTCCCCTCCCTTGTGTTTGACTCTCTAGGTTTTGCCACCATATTTCAGTTGCGATTTCACCTTGGAACTTCCCTTGGTTCCTGGGGTCTTCTTAGCCTGAAATATCTCTCCATGCCTCTTTGACCCCTTCTCCCATTAGTGAGGCCCTCCTGGGCAATCCATTTGGGGATGGACCTGGATGGGCCATGTTTCATTGCCCTCCATGCTGTGGTTCTGAGTCTCCTGAGGTCATCCTCACTGCATTCTGCTTTTCCATTTATGCATATTGGCTTCTTCATTAGAATGTAAACTCCTTTAGGTTAGTGACTGTCTTTCTTTTTGCATGTATTTGTATCCCCAACTCTTAGCCCAATGCCTGGCATGTAGTAAGGGCTTGGTAAAGGTTCCTAGCCAACCTGTCAGTATAAACAATAGTGAGGTGGTATAGTATGTGAGACTCCATGTGGCATAGAAATTCAGATTAGGAAAAGACCATTCCTGTGGGGATAATCACAGAATGAATGAATCATAGAAAAAAATGAGCCTTGAACAGTTCTTGGAAGTATGTGTAGTAATAAGAGAGACGTCTTACAGCATGGTCCAACTGAGACCTGCTGCTATGTGTGGCTTTGAGGGAGGCAGACTCTAGCCGCTTTTCCCCCTGCCCTTCTCCAAGAGAAACTTTCATTTCTGTCAGAAGGGAAAAGAAGTTTGGGTTGCAGGCCACTCTGCTCTCCCCAGAGAGAGGGGTGTGTGTGTGCTGGATTAGAAGTACATCTACTTGTTCCCTTAAATATTGTTCATCTAGGGCAGTGGTTCTCAACCTGTGGGTTGCTACCCTTTTGGGGTTTGAATGACCCTTTCACAGGGATAACAGAGGTCTCCTAAGACTGTCAGAAAACACATATTTCCGATGGTCTTAGGAACCGAGACACAGCTCCTCTATCCATCTCCAAGCAGGTCAGCCGACATGAAGATACACCCACATACAAGTACTAAAGGGTCGCAGCATTAGGAAGGTTGAAAACCACTGATCTAGGGGATATTTTTGAGTTTCACTTAACTTCTAATTGCTTTGTCATTTTATGGGGGAAGGAGGGATCCTGAGTTTTATATCCAAGGTTTTGACCCCTTTCCCACTTAATACCAATTCCACAATGAATGCTCATAGAAACTTGCCCATTTATTTAAATCATAACAAAACCAAAGTCAAAGAAGGTATACAAAGGAGAACATATACCAGACAATACAATAGAGTGAGATAGTTCAGCTCAGCTAAGAGTGTTTAAGATCTCACCCCCTGAAGTCTTAAGAACAGCAAGCTGGAGATGGAAGCATAAAGCAGACTCAACTTCTTTCATCTCAGCTCCTTCCCAGAGTCTTTTACACCAGCCACCTGAAGTAGGGTTGCCTTCTGACTTCTGTTGTGAAGTTGGAAGCCAGAGGCAATTTGAAGCTTGAAGAATTCCTAAGGGGAATGGCTGCTTGAAGAATTCTCAAAAGGGAGTGGCCCTTGGAGACCCCCAAAGGGACCTCAAAAGGGAAATTCTGACTTGGAGAGCCCCAAAAGGTATGGGCAGAGGCTGTAGCTCTCTTGTTCCTCACACACTCTTCCTTGGCTCTGATGTGGGGCAGGGCCTTCATCTCCACTAATAAAGAGAGAGTCCTATGCCAATGGGTTTTGGGAAAGGGTTACGTAAGTTAAAAAACATAGAATGTTTTCATGAAAATCAGTTTTGGAACATGGACCATGGAAAGGCATATAAGGAAAAAATGAGTATATGTTATACATGTATATGATAAAAATTATGATAGGAAGGACAGAAGAAAACTTACAAAGAAGCAAAAAGAAAATAAAAGAAAAGGTGGACAACTTTCAATACAACTTGTAGTATTTATTATATTGGCTTTCTTGAAACAGAACTTTATTGCTGTGTATTTTGAAACCTCTCTCATGTTCTGTAGTGCATATGCCAATGCTGTTTTTTCTTATTTTGTATTATTTTAGTTTTAGTATTTTAAATTTGTTTCATTTTTCTTTTCTTATTTTGCATTTAAGTTTAAAATGAAAAAAATTTACAAATAAAAAATAAGATCAATAAAAAATCTATAAAATTTATGATAGAAATGATAAATATTTCAGGAGTTGTCTACTCCACATTTCTGCTTCTATAAAGAATTTGAGATTAGTATAGGCAAATGACTTACAATTCATTGGGGTATTAAAAATATTTTTTTAAGGAAGTGAGTCTACTCCTGCCTTAGCAAACCATGTCAGTATCTCAAAAACTTTCTGTTCTACACTGGGAATTGGGAAAAGTTGTTCTCCATTTCCCTAGTTCTCTTTAATGGTAGGAGGCTAGTTTGAGACCTAAGGGCACATGGAAATAAACAGTTCAGTTATGGTTTGAGGTAATCTCAATCTGAATGAAACTTTTCTTTTAAGAGTGTTATGCTAAAGAAATGAGGGGGTGATGGCTATTTTTAACTCTGATTTCATGAGGGTATATAATTGAGGCACATTTGAGAAAAGTGAAATTCCTCCCCAAAGTCACAAATAAAAAACTCCGTCCAACAAGGAAAATGATGAAAATTTCCTACCTATTTCCAGAATCCTCTACCACATACCATCTTTCCCATGATATAAGCATGATTTGAAATGTTAAATATGTGTTAGGAATGACACTGATAACTGTAATAAATGGAAATTTATTAAAAATACTTATGATAAGCAAGAAGAAATTAGTTCTTTTGGCCTTTCTTTGTATTATCAGAGTTTAGCACAGTGCCTGGTACATGGTAGGCACTTCATAAATGCTAGTAGACTGTCTAACTGACCTGCACTAAAATTCTTAAAATGATGTTAAGAATTGAACAGCAGATCAAAAATTTTGGATTCAGGGTCCAATATTCCAGGTAATCCAAAAAAAAAGTACAAGTCTTAATCACCACCAACATCAATCACTAACCATCTACTGTTGCCCCAAAGGCCCTGTATTAGTAGCAACTCCTCCCCTTCCCCTGACTCCTGCCAGAGTTCTATCCAACCTATTCTGTTTCCAACTCTGCCCTAGAAACCATTACCTAAGGAAATAATATGTGTGTCGATATAACCTGCCAACCTGGGCTTCCTTAGATTCCACAACTACTGAAGACCTGGAATAGAAACTCTTGCCACCAAAGTCCTGTCAAATGGTTCACTATTAAATGGACTTGGTTTTATCAGTGTAAATGACATTAAAGACTATTCATTTCCATAATGTTTGTTGCTGCACCGTAAGACCCATGGATACTCCCATGTGACTTGCAACCAAAATGTCCGATATATTCATTCTGCCATTAGAATGTGAGCTCCTTGAGAGAAGAAATTGTTTTACTTTTCTATTTGTATCCTAAGAGCTTATAACGACACTCCACACGTAATATGCACTTAAAACATGTTTTGCCTCCCTCCCTCTATTTCTTCCTTACTAACTCCCTACAAATATACCCATCCAACCAGAGAAGATGTTTTAGAGGACTTAATCCTGTCAGTTCTATAATTCTTTCCCTGTAATCTTTGCTGTTCTGCTTGGCTATTGCCTCACGGTACTTCAAGTTCTACTCCAGCCATCTTCCTGCTTGCTACCCTTAAGTTATATACTGCCCCTCCCCAACTTTCCAGCTGTGCAACCGTAATCTAATCAATCCTGTCTTTGCTACTGGAGAAAATATGACAATCAAGTCCCCTGTGGCTCTGCTCCCCATCCTTGTGACTTTCTAAACCAAAACACCCCTCCTTGGTCACCAGTCCCCTATAAGTGCCCTTTCTGGAGAAGTCAGGGACTTTGTTTTTGCTTTTCTTTAGATACACAGTACTTAGCACAGTTCCTGGGACATAGTAAGCATTTAAACTTAAGCATTAAACTGTTGACTGACAGAGAAAATGCATCATGATAAAAAAAAAAACACTTAGAGGCAGCCAGGTGGCACAGTAGATAGATGCCTGGACCTTGAGTCAGTATGACTTGGGTTCAAATCTGGCATCAGGCACATTCTAGCTATGCGAGTTTGGGCAAATCACTTCGCCCATGTGTCAATTATCATCTGTAAAATGGAAACAATGGTAGTAATAATGCTGGGAATTATGTAATGCAGCATGATTCACCAAGTGTTCTCTCATCTTATCCTCACAGCAGCCCTGGGAGACAAGTGCTATTGTTGTCATCATCTTACAGTTAGTGAAACTGAGGCAGACAGAAATTAATTGCTTTCCCCCAAAGTCACCCAGCTAGGAAGCATCTGAGGTCACTTTTGAACTCAGATCTTTCTGACTTCAAGGCCTGTACAATAGTACCTACTTCCTAGGGTTGTCATGAGTCTAAAATGTAATAATATTTGCAAAGTATTTGGCACAGGGTCTGCCAAATAGTAGGCTCTTAATAAATGTTTGGTAATTTTTTAAACATCAGCAATGCTTTCAAATGAATTTGCATTTTTATTAATCACAATAGCATCTATATATGTTCGCAAATCTATACATGTCCCTGAGAAGTATTCAGCCTACATAAGGTATGCTTGCTTATTAATTATACTGAGTCATGATGCATATTTTATTATTGCCAAATTAAGATACAAATGATTATGTCATATAGGCATAATCACATTTGATATGAGTTAGGTAAATTTGTATTCACTCCCTTTCCATTCAGGACTGTTCATCTCCAAAACAGAGTTCCAAAGCTGAGTAAATTAATTCCCTCCCCCAGCCACAGGCCTTCCAGGTTGGTAGATGATGTGGAGGTGGGGGTGAGGGAGAAGGGGAGAACAATGAGAGCCCAATTGATTCACCTGTGGTAGATAGATAGAGGGAGTATATGAACTGATGACCATAAGTAGCAGGTGGAGCTTCAATCAAGTCATGCTTGGTCTTTTTCTTGCTAGATTTCTTCCTTTCTACCCAATTATGAGATAACAACAATCTAAACTGGTTCTTTATATTGTCTTCCTTTTCTGTTCCTAGATGATGCAAGAGGGAAACTGAAGACTTCTCTGTGGGAAGAGGTAGATAGAAGAATACTCTTCTGGTGAGAGCAAGAACGATCAAGTTGTTCTGTCTCTCTGGAGAAATACATTTGATTATAATAGCAAAATCTGGAATGTGTGTTCAGGAATTGATTGATTTTTGTTCATGTAAAATAGCCATCAACTCTAGAGGGAGCATTGCTCTGAGTCTACCAAAGTAATTCTCTATTCTAAATGTTGAAGTACATAAGAAATGTCTTAACATTTTATTTTGTAGTGAGAGTGTTGGACTAAGAATCAGAAAAACAATAGCTTGTGGTCCATGGTGCATTAAGGTACAATGTGCTCTGTGTGTGTGTGTGTGTGTGTGTGTGTATCTGTCTGCCTGTGTCTATCAATATAGATATTTGTAGCATATTTAGTAGAAGTCTGGCTTCAACATCAGGACAACCTGAGTCATAATCTCTAAGAGCCCTGACCACTTTTTGCAACTAAGATCAAGTGTCTTCTGTTTGAGATGATTTCTAGGTTGTCTCAGCCACCCCAATTTGGCAATTTATTTATATCAGTTTTCAGAAGTAGTGAGGGTCTGTGTCAGTATCTATTCTTTTATCCATTTCCCACTTTTTGAAGTCATTTATTTAAATAAGCTGGATATAGTTTATAGCTTGTAATTTTTCTTCTTTTAACCTGGTGTTGATTTTGATCTTTGATCTTAAAAATCTAACTGTAGGCAGCTGATTTAAAAATGCTGTCACATCAGTAGTTTTCTGTTAAGATAAAATCAATTTCTTTCTTTGTAATGCTATTTGGTACTCATCTGACCATAGGAAGATAAGATAATAAATTTACAGTTTTAAGGGACCATAGGAGCCATCATATGTAACACTTTCATTTTACAGATGAAGAAACAGAAGCTTAGAGAGGTTAAGTAACTTGCATGAAGTCACATAGCTAGTAATGAAACAGAATGTATGCACCAACGACTATTGGAGAGGATAAAGAAGTAAATAAATTGTGTGAAGACTCCAAGTTGAATGAACAAAAATGCAGATGAAAACAGCATATATTTCATATATAAATATATAAAGGGTTTTTTTTTATTTAAAGATATGATTAGGAATGAAAAAAAAAGAGGAGTCAAAGGTTTGCAGATTCAGCAAAAATCTCAGGTCTTTATAACATGAATGCAAGTCTATACCATACAATGCTGCTTCTTGTATCGCCAAACTACTCACTTTCCTCAAGAAGAATGTTTCAATACTATGCATACTCCTTGACCCAGGGTTGACATTACCCCTGGGCATATGCTCCAAGGAGGTCAAAGGTAAAATGAATACAAACATGCGTATATACAGAGGCATATAATATATAAATAATATACAATGAAAATAAATAATATGCATATATGTACACATATTCGTAAATATGCATGTATATTTTGAAAATTTTTGTGGAGGCCTCAAAGTGGAAACAAAGTGGATTCCCTTTCATAGGAGACTGGCTGGGAAAAGATGTGACATATGAATATGAATGCAACAGAATATTATTGCAGTATAAGAAATAATGAATATGAATAATTCACAGTACTCTGGAAAGACTTTTATAAACAGAATAAAGTAAGCAGAAAAAAAGAAAAATATATACAGAAGGATGACAGTAATGGAAGGGGAAAATCACTAAAAATCTGATCAGAACTTAGATTAATGCAATGACCAATTTTTATTCCAGAAAACTGATAGTGACATTCATTTCCCTCCTTTCAGGAAAGATAGGGCAGATTGTAGATGCATAATAGGGCCTGATGCTGTGGTTTGTTTTACTTAGCTGTATGATTTTGTTAAAAGAGTGGTTTCTATTGGGGTGGGAATATTAGGAAACAATAGTGATAGTTTTTAAAAATCAATAAATAAGTATTAAAATGATATATTCTTGAGGTATAGGCATGAAACCTCTGCCAAGTCTATAGACCTTGGACTTCTCTTTTTTTCTTATCCCTAATCATTTCTGAACTTTTTTTAAATGCCCTTTCCTGTGTTTGCATTTAAAGCATATACTATTTCATTTGGAATCTTATTAATTTAATTTGGAATTTATTTGCTTCTTCATCCTCTGTAACAGTTGTTGGTGCATAAGTTTTCATTATTTTCATGGTGGTATTTTAGTAAGCATCTATTATGATCACTAAAATGTGAGATGAACAAAGGTCCAGTGATTGTTCCTTTTGAATGCATGACAAAACCAACTCCACCAACTCCATTATTTGCCTTTCCAAAGAGAATCTGTGAATCATTCTTCCATTTTTCTTTAATATTTGTCTTTTATGATGGGCAATATAAAGAAGTATATAACTGGTTTACTCTAGTAGTATGTCTATTTATTGGTTATTAACAAGGATATGACATTTAGGGTACTGATGGCTCTTAAATCTTGTATTCTTAATGCTTCTACCCACTTTTTCCATGACTCTGCTGCCATCAGGACTAAAGTGGAAATGGATGTCATAGGACTGAGCATTTTCATTTTCTCTGTTTCATTGGTTACCATGACCATGACTTCATTATCAAGGGACCAGACTGCTGGTAATCAGCCTTTTATACTCAGTCATCTAAGTCTTTAGAAGATGGATGTAGGCTAATACAATTAGATCTGAAGGGGAACTCTGATGTCAAATCCAAACCTTTATTTTACAGATGGGGAAACTGAGACTCAGAGCAGTACCAAGATCACAAAGCTAGTAAGAATCTGAGGCATGATTTGAATTTAGATCTTTCTGACTATAAATTCATCACTCTGCTCAGTGTACCTTATGCTATGACTGGCACCCGAGTTGAAAACTTAGGATCACTACTTTTCTGTAATGAAGCAATGGAGCAGGACATTGTGGCCAAAGTACAAATTGGTATGAATTAGTTTCAGCTAAAGCATAAGGCCACGTGTGGCCTCCAGGACACAGGTTCCCGCCCCAGATGGTTACTTCAAAGTCTTTCATCTTTTGATTTGGATAGTGGCTAGATAAAAGAAACATACTAGACATTTGAAGGAGTTAGAAGTCAGAAAGGAATACAGATCCTGAAGACGCTAAAGAAAAACTTCACAGGTTTTCACACCATTGCCACTAATATTCCCTATTTATAGGCATCTGTACAAAGAAGTAGAAGTGCCTGTACTGATACCCTCCAGGCCTTCAGACCAATAATTCAGCAACTAAGTAGAAATAATAACTCTTGAACAATTTACCTTGAAGATTAACTAGATAATGTCTAGCAAGTCCCCTGAATAGCTCATAAAAAGGTAAAAGAAACACATTTCCACCTGGTAAAGATTTTCCCAAAATGATCAGATCCTTAGAAATTAAATTTTATCTGTAAACTTTGCACTGCCCCCACCTATACTGAGTGAGTACTGTCACTCTGGTTCTCTTACTCTAAGAAGTTTCTTATTCTGTCAAGTTTGAAGAATGGAAGGTGCTCTCACCTGCATTTCTTTACAAGGGAAGTATTCATTTTCCCATAAATAGGGATTCCCATGGAAACAGCAGTAAAAGGGAGACTGTATGTTACTTTTTTCTTGGACGCCCCACTGCCTGATCCTCATTAGACTTGTCCTGATTTCTCCTGAGCTTTAGACCTTGGGCACCTAGTTTGGTGCTTTTCTTCATGGCTGAGCAGTGTGCTCCTGGGGATAATTTTCTTTCACCCATGACTGTTGCTGTGCTTCCCTGTTGATTAAACATTTGAATTGTTAAGCCCATTGGGTTGCTCTTTCTAGTGTATTTATTGTTAGAAATAAATGAGTATGATGCTCCCTATCTATTCTGAATTGGCTACTGTTCTCTTCACTCATTCTTTCATTTCTTTTCCTTGTCTCTTATCTATGGTCTTTTCTCCTTTTTCTTCTCCATTTTTTCTCCTTCTTCCTCCCCACTTAATCATGCAGGGTCATTACCAGTTCTTTCCAGGGGGATTTTAGTAGGTGATCTACGACTGAATTGGTTTCATCCATCCCCTTTTCTTTATTATCTTTATTTTCAATCCATAGTAACTCTCCCCCACTTTTTATTGCTTCAATGTCTTCTATCTCATTTACTTCAATTGCTTCAATAAAACGTATGGCTACTTCCCTCTCTTTCATTCTCTCTAATCACATTTAGGCAGTCATTATGCTTAAATATTTAACCCCCATTGATTTTCACCACAGTTTAGTTAAGACCAATATGTCAAATACCCTTTACAGGTTCCATTTCTCCTCCATTCCTGGTCAGACCTCTTTGCTTTTGAATACAGACACCTCCAAAATTTCCCTAGGGTGACTATAAAAAATCATCTTATCTCCTTTTGGGCTGTGTCTCACTGTGTTTATATTATGCCCTTCCTTCCATCCCATCTGCTTCTGTGAGCTGTTGCTTCTCTTGTTTTTCTCCCCTCCCTTACTGGTGAGTAATGTTATTTCTACACATACACAGAGGCCTCTAATTTCAGAAATTTGATAGCACAATGACAAACCAAATACATCACAATAGTAGCCACTCCAGAAATAAAAAGACACTATATTACAGAAGTGAAAAGCTGCTAAAATAATGCATGAAGAATGTCTTACGTTTTACCACTCAGTAACAAAAGACAGTATCAGTTGTGAAGGAACATTACTATCCATTTGTTAGAAACTGTGAAACCAGCCTGGGGAAAAGCAGGTTAACCATAGGGATTATAGGAGGAAGCATAGCACACACACACACACACACACACACACGCACATGCACACACATACACATGTACATGCACACACACACAGGCTCATAAGCTTGCATAGTGATGCTAGTGTAAAGCATGGGAAAAAAGGACTAGAAACAAAGAACATGAGTTTAAATCCCAGCTTTCCCTCTTGCAAGTTATGGTACATGTTACTTAACTTTTTCAAGACTCTTTTCTCATATTTAAAATGGGGATATTATCACCTGTAACTTCACATGTACTTGTGAGGAAAGGTTTTTTTTTTTGGTCAAACTTCAATTCAATAAACATGTATTAAGTTACTATTATTTTCCAGGCACTCTGTTAAGCATTGTGGATACAAAAAGAGGCAAAAGATGGTCCTTGCCCTCAAGGAGCTTACAGTCTAATGGGTGAGTCAACACAAAGAGAAATATATACAAAACAAGCTATATACAGAATAAATAGGAAACAATTAAAAGAGGGAAGGAAGGCACTGGAATTAAGAGGGGTTAAGAAAGACTTCCTCCTCTAGGAAGGATTTTAGTTGGGAATTAAAGGAAGTCAAAGAGGGCATTAGTCTGAGTGAAGGAGAGAGAGCATGCTAGGCATGGGGGGACAGTAGAGAAAATGCCTGGAGTCAAGAATAACCAGGAGGCAATTGTCACTAGATCAAAGAGTACATTGTGGAGAGTAAGGTATAGGAAGACTGGAAAGGTAGAAGGGGTCTATGTGGTCAATGGTATTCATATGCTATATACAAGAGTTAATTTAACAGGTCAGTAAATCTATGTTTTCAAATGGATATTCCTCCACTGGTAAAAAGCCCAACAGAATATGTCTTTCCTGAAATCTACCATAGAAAATCCACTAGATATGCTAGATACCTTTATTTGAATCTTGTCATAGTTTGTGTTATTACACAGTCTATTGTGTAATAGATTGCTTTAGCAATCCACCTCTTAAAACTCCTGATTATTTTGGGGGTAAAATATAAAATCCTTCATTGTCTATTTAAAACTTTCCACAACCTGGTTCCCATTTACTTTTCCAAACTAATTTAGTTTTATTCCCCTTCATGCACTTTCCATTCTAGTAAAAATCACCTACTGGTCATTCCCTATTCAGGACTTTTCATCTCTTGTCTCTCTAGGATTTCACACAAATGGTACCCCATGTCCAGAATGTACTTCCTTTCTTCGAATCACCACCTTCCTTCAAAGAAAAAGCTCAGCGTCCCTTTCTACAGAAGGTCTTTCTTACCTTCCCTACCCTCCCAGTCTGTCCTCTAGTTGTTCTCTTCTTAAAATTACTTTTCATAATTCTAAATGTACTGCGGATATACTTATTTGTACAAGTCATATCCCAGTTCCAGCCCCCTCCACCCACAAGAGATTATAAGTTTCTTAAGAGTAGGCACTGTTAGAAGAGCACTGTACAAAATTTACTAGTATTGGTTTGGGTTCAAGGAGGGAAGAACATACTCTGTTAAGTATAACAATCTATTGTGCCCTACAGGCAGTAGGAAGGGTAAGGGCGGGGTTTAAGAAGAGGGAGGGTAGCTAGAAGGGAGGGAAAGAGCAGTAAGGGCAAAGGGTAGATAAAGAGCAGGGATACAGGGAGGGAATACTGAGGCAGGTGGTGGTCTAAAGGAAAACTCTTAAGGAGGGGAAGGGAAAAGGAAGATAGAAGAGTTGGCACTGTTGCTTTTGTCTTTGGTGTCCCTTGAACCTAGCAGAATACTTAATAAATACTTGTTGAATTGATTTAAATTTAGCTGAATACCTCACTCTCACTGTGTGAGTAACCTAGTCCCTTTATACATGCCCCCAGTGCTGTCTTTGATGTCAAGTTTTGCATGTATGTCACTGTCACATATCTGATGCAGCATGCTTTCATTGATCTTTGAGTTTGATTCTTATAAAGCTGCTATATAATATATATGTCATACATCTTGTCCTATAATATACTATGATATATCCTATAATATAATTAGGAGACTAGGGATAGGAATCAGTACTCTACCTGTGATTTCTTTGGTAGAGAGGACTCCTAGATGAAGAAACTCCCTCTAACAATGTAAGTTAGTTCCCACCATGCAACTTATGGTCTTAGTTGTCTAGAATATTGACTAAGGTTAAATGACCTGCTTTGGGTCACACAGTCAGTGTGTGATAAAAAGATGGGCTTTGGTGGTAGTCAGATAGTAGGGATCATTTGAAGTACTACATAGTGCCCCAAATATAATCCAGTCTGCTCTACTAGCATTTGGTTCTGAACTCATCTCATTTTCTCTCTTTAGTGTCTAAGATATAGTCTCAATTTCTCAACCAAGTGCATTTATGGTTATCTCATCAGTATGCTTTCTTGTCCATTCATTTTTTCTAAGTTTATTTCTAGCCAATTTCTTTTGAGTGGCTATGGATCTTAGTGGGGAGACAGTGTCATGTTCTAGAACTTGATGCAATAAACACAATGTCCTTTGCAAAAAAGGAACATTTGGAAGATCCAACTCTATGTAAGGAATCCATCCTCTATTGGGGTTTTATGTAGGATTTCTTACATGACAATATTGAATACCTTTGGTAATCATGGCTCCCAAGTATGTGCCTTGGACACGAATGTACAGTACTAAGAGAATCATCAAACAAAATTATCTCTGCAGCATTGCTCAAGAAATATTTTATGATCTCATCATATGCGTTGGAGAGATCTTAGAAGAGAGCCATTAGGGTTTCATTTTGTTCTACCGTGTCAAATACTTTGTGATAATCAATGAACAAAATCCAGTGGTTGGACTTATACATTTTATCCTATTCAGCCGTTCCTGTTACTGAAGATGTAATTTGCTCTAGAAAATTATCTGCAAATGTCTGTTGATTTCATTTGTATATTTTCATAATTTATGAATATGAACCATTTTCATACAGAACTTAGATCTAAGAGAAAGCAAATTTGGGGTCAGTAGTGCTTGATGTCTCTTTTTTGGGTAGTAATACAGTCGGGGAATATTTTTAAATGTTTTCCTCTTTACTAGATCTTAAAAATGAATCTCTGAATACCTTAAAAATTAGGTCATTTCTAGTATGAATTCTTCCATATATGTTTGATCCGGTCAGTTATTCACTGATTGGAATGCTTTATGCAGTTCTTTGGCCTCCTCTTTGCATTTACACTTCTTACAATGTTTAAACTCTTTTAAGGAATATTAATCAGCAACACGAATAAATTCAGTTCAGCGAGCATTTATTAAGTACAAACTATGAACTAGACACTAGGGATACAGAATAAAAAATAAAGGAGTCATTGACCTCAAGAGGATTCATATTTTACTTAAATCAAGAAGTAAATACATTTTATACATAAAACAATTTCAGGGGAGGAGAGCATGAGGGACTGGAAAGAGCAAGAGATTTTTTTTTAGAAGGTGGATACTAAGCTGAGTCTCAAAGGAAGGTAGAGCTCCAAAATGTAGAGATAATGATTATGAATCTGGTGAAGACTTACAATGAAGAGATGTATTTTTATATGAAAAACAGTAAGGACACCGGCTGGGAAGGAACATAAAGTGTATGAAAGCAAACGAAATGCAATAAGTATGAAAAAAACAGGTTGAGTCCAGAATGTGAAGGGCTTTGAATGGCAGAAGCACTTACATTGAATCCTCAAGGCTAGAGGAAACCAGTAATGTTTCTTGAACTTCAGAGTTTGGGTCTTTATTTTTAATCACTGCCTGCTTTTCAATGTCATGTTCAAATAAGTGGAACTGTTGTAACTGCACATCATGTATTCTCAGATGTGTCCTTTCTTCTAATCTGGTGTTGATTTCAACCTTTGCCCTAACTAGGTGGAGTAATTCTATAACCTTGATACTCTATCACACAGAGAGCACAGTTTTAAAGAACTCAAACCACAAGTTCTATCCTTTGAGTTAACATACATTAAATAATTTTTATGACGGTTTGCATTCTCTCTGTCTAACTCTTTTTGGTTTTCTCCTTAAAGAACACATTCACCAAATGTTAGTGTTAGGTTATTGAGCAATCAAGTACATTTTAAAACTTGAAATGCTATGTAAATGTTAGCTATCCTCCTCCTCCTCTGGCTATCTACCGTCATCACAGCATCATTATCATCAATTATCATTATTACAGACTAAGCCTTCTCTCTTCATCAAGAATATATTCTAGGAGGGCAAGGACAGCTGATCTTTGAGCTTCCTCTTATAAACAACACAGATAAAAGGGTGATTTTTGTTATCATTTCATAGTATCCTCAGTTTGTTCTGCACCTTAGCACTCCTAACACAATTCTTATACGACTGTGACATTTTTATCCATATTCAGTTACCTGACTCTGCTCCTAATTTGTATACATTTTTTTTCTTAAATACAAATTGGCTGATGTCCATCCACATCAATCTCCTTAAGAAAAAATGTATTATCATAAAAATTGTTTGTATTATCGGCATTTCACTTTTCAGATTTTCTTATTCCTATCCAGTGACTTCCTCTATAAAATTTTAGGTCATAAGAAACCTCCTCACCTATTCTGCAAACTATTTAGAACATACTCTTTAAAAATCTAGGCTGTATGTCAGACTGCATTTTATCTTCCCCTCTTAATCTGTCATAGACTCTAGGATGGAATGATCTTCTTTTTAAAGCATTCTTCTCCTCATTGACTTTTTGGGCCTCTTTTGCCATTTGAGTTAGTCTATTTTTTAAAGGTGTTATTTTCTACAATGTGTTTTTGGATCTCCTTTAGCAGGCTATTGATTCTCTTTTCAGGATTTTCTTGCATCATTCTCATTTCTCTTCCCAATTTTTCCTCCACTTCTCTTAACGGATTTTCAAAATCCTTCTTGAGCTCCTCCATGGCCTGTAATCAATTCATATTTTTCTTGGAGGCTTTTGATACAGGAGTTCTGACTTTGATGTCTTCCTCTCTCTTTGTCCCCCAAAAAGGATTCTATTCCCTGTTTGTGCTTCCATTGCTAGCTCATATTGCCAGCCAATTATTTGACTTTTGAGCTCTTTGCCATCGTAGAACTCTGCTTCCAGAATGGAAAGAGCTACGTCCCAAATCATTGGGGATTTTGCAGCTGATGGAGCTATTAGATAAGAGCCCTTTGTACAGCCCCCACACCCTCTGGCTCACTGGTCACACACCCCAGGACCACCACCCAAGACTGTGATCTGGATCCAAGCAGGTCAAAGCAAGAGCAATTACCCTCTGAATGGTCTCTTGGTCCCCCTACAATCTGCAGGCCAGGAACTCTACTGCACCTTCTCTGTTTCTTGCCCCAGGGGTAGCAGCCAGACTGTGCTCCCCCTGTTCCAACAAATTCTGCACTAACCTTTTACTTTGTCTTTGACATTTGTGGATTAAGGAGTCTGGAAGCCACTAGAACTGCTGGCGATTTACTCTTGTGAAGTCTGTTCCAGCCACCACTGGTCAGGGGCCACCATGGAGCTAAAACCATGGCTCAGTTGGGATTGCTCTCAGCTCCCAATGTGCTGCAATGAATCCCTGCCAGGAAATTTGTTTCTGTCACTTTGTATGTTCTGTAGCTCTAAAGTTTGTTTAGAGTCAATTTTTACATGTTTTGGAGGAGGTGGAAGCTGGAGTCTTGGGGAAGTCCTGCTTCTACTCTGTCATCTTGATGATCATGTATCTTTAAGGACTCCATCACTGCTACTTCAACAATGTCTTCCTCTTTAGTAGTTCTGCTCAGTTCCAAAACAGTAGTTCTGATTACTTCCACTACTTTTTTTAAGAATTTCTTTAACCCAGGTTAACTCAGGGAAGCTAGTTCATATTAGTATGATAATGAATCCTTTTGGAAAGGAATTGGTTAAAGGACATTAATTTCCTTGAATAATTTAAACATTTCAGCAAAGCTCAGGTAACATTGGAACATATAGGTTCTTGCACAACTTTATGTATATAATATATATGTTTTCAATTCTATATGCGTATATGTGTGTTTATATGTATGTATATATAATATATACATATATATGTTTTCAATAATGAGTCTTTTACATAAATTTATGATTCTACTTAGGTGCTAGGTTTTTTTTAGATATATAGTCATAGTTCTTGCCTAGTAATAACAATGAAAGAAGAGCGATTTAAATTTGTTACTTAAAAACAAGTGGTTAAGGAGCACTTCTATGAATTCTCTTCTGTGATCACAATCATGCATTAAGTAAGTGCCTTATTATATCAGAGACACTGGGAATAGAAAGGCAAAAGAGAGGGGTGGGGTAGGGGAAAGAGAAATAGTGGCTACCTTCAAAAATTTTTCTCTGATATTCCCAAAGGGATCTATGACCTGAAACTTACAGGCAAGAAGATGCTTACAAGCTGTGTGATCCCAAGACCAATCACTTAACCTTTCTGAGCCTCAATTTCCCCATCTTATAAAATGAAGAAGTTGGACATGATGATCCCTAAGGTCCTTTTTAGCTTTAAATCTGTGATCCCACCTGTGATTTGGGAGTTCTCACCAACAGCAGGGATCACAATCTATCCATACCTGCATATTCTATGGAACTCTTATCCATGTTCTCCCCAGTTTGGCATAAGAAGTGTTCATTCAAAGTGCTGGAAGTCTTCTTTGACTTTTCCCAATACCATAAACATTCCGACAGAGCACTCTGTTCACCTATCATCCCTTGTGTTTGTCCCTCAAGCAGTTCATCGTCTCTTCCTGTCATAAAATTCCTTGATGACATCTTCCCATTTTTTTTAGAATCCCTCATTGGTTATATGTTGCATTAATTTTTACCCAGATTAAATAATATTTTCAATTAATTCAGAAGTCATTTTTTACATTTAGTTTTTCTCAAATGCACATAAAAATTTAGCATCCATTTTATTTTATTTTCAAATCAGACCAAGGCTTTTATTTATTCATTTCTTGCATTTAAAATATTCTTCGATGACATCTTTGGCCTGAGATTCCTTGCCATAGTCCTTAACAACAACGCAACTGCAGCCAACCACTTTACGGGGCTTTCCCTCTCTGTCAATTTTACAGAGGCCTACACATTCACCCAGCTTATTGTTGTCATCAACCTTGATCAAGTTGATTTGGTGCTCAGCACACAGGGCCTCAACCAACTTTACATACGTAGGTTCATCACAGTTGGAAGCAAGTACACAAAGATGGGCTTGGCGTTTGTCCAAGGCTTTGGCAGCTTCACAAATTCCACGAACTAGGCCATCGTAGATGAGTGCGGTCTTCAGCACTTCTTGTAGAGCGGTGTTAACGTCCATTACACCTCCAGCAGCAATGCCTTCCTCGGCCATGGCAGCGGTTCACGGGTGAAGTTAAATCTTGAAAACACCCGGGAGCCTCCGCCTCCTCCACTCAGCGGCGACAGGGAAAGAATTTAGCATTCACTTTAAAAGGTTTTGAGTTCCCTATTTATTTCTTCATTGTTCCTCTCCCCTCACCCTGAGACAGTAAGCAATTTGATATAAGTTATGCATGTGCAATCATGACAATCATATTCCCAAATTAGTCATGTTGTGAAAGAAAACACTAACCAAAAAAAAACATTAAAAAATAAAGACATTGAAAAATAGCATTCTTTAATCTGTATTCAGACTCTATCAGTTCCTTCTCTGGAGGTGGATAGCATTTTTCATCTTGAGTCCTTTGGAACTGTTTTGAATCATTGTATTGCTGAGAATAGCTAAGTCATTCACAGATGATCCTTGTACAATTTTCTCCTGTTTCTGCTCACTTAACTTTGCATCAGTGCATGTAAGTCTTCACAAGTTTTTCTGAAAGCATCCTGCTCATAATTTCTTGTAGTACAATAGTATTTCATCATAATTATATACCATAAGCCGTTCAGCCATTTCTCCAATTGATGGCCATTCCCCCAATTTCCAATTCTTTGTCACCAGAAAAAGAGCATCTCTAAATATTTTTGTCCAAATAAGCCCTTTTCTTTTTTTCTTTGATTTCTTTGGAGTAGACTGAATAGTTTTATTGCTAGATCAAAGGATATCCACAGTTTTGTGCTAATCCAGAAACCTGATTCTGATCTCCCTTTCAATCTCCCTTTTTCACCAAACTTTTATTTAATTGTCTTTCTTACCTATCTCTCTAATTGAACTTCTGAGAGAGAAGATAAATGTTTCCTCAAAAGTAAATAGCGTGAAGAGTGAGAAAGAAGAGATAAAGTTCTAGATAACCCACAAACTGAATTATTCATCTTGTAGTCATGATAGAGACTTGTCTAGCTCACTAGTAAGGGCTATGGCTTGGCACTTATTTGTAATGTAACTGGGTTACAAGTTTTTTGTAGAGTTTGAGTGCCTCTTCTTTCTCTTTTATCATTAAGATGGCAATAACTTTCAATGGGAAAAACTACTTTGTTTCAAACAACCCTGGCCCCGATACTTAATATTTCTATGCAACGCTAAGCAGAAAAATCAATGGATCTGTAGTAAAAGGTCACGGGTTTAATTCCTTGTGCTGCTATTTAATATATCACATAATCATGATAATTTAATAATAATGACATGGCATATCATTTTATCTTCTTAAGACTCATAATCCTCATCAGTGAAATGCAGCATTTGGATTACAAGATTTCTAAGTTCCTTTTCAGTGTAAATTCTGAGACCCTTTCAGCATATCACCTGATTGATCATGCTCTCTTGGGCCTTGTTTCAAGCATCTTCTCAATTAAATAGCACTAGGGAGCAGAACTGAGAACTTAATGTGATCTCCTATCTTATCTGGGCATCCATATTCTTTCTCTTTTCTTGAGCCTATAGTAAATCCTTTCCCTGTTTTTGTCACACCATGTGTGAGCCATTCTGTGTCTCTCACACAGATGCCTCACAGCTGGGACTGGGATTCAAGAGTCACCTGTGAAGAGTCTAGCCACATACTTCCTCCCATGTTCCCCAACACCCGCCCCGCTTCTCACACTCCCAGCTTCATGCAGGGAATTCTACTATACTGTTGGAAACCCTGTGGTGAAATTACCCACCCCCACCCCCACCCCCACCCCTTCCCCACTTCTGTAGGTGTCCTGCCTTTTTTAGTCTATGGATGAATTCATTGCCTGTGTTGCTTCTCTCTTAAATCTTAAGGGTATGAATCTTCATAAAAAGAACAAAGAAGGAAAAAACCCTCTAGTAAATTATCACAAGAAAAAAAACCCTGCTAAAAGCAATAAGTTTGCTGACAGATGGCAGAATCAGTTGAAAATTCTAGTACCATATTTCCTAAGTCTAACCCATTTAGTAAGCCAAAAAAGTGTTATCTAATTCTCTCCCCTGTGTGTGTGTGTGTTTTGGAATAAACAGATGTCTAATGAGGAATGTGTCTAGTATGGTTTGGGAGGAACCTGGATAGACCCAGGTTCTGATGCAAGGTTTGATTTTGACAAATATCAAAGTGTGCATAGCAGAACCCATTGTAAATAAAGTTGTTAGAGGAAAAACAGCATGAGAATGCTGTCAAAGCAACAACATTAATATAAAAAAGGGAAGAAAAGCTTATCCAGAATCATTGTACAACAAGAATTTGCCTTTTCTGTTTCTCTTCTTATTTATGTGACACACAACAAGGTGGTGAGAGAGGGGGCAGGCACCCTCTAATCACCAACAAACCTGGCAGGCACCGATGTGATGAATTTGCATGTTCTATGGAATTCCATTTGCCAATATAAAATAAAATGGCAATAGTTTATCAAGACATATGCTTGCTTATCATCTGTGACTCCATAAGGCACAGAATCCTGGAGCTGGAAAGGACCTGAGGAGACCATTTTATTCTCATTCTTACCTATATTGCATAGCCCTCCTCTGCAATAGTTAACAAAACCCCTTATAGCCAATTGGTACCAGAAGCAGGGCAGCCAATCCAAGTCTACTGACTGACTCTTAACCCTCACAAGACAGCACACTGTATCTTTTCCCCACCAAGGAAAGTGCTCCTCTGCTTCTGTCTCTGTTTGCCTCCTTCCCTCCCTCCATCCCTCCCTCCGTCCCTCTCTCCCTTTCACTCTCTCTCTCTCTGTCTCTCTTATTTCTGCCCTTCCCTCCTCTATTCCTCTCTTTCTCTATTTTGTCTCTTTTCCTTTCCCTCATCTTAATTCTACTTATCAATATCCTTAACTCTTTAATTCAGCTCAATTAATCTGTTCTGGGGAGCAAAAATACAGAAGGACCAATATGAAGAAAGTTCAAGTTCACTGTTAAAACAACCACTGGTATTATTTATATAGAGAAATTTTAACATATGTAATCCCTGACCTAAAGTCCATTTGTATGGGACACTTTCCTTATTGGTGAAGATGAAGGCTCTGCTTTATTTGAAGAGCAAAGTGGAGTTAATTAGAAGCAAGAGATTCAATTGGGTCTCTTCAAGCTTGAATTCTCCTTTGCGGGACTTGTCTTCTTTAAGTGTTCAGTCTCTGGTCATTCCTGACTTCTAGCTTCAAGAGAATATGGAAAAGACTGACCCCATTTCAAGCTGATGAAGGAAAAGAATCTAGGAAGATTTGAAAAGAGTTGGCAGTGTCTATCAGGTCCAGCTTGCAACTAGAGATTTCAGCGAGTTTTCCTTTTGGATATGATCCAAGACCCTCTCTCTTGGTAGAGCTGAGTTATCTTGCTCCCAGAGGGAAAGATCCTTCATCCCCTATTGTCTGGTACATATCTTCCTACGTATATCTTCTCTAATTTCTATTTTGCTAAGATTTCAATAAATGGGTTTCTTTGCTATTTGCTATGTTTGTTCATTACAGAACAGGTACTTGGTCAGAAAGGTGTCAAGTCTTAGATACAAAGCTTGGAGTTCCCTTTCCCCCCAGAAATGACAAAATAATAAAAAAATTAGCTCACACTTGATCATATACCCTTCACGAATAATATTTAAAGGAACAGATAGATAAAATTTTAGTCCAGTATACCGTCTTGCTCTAAAGAAAGCAGCACCTCATTTTGTCCTCACAATAACTTTCTGTGGTAGGTATTATTGTTGTCATTCTACAGAAGAGGAAACTGACCCAAAGAGGTTCAAAGTGTTGCCCAGTCTTAAACAGTAGGTGGTAAGCTGGTAAGCACCTTCCAGGTCCAGCACCTTCAATTTCACCATATTCTTACCATGCTCTATCCTTTCATCATGCTGAATTGTGTGACTATGTAGTCCAATAAGAAAGGAGTGGAAAGAATGCTGGATTTGTAGTCAGCCTGGATTTGAATCCTGACCCTGCCACATTGCCTGTATAACTTTGGTCAGTTCCATTAACCTCTCTGGGCCTCATTTTCTACAAAATGAAGGGCCTGAACTACACTATTACTAACAATATTTCCACTCTAATTCTATGATCCTGTGACTTTCTATGAGAAAAATTCATATGAATAAGGGGCAGTGTGGCATAGAGGGCAGAATATCTGACCTGTATTCAAATCCTGCCATTGCCACTTACTAGCTATGGAACCACAGACAAGTCACTTAATCTTTCAGTGCCTTAGGGAGTGCCCTAAAACTTGTCCAATGAAATCACAAAACTTTGAGACTTTTCAGCGGAGGGAATTTCTCTATTTGGAGTCCTCTGTGTTGATGAAATCCCATATCATTCTTGTAGTTAGATCAAGATATTATATTATCAAATTTGGGGATTTTATACCACTCAGTGGTCAGTTTCTTCTGTTAAGGATAAAAGCAAAATCAGATATGTTTAGAAATTCTGGTGCTGACTAAATGTACTTGAAGATTTTTAATGCCTCTTTGAATTTTATTATGGGAAGCTATTAGGAACGGCATTGAGGTGATGATAAATGTCAAGGGGTAGGTAGCCAGCGTACATAAATGCAAGGGAAAAGAAAAGTTATTTCCTTTTAATATAGGACCTTAATGATTTTTTTTAAATTAAAAGAAGAGAAAAAAGCAAAAACTACTAGATTTTCCTCTACTCATTTGCCAGCTGAGGATCTGTCTCCCAGTGTTCCCTCTTTGTGTCTACCAAAGGAAAATACTAGATCTGAGGCCTTGTGATTTTCTGCTGGTTTTGATCCTTGCTTCTTCAAGTCATGATGGAACTAAAAGAAACATGGGAAAATGTGTTGATCATTTTTCATCATGAGGATAATACAGAGGCAGAAGGAGGCACCAAAGAGACCCTAATTTGGAGTTCCAAAGTCTCTGAAGAAGAGAATTCAGGAGGGTTTTGTGGACTGTCTCCACAAAGTAGGCCAGGTTTTTTTTTTGCTGCTATCTGGAAGTAAGACAGAATTTCTGTTACAGCTATTTCCTCTCCTCCTAACAATGTCTATGGTGGAAATATTTCTATGAGCCTGTTTGCCACTGGTTTTGACATGTCTACTTTTCCTTCTGGAGAGCCATGAAGTGAGCCACCCCCAGCTAACCAACAAGCTGAACAGGGAAAATTTGATGGTTGCTTGTGCTAGTCATATGAACAAGAGTTTGAATCCAGACTCACACATTTTCTAGTTGTATGTGACCCTGGACTAAATCACTTAACTTTCTCAGATTCAATTTCCTCATCCATAAGATCATAATAATAGCACTTGTTCAATGAAATAATATATTTAAAGCATGTTGCTTAAGTAAATGTATAAGACCAAGTGAGATAATGTATGTAAAGCATATTGTAAAACTTAAAGAGCTACACAAATGCTACATGGTGGTAATGATGATGATGATGATGATGATGATGATGATGATGATCTCAGTTTTATGGATTCAGATCTGACATTAAGAAGACCTTTTCAATTTAGGTCTCTTTTATAGTGCCCCGAGATGTACCTTCCTCCATGTGAAGTGTAACATTGTTATCAGTGATTCGAGAAAAGAAATAGCATGATTGTCAAATTTGCAGACAGCACGAAGTTGGGAAAGAAAGCTAATATATTGTATGGAAGAGTCTAACCCCCTAGCTCCCAAAATCCCAAAAGGCTAGAACACTGGGACAAGTCTAATAAGATTAGATTTAATAGGAATAAGTATGAAGTCTTCTGCTTGGGGCTAAAACATTAACTTTTCAAGCACAAGATTGAGCAGGCATAGTATTTGTCTGAAGTAAGATTTTGAGGTTTCAGATCAATATGAGTCAAGGTTCAATCAATAAGCATTTGTTAAATACCTACTATGTGTCAGATACCATAGTAGGCATATAAGGGTGATATGGAAAGCTCAAAATGAATTGAGTATGATACCAAAGCAAAAACAAAACAAAGAAACAACAGCAACAACAAAAACCCTGATGTAATCCTGGGCTAGATTAAGAGAGGTTTAATGTCTAGGACTCTGAGTCAAATATTCCTACTGTACTATATATACACCAGCAAAATACCATCCGCAGTATTTGTTTCAGTTTTTGGAGTGACATCTTAGGAAAAGAATCGATAAATTGGACGTCTAGAAGAAAGCAACCAGGATGTTAAAGGGCCTTGAAATGATGTCACATGAAGCTTTATTGAAAGCAGTTGGAGATGTTTGGCCTGAAGAAAAGACAACACGAAGGGGCAGCTAGTCAATAGAGCACCGGCCTTGGAGTCAGAAGGACCTGAGTTCAAATCCAGCCTCAGACACTTAACCCAAAAACTAGCCATGTGACCTTGGGCAAGTCACTTAACCCCAACTGCATTCCAAAAAAAAAAGAAAAGACAACGTGTGTGTGTGTATGTATGTGTACATGGAAGGTGAAGTTTGGCCTCATAGATATCTTCAAACATATGAAGACCTGTTGTATGAAAAAAGATTACACTTGTTCTACAGAGTCCCAGAGGCTACAATTAGGATGAAACCCAGTTGTGTGGCACAATGGATAGAGCATCAGACCTGGAATCAGGAGGATCCAAGTTAAAAAATCTGGTGGAAGATCCCAATTCAAAATCTGGCCTCAGACACTTATTAGTTGTGTGACCCTTGGCAAGTCACTTACATGCCTTTTGCCTTAGTTTCTTCATTTGTAAAATGGGGATAATAATAGCACCTACCTCTCAAGGTTGTTGCAAGAATTAAATAGGATCACAATTGAAAAGATTTTAGGACAGTTACTGACAGAGGTACAAGGGTGCACTATAAGCATCACATAAATGTGAGTTTGTTGCCATCTTCACTGAATGTCAGCATCAGCATCATTATCCTCAATAGTAGAATAACTAAAGCTTGCCAAAAATTGAATGGGCTGCCTCAAAAGATATTGAGCTAACCATCACCAAAGGTATCCAAGTTAAAGTTGGATCACCATGTATTAGGGATGGCACAGAGGGAATTCTTGTTCAGGTCTATTTTGGGCCAGGTAATCTCTAAGGCCCCTTTCTAAATCTGAGATTCTGTGAAAGCTGCCAAAGGCTCTTTGCCATAGCTTCAGAACCACTTCTTGCCCAGACATTTGCTTTTATCTCCTTTCCATTTTATTGCTTTGGTTCTTCATTCTGACTTTCTTTTCTGCCCTCTACATCCTACCATTGTCCTATTATCTGCCATTCATACATTATGTGGATAAACTCTTTCTCCCCCTTGTCTTTTGTATCATTTGGCTAATTGATCACTGACCTCGATACACCCAAGTTCCAACTCTCATTCTTTACCCAATTGGGCCAAAGCTTGGCTAGTCTTAAGCCTATTGTGACCAGCACTGAGATAAACTGAAGGAATTTTCTCTGCTCCATGCCTCGAGCATGGGTAAGGCACATTAGTGAGCAGCAAGATTCACTAGGTTTGCCACAAATTAGAGAACAATCACATATACATATATGAGACTCCCTGCCCTCCCCTCCCACATTGTGCTAAAATTCCTCTTGCCAGGGAATAATGCTATGCTGTGTTTACAAAATGTTTGCAATCCATTTACCTCAAGGAATGCTTCATTTCCTTCTTCATGTTGTCTCGCCCAAATATCAGGGATCCAGGATTCCTTTTTTCTCTTTTCCACTAAGAACCATGCTTTATTTGTAAATCTGTAGGCTACTTTATACATTTTGTCCCATGGAGCAGCTGGGGAAATTAGTGATTGCTTTGGCAAACTGGTTCTGTGACACTTGCCCACTAAGTTCATAGTGACATGAAACAGGCAATCCAAACCTAACCTAATGTTTGCAAATGTCTTCTCTGAAGTCCTATGTAATTTCCGGTGTTCTTTTGAATGAAGAACGAATACTGGGAGAGCTAGGTCGGGAAGAAGCTGCATTTCCAGTTGCCCTGGTTCGTTCTTGATGAGGTGCTATGGGATCTCTGAGCAACAAAACATCCAGAGGGCATCATTCAGATACAAGGGAATGAAGTTTGCAATACAGCCCCTTGGAACACTCTTATCCTTGGGAAAGTTTGTCTCCATGTCTTGAATAAGGGAAGCCACTCCACAACGTCCTTTGTGTTTTTTCAGCACAGACAGATGGTATGTGAATAGCCTGGTAGGAGGAGGATGACCCACCTCAGAGTAGCAGGGTTAGAGATTATAGCAAGGAAGAAACAGACACTCTCTATTATTGCCCAGTGCCAAGAAGTTTGCTTTTCCTTCTTGCTTATCACATTTAGACTGGTCACACATTAACTTGATTCTGTTCAGCAATGGTGTTGTATAATACCCTTTTCCCTGTTACAATGAAGGTATATTTTTGTGTGCAAAAATCTGTTTGGTTTTTTTTCCAGTTCTTTTTAGGCAGAGGATAATTGGTAATGAAAATGGTTCAGAAATCTCCAGTAGTTGTCATAACATAAGGCTTTGAAATACAGAGTGCACCAATCTGAGGCTCTGTAAGAAGAGGTGAAAGGCAACTTTCCAGCGGGTGTTATCTGTGAGAGGAGAAAAGGTGACCATGGCAGAAAGAAGAAAGAAGTTTGGGAAAATGTTGAAAAATGTCTTCCTAAATATATTGGACCATGTTTTGGACTGTCTTGTTTAATCTGTCAGTAAGTCTATCAACATTTTTGGAGCATTTACTAGACTAGGCAAAATGTCAGTGGCTACCTCTTGTTTATTTTTCAATGTTTCTTGAATTTATTTATGTAAACAGTGGTCCTCCTGAGATCTAAGTATCAAAATATGGGAGACAACTGACATAATCTCAGAGAAAATGTTATAGGGTTTTATAGCTAGGGTCTGGGTGGGTTAAAGTTTTAGCACATATACTTTTAAAAGCACATTGCAGATACAAGCAGAAACATATATATTTATGTGTGTGTGTATGTGTGTGTCAGTTTGTGTCTATCCAAAGATTTCTCAGATGGTTTCCCCAGATCTGGTTGCTAGTCATGAAAATCTCTTCTTCCCCTAGGATATGATGGAGGAAAATGAGCAATTGGCTCTGTGTGAGACTAGGGACTGGTGGAATTATCCATTCATTATTTAGTGACTATGTTCTACATGCATGAAATGAGTGAAGCATGGCATAGCCAATCTGTTCATTTCAGGCATCTTGACAATCAATACCAATCATCACAACCTAATCAATTGTTCAGTGATCCATGTCGATCATTAAGACAGATGAAATTAATGCTCTGGCCATGTACTGTTCATAATAGCTTTTGTTACTTCTTCAGCACTTAGGAAAATAATTTCTTCTCTCCATGCCTCACTTTTCTTAGTCAGGCTTACCTTTTTTGCCTTAGAGTTGTGAATTTGGCTTATATAACTCTAATCTTCTCTTCATGTACCTTTGTCCCACCCTACCCCATTGACCTCCTTCCTTGGATTTCTCCCTCCACTTAGTACTCAATAGCTTTGTGTTCTCTCTTTCCTACCTCCTCAGAGAAATATCTTTCATTTGCTCTGATGTCAGTCATTTACACATTAGCATGAATTTTAATATTTTCTAAATATGGAATGAAAGATTTTGTCCCTTGTTTTGTAAATTCCTGATATTCTGGGAGAAGGTGAGGAAAATTTGTGTGAGAAGCAGATGTGTGTGGGAGGAAAGGAAAGGAGAGTATTCTTTCAGGAGGTGACCGATGTATTCTTTGTATTTCTATTTTGCCTTCTGTTTCTAAGATATCTAAGCAGTTTTTAAGGTTTCTTGATAGATGATGTCTTATAAATTCTTTTTTTGCCTTTCTTCATGATACTCACATAGTCCAATGATTCTTAACATTTTTTTCCTCAATCTGTTTTCCAGGTTAGTTGTTTTTATTATAATATACCTTAATTTTTTCTATTTTAAAAATATCTTTTGTCTTTGCTTTAATATTTCTTGTTGTCTTATGGACTGGTTGGCTTACATTTGTTCCATTCAGGGAGTTTTTGCTTATTAAACTTTTTGTTCCTCTTGTAATTAAATCTTGTTCTAAATCTTTTTCCAATTTTTTCTCCCATAGTTCTTATTTCCTGGAGGGGGAAAGCTCTGTCCCAAATCGCTGAGGCCTTCACAGCTGCCGGAGCTATTAGTGGGGTGCTGCAGCCCCCACTAGCTTTGGCTCCCTGAAAGCACACCCCAGGACCACCCCTCAAGACCACGATCTGGATCCAGGCTGCTCAATGCAAGAGCCCTTGGCCCTGATTGATCGCCTCAGCCCCCCTGTTATCTGCAGACCAGAGGCTCTGAAGCAGCCCAGTGGAGGCCTCGGCTGCTCTCAGCCGTTCTTGTTTCCACAGCCACCTCCCGCTGCTTCCTTGCCCTGGGAGCAGTTTGGCCGGACCCATTCTTCTCCCCCAAATTTGGCAAAATCCACTAACCTTTCTCTTAGCCTTTTTTTCTTCTGGCCTGATAAATGTGGTAACTGTGCCTCCAGTGCAGAAGGTCTGCTCTCCTATGGACTCGGCTCCACCCGATGCCCTGGGGCCGGCCTGGCCAGGGTTTCAGGTTGGGCCTTGCATGGCTCCCAGACTGCTGTGAAGAGCCCCACCTACTGCGCTGCCTGCAGCAACAGATGTGTTTTCTGTATTTTCCAGAGTTTTGGAGCTCAAAAATCTGTTTAAGAGTCCCATTTTATAAGTTTGTAGGGTGGTTGTGTGGGAACTGCGGTGTTTTGCTGCTTCTATGCTGCCATTTTCCATAGTTCTTATTTCTTTGCCATTTTTCCTTCTATTACTCATTCCATTTACAAAAATATTTTAACTCTTTTTACAAAACTTCATGTCTTTAAGAATTCTAGTTGAATTTATGCTCAAGTCATGCTTTCCTTTGAGACCTGCTTTAAAGATATTTTGTAAATCATTCTCTTTTTCTAGGTTTGTCTTGAGCATCTCTGTCACCACAACAGCTTTTCATGGTGGGATTCTTTTTTTTTTGTTAGTTCCTTCATCCAGTTGTCTTCTTGCCTTTGGACTTATTAGTGCTGGGTTCTTCACACTTCTGGAGAGATCTTGGATGGTCATGTCATTATTTTATTGGAATATTGATTGTGGTATTCCAGGATCTCGGGGAAAGGTCAGCTTTGAGGGAACTTGCAAGTGTTTCAGTAATTCTAAAGAGGTTTGATCTAGGTCAAAGTCTGATGACTACTCCAACCTGAGTTCTGTAAGTTCCTAATCTGAGTTTGGATGTTAGCAACAAACTAACAGCCAGGTGGGAAGCTCTGATGGTTCTGAGACACAGTACTGCACGCTCCCCTTTGCGTGGTTATTCCTCTGACGACTTCGGATTGGGCTAGAAGTTGAAACCAAGACCCTGGTTTATTCTTCGGGTCAGTCACACTGCTTCTCTTTGCTTCTGATCTTGTTCCTGACAGCCTAGGGCTTGTAATGTTTCCTTCCCAATTTGAGGAATCTGGATAGAATCCTTTTCTGCAGTCTATCCTGCATCTATGACTTAGAACTGATGAGTGAGTTACAAAGCTGCCAGTTGGGGCCTGTTTCTGTACCCTGCAGTGCCCTGATATCAGGCAGGGACCTCTTCTTGTCCTACTGCACAGCCTTTCTCAGGATGTCAGAATGTTCTGTTAATATGCTTCTGTCCAGACTCCATGCCCTGTGACTTCTTTCTTTCTTGACTTCTCTCTCTCTCTCTCTCTCTCCCCCATGCCAATGTGGGCTGGAAAAATAATGTTCTGTGACTTTTTCTTGTATTTCTCCATCAGAATTCAATCTGGTACATTTGCTAGGTCTGTTTGGAGGAACCGTCATTTCGCCTTCCCTCCCTCCTCTGCCCAGTGAGGGCTGGTGGAGGTCACTGCATTGTTTCCTGAAACTCTGACATCTTGCCTCCCTGTTCTCTCTTACTAGTCTTGTTTATGTATAAATTCTGACCTTGTTTAGATCATAGGTTCATCAGATGATATGATCCTGGAAAGGGCTTTTGTTATGTCCAGTCTTCCCCTCTCTGAGCCCCAGCCTAATTATCTGCAAAGTAATAATAATGAAACTCTTGTAGTCTTTAACTCACATTGCCATCTGAGGGATAAAAGGTGTGTGTCTTGATGACCCTGAACAAGGCTGCTGGGGCTATTCTGATTGCCAAAGAGAGAGATCAGTGTCTTCTTGGGCTTCAGTTTCCTCAAATGTAAAATGAAAGGGTTGGACTAGATGACCATAGAATTTCCTTTGAGTTTTAGGAATCTGGCCTATGTTGAGTAGGCATGTCTGTATATACAGCTACCTATTTCAGATTTATGCCATTTTTTTTTTACCTAAACTACTTCAAGAGCTTTCTCATTGATCTTCTTTTCCTACCCTCTTGATTGATTTCTCTGAAACTCTGAATTTAACCCTGAGGAATGTCGTCTTAGTAGGAAGGGAGCTGACACAAAGTCAACACACCAGCCACAACTATTTTGTCAAGAGAACACTATTAACCTCAGGGCCATTAAAATGCACTTTGACAACTACAGGTATTGAGTAAAGTTACATGGACAGGTTCAAGAGTTCACGTCCTGCAGCGTAATGCCAAATAGGTCTTCTTTATTTTTTAAACAACAAAGCAGAGCTGCTCTCAGCAACCAAGGGAGCTACAACGAAAAGGTAAGATTCTTAAGAATACCCAAACTCCTGGATTCTGTTCCCTTATGTAATTCTGGGATGACAACATTAGGATCAAAGATTCTCTTTTCTTAGTTTATTTTCCCTGTCCCCTAATTTGGAGGTTTCTTTATATAAATCCTTCCTCCTTCTCTGATCCTTTTTCCTTCTACTCTTCTCAGCCTCACTCTCACTATTTACCAGACCAAAGAAGCACAGGGAATGGTACCAGGTCTTAGCCTGGTCTCTAGGAGTGTGCTCTCCTAGAAGACCCCTAGTAACACAGCAATGATCTGGTTCCAGAGGGAAATGGAAGATTATGCTTCTCTTTCATTAACCTCCAAGCTAGAAGAATCCTGTGAAATGCCTACTACAGCCCTTCCCATATTAAACTGATGCTTAATAAATACTTTTTGATTATGGTGGAAAAATCAACCCATTGAAAATAAAAAGTCTCAGAAATGTAATGACGTGGACAGTCATAAAAAGGTACCAGCAGGAAGTACTTGTGGCAGGTCCTACCCTTGCTCAGTTGTCTTCAGTCTTGTCTGGCTCTTTGTGATTCTTTTTGGAGTTTTCTAGGCAATGATACTAGAGTGGTTTGCTGTTTACTTCACCAGCTCATTTTATAGATGAGGCAACTGAGGAAAACAAGGTAAGTGACATGCTCAAGGTCACACAGCTAGTACATGTCTAAAGTCAGATCTGAACTAAGGAAGGTGAGCCTTTCTGGCACTGTATCCACCATACCACCTAGCTGCCCAGTGCCCTGTCCCCTAAAGAAACTGCCAAGGAGGAAGCAGGGGAGGGGGAGGGAACAGACATTTGTAAAGCATAGATAGCATTCCTGGCATTGTGCTGTGCCCTTATTAAATATGTTTGTGTTGTTATTCAGTCATGTCCTACTTAACAATCAAACACAACAAAGGATATGAACTCCTTGAGGGAAGGGATTATTTGTTGCCTTTATTTGCTTTCCTAGGACTTAGATTAGTTCCTAGTATACAGAAAGTATTTAATAAACATTTATAATCAACTCATGAAATTTTGAAATATAAGAAAGAAATTTGGAAGGGAACACAGGGTCATCTTGTTACTACTATGTAAAACTTAATAAATATTTTAAAAAGCAGTAGAAGTTCACAATTTCCTATGTCATCTTCTTTGTTGTTGTTCTTTGTATATTTAAATGTTTATGTTTGTTGATGTTTAAATTCATAATAAAAAAAAATTTTAAATTGGTTAGTCAAGTTGGAATAAAAATCCCTATGGAATTTTCTTGTTGAGGTGTAGTCTTTTAACCTTGTCTATGTCATGGACCACATATATGAACACCATTTTCTAAATTACCCATTCAGTACAATGTTAATGACTCTGCTACAAGCAGGCTCCTCCACATTCTTGCTGCAGTACATACAAAACATATTCAACATATGTCTTTAGGGAAGGGGGAAGCATTAGTCATTAAAAAATCAATAATATAATAAATTGTGGTTTGTTTCTCTATCTGTGCTTAATGTCCAGCTCTCAGATAAATGTCTGCTTGCTCATTATTTTCTCTGGTTTTCTGGGCTCCTGCTCTCAGAAAAAAATACAACCTTGCCATGAATGCCTACGCTTGCTTTCTCAGCTAGGCACAGGACAGCAGGATCTGTGAGAGCTAAAAATGGGGGAGAAGAAAAGGCCAGATTATTTAGGGTGTTAAGTGCATTATGGCATGCATGGAGTAAAGCTTAAGTGACAAGTGGCAGTTAAAGAGTCACAGCCCATGCCAACCCTAGACAGCATTAAATTTCCAAATATAACATCCTCTTATACCCCTAAACACACACCCACATTATTTCATCCAACTTGCAAAAAGCTTGTGTATCATTCTTTCAGAGAAATCACCATTCTATCAAACTGTCAACTCAAAATGGCAAGTCTTGACCCACTCAATATTGAAAAGACAGAATATAGATATTGCTTTGGATTGCTGGAGGGTTTGTTATTTGGAGTACATTAGTTTAGTTGATACTAAAAATTAATTACCAGAATCTAAGGCTTGACCTAAAACTAATGTGCAAAAGCAAATTATTTTTAAGTAAATCAAAGATGGCGAATCTATGTTCTTCTCTTCTGCTGTTTGAAAAAAAAATTCTTTTTTTGATAATCCTAATTGACCAATCTCCTCTTTTCTTCAAAGGAGAAAAGAAGCAGGGAATATGAAAGAGACCTCATATATATCCTTTTCTTCATCTAGCTTCCTGCTGGCCCTTTTTGAAACAATGAAATCAATTGCTTTATTAACCCAATCTCACCAGTGGTAGTTTACGACGATAAATTAGCTTCTTTCCCTTGTTTTAGGATACCAAATCTGTTTTATTACACATATGTGTTATATAGCTAGATATAGATACATACATATTTCTCTATACATGTATGTATACATGGTATCCCAATAACTATTAAATATGATCGTTGTCTTTAATAGTTATTAAAGCCTGAAACTGCAGCAAGACTTTGGGGACCCTCTCTGTATGTTAATACTTGAAGTTGAGGCTTCTTATGAAAAATACTCTCTAGACATGACTGAAAAAGTCAATATGTTTTCATACTGGTGGAAAAAAGAAAAAAATCAGACACTAGAATTCATACATTTTAGAAATATGCCTATAAAGTGAGCAGGGGGTAGGAGGTGGGAGTAAGGCCAGCTAGCTGGACAGGAATGTGAGAGGGTGAGACGTTGCCCCGCCCCCTGCAGCCAATGAGACTCAATGTACTACAGTGGAAAAATGCTTGGCTCCTGAGTCAGAAGACTTGTGTTCACATCTTACCTCTGATGGTAGCTACTTATGTGGCCTTAGGTCATTTCGTTGTGTCTCTGTTTTGTGATCTGTAAAATGAGGGTGGAGGTGGCCTGGATTAGATGGCTTCTGAGTTCATTTTCAGTTACAGATCTATGATCCTATGCAGATAATGAAAATTTGTATCTTCAGTTCTATTGCCCAAAAGGGATTTTATAAAATTAATTCAGAAATGATGTCAAGAAGAGGATTTTAGCAGCAGAGAGATACCTGTCTAGCAAAACACCTTGTCTTCTTATCTTTATTTCTTTGTTCCTTTGATCAGGAAAAACAAAACAAAGGATAGAATCATAGGAAAGTAGTACCATTAGCTAGGTGAGAGACAGGAAGGGGTGGGATGGGATGGGAGGGGAATGAAGGACAGGAAGAGTTACTTTGGTCTCTTGGATTGTTAGGTATGCTGAAGCAAAGTTATGCTTGAAATATGCAGCCACTGCACTGAGTGGCTTTTACACACCCTCATAGTGCTCAGATAAATATGTCTGGCTTAGCTTTTGTTAATTGCTATTTAGAGTTAATGGTGATTAAAGCAAATACAGGAGTACAACTAAGAATGCTTTAAAATAATGGCCTAATCATTACTAATTCATTTGATATTTATTGTAGTATTAATTCTAATGAATCCACTTGATATTAATGTGGATGTTATAAGTACTCATATTGAATTTTCACTGTGCTTCAGTATTAATTAAATGAATGGTTATTAGTACCTGTGTAATGGGGCCTGGATGGGATATTGTTGTAGGTATTTATAAAAATCGATAGTAATACTATAATAGTAAAAAGCATGTGGTTATTCTTCCATGTTGATTATTAATGCTGTCTAATTATTGTGATTGTTTATAAAGGTAAGATTGCAATGCAGGAATAATTTGAGTAAAGGCACACACTGAAGCGCTTTCTGATTCTTCACAGAAAGATGAAATTATACATATTAAGCGTATTTTAGTGTTGATGTATTTATGGCATTCTAATTCTTAGAAATAAGTAATACATTTGTTATAAATATAGCAAGTTTCAACTAACTGGAATATTTATTTAATTGGAATTTGCTCCCTGACTAGACAGGATAACAGCATTCTGAATACATATAAAATAACCTAAAGCAGTATTTTGTGCAAAACTACATGCTAGAGATTATTACTGCCAAAGACATTCAGAGAATATCAAGATATTTCTCACCTGGCTGCGTTACTTTGAATTTCTCCATCATGTACCCAGGAACTTCATCAACAGAGTCTTTGTAATTGAGTAAGATTCCATCAGCCTTGGTACTCAGTGTCAGAAATTGTTGCCTTGGGACCCCTCTAATTGGGGGAAGGAGTTAGAACTCCTCTCAAATCTTCCACTTACAGAGGTCACCCAGGCCAGCTGTCTTCTTATTTCCCATCTACTCCTTTTAACCTCTGGGTTCTTTCTCCCCCACTCACCTGCCTTTGTGGTTCCCTTTTGTGTGTTATTTTCCCCCATTAAATTATAAGTTCCTTGAGATCAGGAACTATTTTTCTTTATCATATTTGTGTCAATAGCACTTATTGCAATGACTGACAAATAGCATTTATTTAATAAATATTCACTGACAAATAGAATATTTAGGACAGCCTTCATGAAGAAGGAGAGATTTGAACACAGCCCCAAAGAAAACAACATGAGATTAAGAGCAGTGGGGCTTTAGAAAGCAGATAATCTAACCACCTATTTTTACAAATGAAGGAACAGAACTAGATAGGTTCTATCATTTTGCCCAAGGTATCATTTGCCCAAGGTCATGCAGGCAGCAAACAGTCAAACTGGAATAGAAACTTAGTTCTTATAACTCCAAGTTTAGGACGTTTTTCAGTATACTCCACTCATTCTCTCTGGATTTGTGGCAAGGTGTGAGAAGAACAAGAGTATTGCAGATATGAAGACCATCCTATGCAAAACTCACAGAAACAAGAGTAAATATGACCTGTATATAAAAGGAGCATGTCTAAAGCAAGAATACTGTTTAATTGTGCTTTAGTGGACTCAGGTTGAGAAGAAATAAGAAACAGCATTGGGTATATAAGACAAGCCCAAATCATGAGATGCTGGGAATATCATGATTGGGAGTTTGGACTAGACTCCACAGGATGTCCTTCCATATAGCTTGTAAGTGCCATGATAAAAGTGGCATTTTAGAAGATGAATCTGGCCTTAACAAAAAAAATGGAATTAGAGACAGTGAAGATTAAAGGAAAGGACATAAATTAGGAGACAATTGCACTTGGGCTAACATGAGGTGATAAGACCTAGATGGTGGCTGTGTGTGGAGGGATAGAGGCAGGGATGGGGGGGAAACGGGGATTTCTTTGGCATGTAATAAACAGTGTGGTATATGATTTCTTGGAGGCTTTCCTGGGATACAAATAAAAGAACTTGTAAGTAGCTATGAGTGGCAGTAACCTTTTGGCTCCTTGTAATGAAAGGGCCTGTTATGCTGCACAATGTAGAGACAATAATTTAATTCAAAGCATTGGACAAGCATTTATTAAGGGCCTTCTCTATTTCAGGCCAAGTAATGTAAATATAAAGAATAAGTGTGAGGCAACTTCTGTACTAGAAGCTAGGAAGCTGGCTACATCCTACACCTGATTTTAGCCTCAAGAGGCCAAGGATGGATGGTTGTTTATTTTCTCAGTGACTTTCCAAGAAAGTTAACTGGAAAGTCTATATATTCAGGAAAAATAATAAGACTTTTTAGAAGCATGGCTAAATTTTTGCACAGTACCATATCTATATATATAAATCCATTTTAAAATATATGTATCCAAACACATGCACATACCCCTATAATATATGAACACCTACAATGATAGATGTATACATGGTATTATGATAGTATAGGTATACTATTATATAACTGTATATATTAGTTTATCTTAAATATAGTATGTTATACTATTTAATATATACTATATATAACATACAAGTATATAAGCTTAAATATAGTGTATGTTATACTATTTAATATACACTATATATGTATATATATTCATATTGGTATAATAGTGTATTTATATATATATGAACATATATACACAAGATATATATGTGTGCGTATCTTCACACATATGGGTGTGCAAACACACACCTATATACACACACATACACTTACTTTTCCTTTGTGTTTGCATCACTTTGCTTTATAGTTCCTGTGTCAAGTATATTTTCTTATGAACTTCAATGAGCAAATTTGCTATAATCTATAATATAAAGTACACAGTAGACATTTAATAAATGATTATCCAATTTGTATTGTATCTCATAATAATGTGGAAACAAAGGTCATCTGGAAGAGACTGGGGAATTAGATGTTCCTAATTTCTTTATCATGGAAAGGACATTATGGAGTAACAAAATTTTCCAAAGTGCCCAATTCACTTATATTTGGTTCCAGAGATCGAAACAAATTTTAGAGGGCTTAGGAAAAAGAGTTAAAGACCTCAGAATTCATTGCTATCTTGATTTAGGTAAAATCACACACGTACACAAAAAAAAAACCCACTGGGGTGAAAAACATTCATTCTTTTAATTGAACTTTTCAAATTGCACTTTTAATTTAATGTTAATAGGATAGTAGTTCAAAGTTTTAATGAATAGTCAATTCTTTTGGAATTATAATGTATTTGGCTGGTATTCATTTGGATGTAATAGATATGCTTATAGAAATTCCAATGTAATTTAGTAGTAATTAATTTTAACTTAACATTAAGTACTCTCCAAGTAGATTCTGTTATAAATACCAATTGATTATTTAAGATGTATGATATATGCTAAGGATCAAACTTCTAGTAATGGATACATACTAACTCTTTGCCAAATACCTGTAAGTAGATTTTAATAACTATTGAAATAGCATCAATAGTGATTGAGTCTAATTTAAATTTATGATTGTTTTATATTAAAGCATGAATTGGTAACTTTAGTGTATTTTTTAAAAAATTAACCTCCATGTATCATAGCATAATATTGTTAAATCTTAATAATTGTACCCGATAAGCACCCATTATTTTTCATTCACAGCAACATCAATGCATTTTAATTTAGGATCTAAGTAGAAATGTTTTCTTAAAACTGGTGAATTGAAAACGGATGAACATAGAACTAATTGTTCAAAATCTAGACTTCTCATAGTGTTAATATTCCTTAAAAAGCCCTTACTTAAAGCCTATTAGTGACATTGGCTCATAGGGCACATCTATGCCCACAGATCTATCCACATCTTAGGTAACTTTTACCAACCTGGAAAGGTTTTACTGTTGTTTCAATGATGGCCTCTGCCCATTTCTCTACTACAACAATCTGCAACAGATGTTGGGGCACAATTGGTAACTACTTTCATGATGATCTCCTTGTTCATAAAAATATGGGCAAGACAAGCAAGTAATCCAAGAATTCATATTTTGTTTTTTTTTCTTTAGGCCATAATGCAACCAGAAACACCAATAACCTTACCCTTCTGAGGAAAACGTATGAGCCATTCTTCCTATTAGCTGCAATTTATTTATGTCTCCCATTTTTATCTATAATGAAAAAGTCAATATGATTGTGGTTTTATTCCTCCAGGAGGATGTCAGAAGTCAATAGGTTGTTGGATGGACCTCATATCTAGAGAAGTGATCATTTAATTTTTGTAGATAATCTAAAATATGTGTGATTCTTAGAATCCACTGTAAAACCTTTTCTTGCTCCCATTTATTGTTATAGTAGAAATGGTAGATACTATATAAGACTGTAATGTTAATGAAATCAGAAGATCTTCCATGCCCCTTTCTATTGGCACCTAGTAAAGGCACTTAGCGCCTCAAAGGCTTAGCTCCTTACTTCCAGTTAACTCCTTGGGAGTAGTTCACACCTTAAC